>CM053770.1:345813478-345834554 GCA_028658325.1 Potorous gilbertii
AGAGACAGAGAGAGAGAGAGACAGAGAGAGAGAGAGAGAGAGGGGAGACAGAGAGAGAGAGAGAGAGACAGAGAGAGAGACAGAGAGAGAGAGAGAGACAGAGAGAGAGACAGAGAGAGAGAGAGAGAGACAGAGAGAGAGACAGAGAGACAGAGAGAGAGACAGAGAGAGAGAGAGAGAGAGAGACACAGAGAGAGACACAGAGAGAGAGAGAGACAGAGAGAGAGAGAGAGAGAGAGAGACAGAGAGAGAGAGAGAGAGACAGAGAGAGAGAGAGACAGAGACAGAGAGAGAGACAGAGACAGAGAGACAGAGAGAGAGACAGAGAGAGAGACAGAGAGAGACAGAGAGAGAGAGAGACAGAGAGAGAGACAGAGAGACAGAGAGAGAGAGAGAGTTTAAAATATTTTTATAAATGAAATGAGACTGCCAGAAGGAAAAATGGAGAATAGAATTAGCAGCTTGTCACAAGAAGTATAAAACCTAATCCAGGAAAAAAATCTCCCTGGAAATTAGAATGAACTAAAGAGAAGTTAATGACTTTATGAAACAACATGAAATATTAAAATAAAGTCAAAAGACTGAATAAAAGAAACCACTAACAAAGAAAAAAAAAGGGTGAGGAAAGCTATTTTAAGAACCGAAGGACTACTGGAGAGTAACAAACAAAAAGGAGTCTAGACATTATATTTCAAGAAATCATAAAAGAATGCTGTCAAGTTTCTTAGACCCATAAGGCAAAGTGAAAATAGAATCCACCACTCACCTTCTAAAAGAAACCTCTAAATGAAAATTTCCAAGAGTATTATTAGCAAAAGTCAGAGCTTGCCAAAACCTCTTACAAGTAGAGAGAAAAAAGAATTCAAGTCCAAAGAATTCGGGATCATACAAAATTTAGCAGCTACCACTCTAAAAAGAACAGAGAGCTTGGAACATGATATTCCAATAGACAGAAATCTGAGCTTCTAGGCAAGATAACTTCCCATCAGAAATGTGTCTAATACTACGGGATGGAAAATGGATAATTAATGAAATACAGGGCTTCCAAGTATTCCTGATGAAAAGACCAGTACTGTAGAATCTTCAAATAATAACACAGGAGTCACAAGAAACCTAAAAAACAATCATAAGGGGCTAAACAAAGATAAACTATTTACATTCTAATATGGGAGAATGAAACATCTGCTCCCTCAGAAACCTGTCATTGTCAGAGGTCATTGAGGGACTCTAATGAAACTTAGAGCTTGAGATCAGTTTCATTATTTTTATTATCTTTAAAGAAGAAAGTACAGGGAAAGGAAAATAGGTGGAGGGAAGACAGAGTTGAAAATGGTCTCACATAATCTGAATATGTGTTTTGAACTTTTTTGTCACTATAATAACTTTCTATAGTCAGAATTTTTTCCATTATTTGCTCATTTTTCCAGTCTATTACTTGACTCTTAACTGTTATTAAAGTGGGGTTCTGCTTCCAGGGTGAAGGGCACACTGTTCTAAGCTTCAGGTGTTTTGTGCAGTTGTTTTCAGGGATACTTCTAGAGAGCTATAAGTTTTCAGTTCTTCCAAGATGGTATAGTTTAAGGAGAGGTGTTTACTACTCTCCTAGTCTGTGTTTTCATCTGTGAGCAATTGTACTCTTTTCTGCTCTGAAACTGTGAGGAGGGCCCCCCCCTCCACTATGGCTGCAAGCTATGCTGGTGCTCCTCCTTACCCTGGGATTGCCACCCAGAACTGCAACCTAGATCTGAGTATGGGCAAAGCAACACAGTCCCACCTCAGTGCTAGCAAAAAGACTCTTGTGATCTCCTTTTGACAAATTGTTCAACCCCTTTACCACATGTGGGCTGAGATCTCCAGAAGCAGCTGCTGCCACTACTAATTCAGTCACTCCCAAGGCCTGCTCCTGGTTTGCTGGGACTGGGGTTGTGCTGGCATGGCTTGTATTGGACTGTACTTCACTCTCACCTAGGTGCAACAACCCTTTCCTGCTGATCTGCTAAGTTGTCTTTGGGATCTGTGGGCTGAGAGGTCTGGAAACCACCACTGCTGCCAGTGAGTCAGTCATCCCAAGGCCTGTACTGGGTTTGCTGGGGCCCAGTCTGCACTGTACTGTGCTCCTCTCTCCCTTTGGTGCCACAGACCTTTTTTTGCTAACCCTCCAAATTGTCTTGGGCTGGAGATTTGCTCTACTCCATCTTTTTGTGGCTTCTGTTGTCTAGAATTTGTTTAGAGTCATTTTTTAAGTATTTAGAGAGGTTTGGAGAGAGCTCAGGTGAGTTCCCTGCCTTTGCTCCACCATTTTAGCTCTATCTCAATCTGACATAATCAGAATGAGAAAGTGAAAACATATAATCAAAGAAAAAGACATTGGGGGGACCAGGCAATACTTGAACCTCCTCATCCAAACTGATAAAAGGAAGAATAAATACACAAACACAAGATAATGAAATGCATTTCATTAAACAGGAAAACAGGAGAAACGGGGGGAAAGGGAGAGAGAAGAATAAGGGGGAGTGAAGCTTAAGTGAGAGATTAGTCTTAAGTAAAAGTAACCTTAAGGAAGTTACTTTATAATAAGGGGAGGTTTGGAGGAAAAGAAAATTAATGCTTTTTAATTGACAAAAATAAGTTACACTTTAAAAATAAAATATATGGCACAATGAAGTAGAGATGTGGTCCTAATTTAAATATCAAACTGATATTTTTTGATCTAGAATAGTTAAAATACTCATGAAGTAAAAATAGAGAACTTACATTTCTCTTGCAGTTCTATAGTCTACATTTCTGTATCTCTGGAGTTTTTAATACTGCATGAAAGAAACCTGACAACAACATAAATTGAGGCACATCCCAGGGATCATTAAGAACATGGAAAGCAAAATTATAATTATTCAGCCCAATGAAACTAAGCAAAACATCAAATATAGTTCATACTTCAGAAGAACAGACTATCAGGGGTGGGGAATCTGCAGCTTCAAGGCCACATGTGCCCTCTAGGTCCTCAAGGGCAGCCCTTTGACTGAATCCAAGCTTCATAGGACAAATCCCTGATTTGTCCTGTACAATTTCGACGCAGTCAAAAGGCTGCCCCCAAAGATCTAGATGGCCACATGTGATCTCGAGGTTACAGGTTCCTTACCCCTGGATCACTAGATAAAAAAGAACCTGAAAAAATACTCATAGGATCATAGATTTACAGTTGGAAAAGACCTGGAAGATCATCTAGTCTAAGCTCCTCATTTTACAGAAGGTGAAACTGAGACATAGGGAAGTTAATTAACTGCCCATGGTCATGCAGTCTATGAAACCATGTCTTCCTGATCCCCAAGCAGTTATATATCCAACACGTCACATTGCTTCAACATTGACTCTTTCAAATTCCAGTGTTAGTATGGGTGATCACACTTGCATTATAAGATTAATTGTATCATTCTAAAGAATTGTTATAAATAAAAATTACACTTTGGCATATGATAAACATGGCTGTGACTGATAGGGTTGAATTATGGAGGGAGGAACTCCAGACTTGGAGTCAGGAGTTCAAGTTCTGCTTCTGGAATTAGTTATATAATCATGAGCAAGTCATTTAATCTCTTGATGCCCCCAACAACTCTCTGAGAGTCTAAGTTACAAATCAGTTTCTGACCCAAACCAGTGAAAAGTGTTTTCACATAGCAGTTCCTCATTCCACTGAAATCCTATGTGTGGAGCAGGAACTAGAAAAGATACTTAGATCTCTATGTATCTATATGTACGTATATCTGTATAACTCTAGCTATATCAAGAGAGAAATGCAAAGAGAAAAATAGAGACAGGGAGAAGAGAGAGAAAGGAAGAACAAGAATGAGAGAGAGAGAGAGAAACCTAAAGTAGAATACTGCTCTTTCCCATATATTATATTTCCCACCTTTTCTCCTCATTTTCACATCTTATAATCCCTATCTCAAATGCCTTCTCTGACACAAAATCTTTCCTGATGCCCCCAGGTATTAGTGTCCTGCCTCAGTTACTTTGTACAATACTTATTTTGTGTATGCATGAATATATTTGCGTATTTCTATTGACTTATCTATGTACTATTCCCACCACCACTTCCCAGTATAATGGAAGCTTTGCAAGGGCAGAGACATCATTATTTTTGTATCTTCAATGCCCAGAATAGTCCTTTGCACTTATTAGATGCCTAGTTTGTTGAATGACTGAGAATATATATGTACACAAATATAATATATATGCATGTACACATATATATGCATATTAGAGAGAGCCTCACCTAAGAATGAGTAATGGTAAAATAAGGCCTTCATATCTTGAAATTTTTTTCAAGTGTAATTTCAATTTCAACTCAACAAAAATATCGGAACCAAGTTTCCCTCCACCTCCACCCACCATTAAAAGGCATAGGAGAAGGTAGGGGAGAGAGAAAGACTATAAATTACCAATAAGTCTCTGCATGGATTTTTGTATTAGCAGGAATTTGTTGAGTATTTAATCTGCACACTCCATTAGGCAATGGGTTATTATACGCACATTGAGTCAAGAAGGAAAGACACAACTTCTCCATATAATCCTATAGAGACAACATATGGAAAATTGTATTCAGAATTGAATGCCAAAAATATATAACCTAACTGGATGGATCCAAAGAAGAATGACAAAAAACAGTGAGAGGAACCAAGGGATACATTTTATAGGCATAGATTATAGAAACTAAAATTTGACTAAGTACCAACAAGGGAAAAGACTATGTTGTTTACACTATTCAAATATCTTCTAATGAATTATTTAGCAGGATTGGAGGAGCCAAGCAAGAAAATTAAGGAAAAGAAAACTGCCCTTTCAAGGGAAAGAGTAGAAATTCTTTTCCATTGGTGTTTTTACAACCCTACTAACAAAACCAAGAGATTCATGAAGTGTGTTATTTTGCATTCTTTAGATGTTGACAATATGACAAACAGAATGGTGAAACGAAAAGATCAGTGCCTCTCGAATCAAAAGATCTTGGTTTGAATGCTACCTGTCACTTAATTCTTATGGGATTTTGGATAACTCATAACCTCAGTGTGCCTCAGTTTCCTTATCTGTAAAATGGTGGTAATAGACTAGAGCCTCTGAAAGTCCCTTCCAGCTCTTCTTTCTTCTCTGCAAAATACAGAGTATTAAGATGTCATTCCTGCTGATCCAGAACAGAAATGCCAAACTGTCAGGATAGGTAAATACATGCTTTGTGGAAGAGGGGTGAAACAGGTTATTATTGTGAGAATAATATGAGAAATCAAAGGAAGAAAACTCCTCCTCTTCATAAATTGAACCCTCAGATTCACAAGAGACTTTGAAAATGTATACATTTTCATTGCCTAGCTTCTAACCTCAGGAGATTTTTCTTTTGACTATTATAACATTTCCCCTTCATTTCCTAACAATGACATTGAAAATTAACTAGATGACATCTCTCTTCCTTATCTAACTTCTATGTATTGAAACCATTCTATCTTTTCAAGGGGGTCAGTGTCCTGCACCATTTAGTATTTACTAAATACTAAATATATTTACTAAATACTAAATAGTAATTGCTTCTCTTTTACCCAGGAACCCTGAGGGTTTTCTCTTCCCAGTCTGATTTTTTTTTATTATTATTAAAAGGGCCATCCCTTGAACAACTACTTAGAGAAGTCTATTCATTGAATGAGTGTATCTTATTCAAAGTGAGAATGCTATAAGACTTAGCCTGAAAGGGTCAGGGTCTTCCACTGCATCCTGGACCATCTCCAGTCATCCTGATGAATATCAGGCCACTGGACTCAGATGGCTCAGGAGAAGAAAGTGACACTGGTGACCTTGCACAGCCCTCCCTCACTCAAATGAAGTTAACTGAAAGTCATGTCATCATTTCCCTATTGTCATGGTCCTCTTCAAGAATGTAGGACCAACACAACAACAACTTGCACCAACTCTTTACTGTGCAATGAGGTTTTAAAAAGGGAAGTCTGGTATGATAGATCACTGAACTGGAGTCAGGAAAATCTGGGCTTGAGTCCTGACTCAGGCAATTAATAGCTGTAAACTATCACTTATTAGGGACTTACTATGTGCCAAGGACTGTACTAAATGCAGATGATGCAAAGACCAATAGTTAGCAAATGATATCAACTATGCATATAAAGTCATGCAAAACGTAATTCTATGTTAACCATGTTGAAAACACAAAAGGGAAAAAAAATAAGAAAAATAAAGTGGAAAAATATACTTCAATCTGTGCACAGAACTCATCAGTTCTTTCTGGAGGAAAGCATTTTTCATTATGGATCCTTAGAAATTATCTTGAATTGTCTTGATCAGAGCAGCTAAGACATTCACAATTAATCATCATTATAACACTGCTACTTCTGTATACAGCGTTCTCTTATTCTGTTCACTTCACTTTACATCAATTTATATGTCTTCCCAAGTTTTTCTGAAACCATCCTGCTCATCATTTCTTACAGCTCCATCCATCATAATCATATACAACAATCTGTTCAGTCATTCTTCAATTGACAGGTATACTCTCAATTTCCAATTCTGTGCTATCACAAAATAGCTACTTTAAATATTTTTGTGTAAATCAGTGCATTTCCCTTTTCTTCTGTCTCTTCAGGACACAGATCTAGTAGTGGCATTGCTGAGTCACAGGGGATACATAGTTTTAGAACTCTTTGGGCATAGTTCCAAATTGTTCTCCAGAATGGTTGAATCAGTTCACATCTTAACCAACAGCGCATTAGTGTCCCAATTTTTCCATATTCCCTCCAACATCTGGCATTTTCCTTTTATGTCATGTTGGTCAATTTGACAGGTATTGGTACTATCTTAGAGTTGTTTTCATTTGCATTTTAATAATCATAGTGAGTTAGAGCACTTTTTCATATGAGTATGGACGGCTTTGATTTCTTCTTCTGAAAACTGCCTGTTCATATCATTTGAACATTACTCAATTGGGAAATGGCTCATATTTTTATAAATTTAACTCATTTCCCTATATATCTGAGAAATAATCCCTTTAGCAGAGAAAATTGTAAAAAAATTTCCCAGTTTACTGATTTCTTTTTAATTTTGGCTGCATCAGTTTTGTTTGTGCAAAAATGTTTTAATTTCATGCAATCAAAATTATCTATTTTATTTCCCATGATTCTCTTTTTCTTTTGCTTGGTCATAAACTTTTCCCTGACAGATCATTTTTCCCATACTCTCCTAATTGTTTATAATATCACCTTTTATGTCTAAATAAGTTATCCATTTTGACCTTATTTTGGTATATAGTATGAGCTATTGGTCTACGCCTACTTTCTGCCAAACTACTTTCCAATTTTCCAAGCCACTTTTGTCAAATGGTGAGTTCTTTGCCCCAAAAGCTTGAATCTTTGGGCTTATCAAATACTAGATTTCCTATGGCCATTTACTACTATGTATTGTGTACCTAATCTATTCCACTGATCTGCCACTCTTTCTTAGTCCGTACCAGATTGCTTTCATGATTACCACTTTATAATATAGTTTAAAGTCTGGTATTACTAACTCTCTTTCCTTCATATTTATTTCATAGATTCCCATGATATCCTTGATTTTTTGCTCTTCCAGAGAGAAGGCTAACATCATAGCTCAACTTCGATAGGTTAACCTAATCTAGATAACTATAGAGCTAACAATCTTTGAAAGAGACAGAAAAAAATAAGTGAAGCCTGATTACATTGAAGCAGTGCAAACTGTGGACTCTGTTGCTCTTGAGTGGCTGTGTCCCCTTCTTTTGTTCTTAAACCCCAGGAAGTCTTGTGTAGCAGCTCACATTGCCATGCTGTCCAAAGTCTCGGGAACAGAAACACCAAAGGGTTGAGTGATGGTGATGAGTCCCAGATACGTCAGGGGCTTTCTGAGACATTCTCTCTTCTTTTGCATGCCTGTCCTAGAATTTTAGGACCCCTATACTCACAGATCAGGGAGCCTGTCAACCTGAGGGCCCATACAGAGAAGGAAACTGGGGCAGAGGCTACATGACTTGCCCAAAGGTATACAGTTCCTGAGTCTGTGCCTCGGTGCTCTAGCCAATGTACCACCCGGCTACCCTTCTGAAGGTCTCCAAGTCCCCAGAACTCGGAAGATTATGATGAATAAGGTTATTTATTAAAGAGGCTAATCTTAGAACCTAATCATGACTTTTAATACTATTTCTATAGAACATTGTCTTTCATGTTCTAATGAGCAGGCTTGAAAACAAATTTTTGAAACCAAAGTGAGTCCAATATTGTACCTAGGGTACCTCTCACATGTGGAGCCCCAGCAAAGCTGTCCCAAATTAAAGGTACTCTCTGAGTCTTGAACCCCCTCAAAGCACCATAGCTCTTGAATAGTCATAGATATGCAAACTTTTACTAGTGATGGGCTACTAGGTGAAGCAATAAACTCCTCCCATAACTTTCCTTTATAGTTTACTACTCGGAACTTCTAGTAAACTCTCCATTTTCCATCAAAGGTTTTGCTTGGCTTCTATACAAGGAATATAATGTCTCCCACTATTTGCCCCCTGGCAATGCCTTCCCTTTTCAGCTTCCTTTCCAGTCCTGTAGTCCCCTCACTTGATTATAAACTTCTTGAGGGAAGGGCCTTTCTTTCTTTTGTTTATTTGTACCTGCAGTACTTAGTAGAGTGCCTGGCATATAGTAAATGCTTAGTAAATTGTTTGTTGACTTTTTTTTATTTAGGGTACAGTGGCTTGAAAATTATTTTCAAGAGCAGCCTTAAGTCCAAAGCACACAGAGCAGTCATTCAGTCCCCAGACTCTGCCACCATGCTCTATCCTGGCTTGTCAGCTACTTTTATGTGTTGTCTTTCCCCATTAAGTTCCTTGATGGCAAGAACTGTCTTACTTTTTAAACGCAGGTGTATCTCCAACTTACTTGCATTTGTATCCGCAGCTACTTAGCACAGTGCCTTGCACATAGTTAACATTTATTAAAAGCTTACTGATCTGACTGTTGATTTAGTCATGCCAGAAGCTATGAACCAGAAGCATACCCAGCTAAAGGCCCTAAAAGAAGCCAGTAGAGTTCTTCCACACTAAAATTTGTTTTTTAGTCTCAGCATCTGGTTCTGAATCCCAATTCTAGGTCTGATACAACTATTTAACTTACTGACAGAAATTCCCAAGATCCTCTCCTGCTTAGAATGAAAATGAATTTGAGCCAGAGCAAAAGCTAAGACAAGGAAACAAGGTCATGACCACTCACTTAGCTCACATTTCTGCTTTGTTTTACATATGTGTGTGTGTGCGTGTACGTATATACATATGTATGTATATATCACATTTGGTACATATAGCTGGCCAAGAAAAAACTTCCTGGTCTGATTCACCTCACATTCTAATTTGGAAAAAAAAAAAAGAAAAAATATCCTTTAATATTCTTATAGAGCCGTGTAGTGAATTCAGGCAAATAACTAACTCCCTGAAGATTTAAGACTCTTAATACCAATCTAACTGAATTCAGGAAACATTTATTAAGGATCTATCCTATATAAGGCACTCTAAGAACAAAGAAAAATGACATCATTCTCAGCTTTACAGACCTTATATTCATTACCTCATATTAACATACTCTTACATACTCATGTATATCTTTTGCCTCTCTCTAGATTGTCATTAGGATGGGTATTAAATTCATGATGGTGTAGTATGAAGTGGAGTAGCCACCTACCAATGTATCATAGTATGTCATCTCTTCATATCTGCTAATACTACATTCTAGACTCATTTAATCACTCTCACCTTCCCTCACACTTGTAAGTCTAGGTGCCCAGAGATGGACCATCACCAAATGTTTACCCTCAAACTCCAGCAGGTTGCTTGGGTTTAGTATTGAAAGAAAATACCATTTCCCTACTTACCACTCTATTTCTTTAGTATCTATCCAACTCATTTTCTGTCCATATACCAGATATTCACAGTGTAATACCTAGACAATGTGTGATATTCATGGAACCATCTACCTCCAGCAATGACAATTTCAGGTCTTAAATGTCACCATTTTCTTAACAAGACAAAAGAAATAGTAGTATCATAGATAATACCACGTTGAAGTCAATGCATAAATATGTCATAATAAACATAAAAACCTAGAACACGTTATTCTCATCCATGCCCCAAATCTACTCAATATCTATGGTAAAGAGTGGGTTCAGGGTTACAGAAACCTGTTTGGAAAGTACATAAGGGAATAAGACCCATGTCCTTGGAGAAACTCACAGTGCTGGACTATAAACTTTGATGTCCCTAGTCCATTCAAGAACATGTCCACATCATCCAAAACTGCTCCTGTGCTCACCATTTAGCTGTTGGTCCTTATCACCCTTCAACTGGGCAAATCCTCTTTTCTTCTGGATGTAATCATAACATTTACAAGTCCTTTCAGTTTAGAATATGTAGAAAATGTTGCTTCTTAATGGGAATATCAGTACTCTAGCCTGAATTAAACATTTATTAAATTGTTGTGGTGGTGGTTGTTCAGCTGTTTCAGTCGTGTCTGACTCATTACCCCATTGTGGGGTTTTCTTGGCAAAGATACTGGAGCAGCTTGCCATTTCCTTCTCCAACTCATCTTACAGATGAAGAAACTGAGGAAAACAATGTTAAACGACCTGCCCACCATTCTATCCACTGCACCACCTGGCGCCCAATAATATTATTATTAGTTCTTTAAAACTTTTTTTAGCTATCAAAAATGGTCATCCACAACAGTGACAATATCCTTTTAAAGTTAATAGAAATCTTTTCCTTTACAAAAAAAAAATGATTCTTTCTCTTTCAGTTCTAAACTTCTTTGTTTATCTCAAAGAGACATTTTTTCAAGATACCTTATTCTAATTAATTATAATTAATGGAAGTCCTTCTATTTGCCCTTTTTTGTCTTCCATTTGAGACCCACTAAGGCCCTAACAGATAGCACTACTAGGAAAGAAAGACATCATCAAACTCCATGTGACACAACTCATAAACTAAAATGGAATAATAAATGTAAAACTTCTTTAAGAAAAGGAGAATTTGTCAAATAAATGAAAGGGCAGCCTCATTAATTAATCACTATCTGGACATAAAAGCTAAAGCTAGTACTAATCACTGATCAAGTTCCCAAGCTCTGGTTAAATAAACAATAATTCATTAAAATTGGAAAACTTGCCTCATCATATATGATCATTTACAGTATGGAGCCTGTTAGGTAGTTTACCTGTATTAGTTATGCAAAATAGGTAAGGCCTTTCCTAATATTGAAGCTAGCTTAAGGGTGTGAATGCATAGATAAAATACAGAGATTAAATCTGGCTTCCTCATCAGGAAAAATCTCTAAATGTAGAAGCCAGAGTTTTCCACTGACAGAAAGGAAATATTTATGTGCAAACCAGGCAACACTACTCAGGACTAAGGAAAATAAATGTCTTAAGAGCCATGTTTTAGAAGAAAGAGAAGGGAATAAGAATTTCATAAATATCTACCATGTGCCAAGCACGGTGAGGAACATTTTACAAAGATTTCTCGTTTGGGAAAAGAGACAATGTTTTTGAGAAACAACATTATGTCAGGGCTAAAGAGGGTCTAGACAAACCAGTCCAAAAAATTAAGAATGTAACAATTTAGTTGATAAACATTAAAATGGAGATCCTATAGACTCTTGTCTTCCTCAGATTGTCAGATTCTAGATGAATTTTTATTTATTGTATTATTGAAATTTAGTCATTTGAGGCTGTTTGGAAAGACCTAAACCCTAGCAAACCAAATATCAAATGAAATACTTGAGTAAGAGCATGCCTTTTTTACCTCTTTCACCTAGTCAGTCTATGCATGTAAGACAAAAATGCCTATTAAATAGAAATTTGTCAAAGAATTTCAAGGTGAATAGTTGAATAATCTGTAATATTTCAATTAGTTGTGAGGCAGTACCTATTATACCATGAAAATACCAAAGAAATATGATTACTTGTAATAGGGTGATGGAACTTGAATCCCTAAAAAAGAAAATATCATGTCTTTTGCAAACAGCTTTGATCACTGGCATCTCACCCAAGGCATCTGGCCCAGCCCAGCCCACTTAGATATTCAACAGTCCTTTCACTGTGGCTGTCAATGCACCAAAAACTACTTAACTAAAAGTATCAATCTCACTTCCATAAAGTTACAGCTTCTCTAGGAACTAGTGAATTCACTAGTAGCACTAGCCTTCTACTATTGGCTTTACAATAAACCTTGCCACTTTGAAAGAAGGTTTGAGTACTTGAATTCTTATTAGGCAGATCTCCTCTGTACCCTGACATTTTGGAATTCCCAGAAACCCCAAACCACATCATTTTCATGAGTACGTAGATATCAATCTAGGAGATCCTGGGGTCATTTAGCCCAATGACATCATTTTATAGATGAGGAAACAAGTCAACAAGGGTTCGGTGAGTTACCCAAGGTTACACGGATAGAAACTTAGAGATAAAAGCAGATTCTCTTAACCACAAATCCAATGTTCTCTCCATTTTACAACTTCTTCATTTTATCATTAGTAGACTGTATAAACAGGAGGGTGGAAGGGGGAGTCTAGCATCTTTTCTGAAGGACATAGATTTCTTTTTTGGACAATTTCCTTTATATTAGATAAACAGGTAGAAATTACCATAGAATTTCTACCATTTTTGCTTATTTGTGGTCTTTTAACCTATGTTGTCTTTAAAACATCATTGTTTGTTGTATAGTTATGTCTGACTCTTCATGACTCAGTGGATCACACTGTCCATGGGGTTTTCTTGGCAAAGACACTGGAATGTTTTGGTACTTTTTCATCCAGTGGATTAAGGTAAACATGTATTAAGTAATTTGCCTATGGTCACACAGTTAGTGTCTGAGATCACATTTAAATTCATTTCTTCCTGACTCCAGGCCCAGTGCTCTCTTCACTGAGCCACCTAGCTACCTCTAAAATATCATTAGGTACACTTTTAAAGACTAAAATGCAAATTATTAATAAGGTATAGAAGTAAAAGGCTTTTTTGGTAATTAAAAAGTTGTCCTTTAGGTTATTAGCCACAAATATATTTCTTATTAAAATTGTTAACTTTCTTTTTAAAATATTTTCCTTCATATCTGCTTCTTTGATTAAAAACAAGCAGCCACAATAATGCATGCAACCTTGACTGTGTTTTGAATTAAGGTAAAATCTAAGCTTTGATTAAACATAAGGTATGGAATTTCCAAGTTTATACTTGGGTTTTCAAAATATTGGTCAATGTTAAGGGAAAAAAATAGGCTTATGGAATGAACTAGGGGTTTCCAAAATATGTTACTCAGTAGGAAAAAGGTTTTTTTATAATAGTAAGCTGCATATATATACAATAGAAAACTAAAGTGTTTTTCATAACGAAAAATCACTGACGAAAGTGTTACATAAAATTCTTTGCACTAATATGTTTCTCAGCTAACAGTAGATGGCAACCTTCTCACAGCCTTATTTTTGTGCTGTATTATTTGAACTTTACTAATACTCTCAAGAAACAGTAAAAACCATAGGCTAATAGCTCAGGAAACAGAATATTTAAAAATTTCTATTAAGGACAAATGGATGGCACTTGTCTGAGAAGATGGTCATTGTTTTTTAGATTTCAACTTAAAAGTCACCATATGTCTTAGATGCCTTAAAGGCATGAAATTTTAAATACATATCTTTGCTCACTGACCTCAGTGGACCCCTGTGTATTCTTCCCTTTCCAAAATCGAAGAAGAAAAAAGCATCATTCCTTTTAGTGTCTTTTTCCAATTTGCTTTTAGGGAAATGTCACTCCTCTAGAATATAGGCTCATAGAATCACAGAAATGCTAGGCTGTCCAGGAAATCAGATTGACTACTTCAGCCACATCATTTTCTAGAAGCTGGGCTTCATGAAAATGAATTGAATTGACCAAGGTCCTAAAGGAAATTAATTAGCGGAAGAGGTAGGACTCAACTCCAGGTATCTTTGACTACCAGTTGAGATTTCAGAGCCAGCAGAAGGAAGAAATACAAGAAATTTTTTAAAAGTCTAAATATCTTGTCAACCAATAATAGCATCATGTTTGGCTGAGGGGCACAGGAGTTACCTTTGGAAGAGGGAGAAGAAAGAAACTGGAAATATATATTTGCTCTTTCTTGGATTACACAGGTAAAAAGTTCTAAACAGGAGCTAAGCTTAATGTACATTTCCCACATTTCAGCAGCCCAGATCACTGGCATCTCATCCAAGGCATCTGGCCCAGCCCAGCCCACCTAGGTACTCAACAGTCCTTTCACTGTGGCTCACAATCCACCCATGTACATTTTACATGCCTCAATTGTATCACAGATAATTCTGGTTAGGACTTGTCAGTTCATTTAACTCTCCTGGAATTTTTCTGATAGCCCAGCTCCCTAAGTTTGGATTTAAAAGTACAAAGTAACAAAAATCTAGCCAGAGGTCTGTGAAGAATTAAATTTGTTTGATTGAAGGTGAAAAAAAAGATTCTGTTGGACTATTACACCTTTGGAATGTGAGTGTAGCCATTACAATTCAACTATTCCCTTTTTCCAGCCAGGCATGACCTACTTTCTAGTCACCGTCCTCAACTCTATAGAGATATTTCTCTGCATAACTATCAAGAGGGAACCATGGGGGACAGTGTGACCTAATCACTAAGCCACTCTACCAGACAGTCACTTTGATTTTTAGCTCATAAGAGAAAAGATTTAGATCCACATTCGTCCCACTTTGGGAGGTTTATAAAAGTCAGAAATCAATATCAGAAAATTTCTCTCTCATTTAGCTCCTGAGCCCCCAGTCATGGAGATTTATCTTTCCTCTGACAATTCAAAGAAAAAAAGAGTTCTTATTCTTGGTCTCTTATTTTCATCCATGTATCAGGCACCACTCCTATAATACACTTTGTATCTTCTTATAAGCTATCACGGGAGTTAGTACTTTCTCCTGCGTCTATACTTCTCACTCTCCAAATTTTGCTACCATGACACAGTTGCCCTCTCTCCATGGGACTATCTTCACCCCCTGGAGTCTCCTCATCCTAAAGTATCCCTCTACCATGCCAATTCCTTTCTCCTTTAGTGATTTCCTTCTGGGGTTCTCCATTTAGGGCAAAGGCCCAAGTTAGCCACTTTATTCTTATCCCAACCGTGCTTCAGACTTTCTGGACTGAACCATCATGCCCTCATAGGGCTACTCTCCCTGCTCCCTTGCTTTTCAGCTCCCTTTTATTTCTTTTTTCTCTTATAAGAATATAAGATCCTTGAGGGTAGGTATCATCTTTCTTTTCACTTGTATTTGTATATCCAGTGCTTAGTAATCGCATAGTAAACCCTTAAAAAAGTAACTTTTGCTTACCAGTCTACCAGTCTTTTTATCTGCTTGTTTAGACGTAAGCTATATCATGAGTAGCAGAGAACTCCTAATTTGCGAGTAAACTCCCTCCCACCATAGATCTGCACCTGCTTCTCAACTTAGTCTTATAGATTTGCCTGAGAGGACCAAGAAGTTGAATGATTTGCCCAGGATCAGAATGTGGCAGGATCCAGACTTGAATCCAAATCTTCTAGACTTCAAGGTTAGCTCACTACTATATCACTGTTGCATCTAATATAATCCTAACCCTTTAATCTGCAGATAAGAAAACTGAAGCCCAGAGAGATTAGGTAAGTAACTCAAGATGAAATTAAAAAAAGAGTTGGGCTTGAATCTGGAAGACATTCTGACTGTGCATACAGCAATTTCTCCTATACCACACTACCATATATAAATGTCATTTCTTCATTGTATCGAAAATTGTATGAGGTCAGAGGTTATCTTAATATATTTTTTTCTTTTTGTTGATTATCTAGAATTTCTCTCTTTTTTTTGCTTTAAATAGTATTTTATTTCTTCCCACAATTACTAATCAAGAAAACTTTTAGCATTCATTTATACAAAGATTTTGAGTTCCAAACTTTTTTCTCTTCCACCCTTTCCTCCCCTCTTCTGAAAACAGTAGGAAGTTTGATATAGTTTATGGAAACGCCATCATGCAAAATATATTTTTGTATTCATCATGATTGTGGAAAAAGAAACAGATCAAAAGTTTAAAAAAACATGAGAAAAAATAAAGTAAGTAAAAAAATGTGTTTCAATCTGCATTCAGAGTACATCTCTTCTTCATCTGGATATGGACAGTATTTCCTTTCATGCATCCTTTATACTTGTCTTGGATCATTGTGTTGCCAAGAAAAGCTCATTCATAGTTGATCATCACATAATGTTGCTGATTTTGTATACAGTGTTTTCCTGGTTCTGCTCATTTCACTTCACATACAAATCTTTCCAGGTATTCCTTAACTTTGTCTATGTCTCTCTGCTTCAAATGTGTTTCTTATAAGCAATATATTGCAGGATCCTGGTTTTTGGTTCACCATGTTATATGCTTCCTTTTTATGGGAGAGTTCATCTCATTCACACTGCAGTTATGATTACTGCCTGAATATTTCCCTCTATCCTATTTTTCTTCCTGTTTGTCCTTTCTCTCCTTTTACCCCTTCCCACATCACCAATGTTTTGCTTCTGTCTACCACCTCCCCCTGATCTGGGCTTCCTTTTGTCAATCCCCACCCTTCCTTTACTTAATCTCCTCCCCTCCTACTTCCCTGTCAGGTAAGATAGATTTCTATATTCATCTGATTGTTTATATTATTCCCTCTTTGAGCCAATACTGATGAGAATAAGGTTCAAGCAATGCCCCCACCTCCAGCATCTTCCCCTCCAATGAAACAGGTCTTACCTCTTCTTCATGTAAGATAATTTATCCATTCTACCTTTCCTTTCTGTACCATTGTACTCCTCTTTCTCATTTCTTATTTTTTAATATCATTCCCTCAAACACACTTTATACCCATACTCTATATTTATTCCTTCTATCTGTACTGTTAGTGAAACAACTTAAAGAATGACAAGTAACATCTTCCCATGTAGGGATGTAAACAGTTTAGGTCTATTGTATTCCTTTTATTTTTCCCCTTTTTCCCATTTATGCTTGTCTTGGGTCTTGATATTAGAGGTCAAATTTTTTGTTTATTTCTCATCTTCTCCTTATGAAGGCTTGAAATGCTCCTGTTTTGTTGAATGGTCATTTTTCCCCTTGACGTTTTATTCTTAATTTTGTGTAAGTAGTTCTTGGTTGTAGTTCTAGCTTCTCTGCCCTATAGAATATTATATTCTATGACCTCCAGTCCTGGAAGGAGCGCTGCCTCAGGCTTCTTTTGCTAATAGCAGCAAGCCCTGGCTGTTTGTTTACCTAGTGCTGTACTGATGTTGCCCTGATGCCCACAGGGGACCCTTGTGTCTGCACTTCGGGGGTGGGGGTGAGGGGTGGTTGGCACTCTGTGGGCTGTAGGGGTCTGATAGCTTACCTGGAAGAGGAAACAGATAAAAAGTTTAAAAATAAACATGAGAAAGAATAAAAAGCAAAGAATAAAGAAAAAATATGCTTCAATCTGCATTTGGAGTCCCTCACTTCTTTGTCAGGATATGGATAGCATTTTCCTTTGTGTGTTCTAGTGGTGGTATCTGGATATGCAGCAGTCCAGTGAGGTTTTTCTGTATTTCCCTGGGACTACACTGAAGCTCAAGGATGCCTGGCCCCTGAAAGATGCCTGATTGCCTTGGGCTGTGCTGAAGTAATGCATGGAGGTCCAGTTGCTATCAAACTTCCTCCTGGGGCAACATTGAAGCACTCAGAAATCAGACCACCAAAAAAGGCTGCCATGACTGTACCGAAACTTGCAGTGGTTCTCAGAGCTGGAGTCTGCCATTTTCCCTGGCTGTGTTAAAGCGGGCAGAGGTTCTAGTGCCGGTATTTGCCTGCTCCACTACATTGGGGCTTAGGCTCTCCCACTGGCTTGCTAAAGTGAGGCTTGCTGCTAGCTTGCTGGGACATCCTGGAATGAGCTACCCTTTTACTTGAGTAAGATGAATCTTTCTTACTGATCCTCCAATTCTCCTTGGCTAAAAGACTGGTCTACTCCATCTTTCCCCTAGCTACACTGTCCCAGGATTTGTCCTGAGGCACTATTTTATTGTTGATTGGAGGTGAATATGGGAGAATGACAGTGATTTACTATTTACTCCACCATCTTGGCTCCCAGAAGTTTAATAAGATTTTTTAAAACTTCTCCCAGCATATGGCACAGTGCTTTGCATATAGAAAGCAATTAAGAAATGCCATCCCACCTTATCCCTACCTCTCTGAGATAGATGGTGTCATGGATAGAGTGTCGTGCCTAGTATCATGAAGATGAATTCAAATCTGACTTCACACATTTACTAGCCATGTGACCTTGGTCAAGTCACTTAACCTCTATCTGTTTCCATTTCCTCAACTGTAAAATGGAGATAATATTGAAACATATTTCCCAGGGTTGTTGTGAACACCAAATGAAATATTTGTAAAGTGTTTAACACTTTGCAAGCATGTAGTAAGTGCTTAATATACTCTTGTTTCCTTCCTTTTCCATGGTCTTATTATTTTTTTGACTCTGGGTCTCCTTATCTCAGTCTAGCAAGGAAGACAGTAGCCATTCCTATGGTTAATCCCAATTTGCACAGAAATCTTGACCTAGTCTGTTTCTGTCTTGGTCCAGTTTACCCCTCCTTAGAAAGCCTGGGAAACCCCATTTGAAGGGGGTGTCATTATATTGGTGTCAGACAGTGGAAGTACCCAAACAAGCTCTACTGAAGCTTGGAACTTCTAAGCTCAATTGATCCATTAGCCTCCACCTTTCCCAATGTTAGAGATTAGAGGTATGTGCCATCATGCCCAGCCTATGTTTTTTTTTTATAATAATTAAATTCAATAGAAATTTTTAGTACCTACTTTGTACCAGGCAGTATGCTAAACACTAGGCATACAAAAAGAGAAAAAAGGCAGTCCCTGTCCTCAAAGAGCTTACAATCTAATGCTAACACAACTTAAGATCTTAGAGTTTAAATGGAGAAATGAGAGAAGAGCACCTTTTCTGTCATAGGGTAGGAATTTTTTTTGTATAATTCTAGAAATTTCCCCAGTCAAAACTTTCAATGATTGCCATTGCCAATAAAATGAAGCACAAATTTCTGTGAAAGTCATTAAAAACCCTCTATGATCTGTAATGCCACACCTCCAATAAAGCACCAACTAAATAGAGTATGGTTGCACAGTGGTTAGAGTATCATGCCTAGGCTCAGAAAGACTCTTCTTCATGAATCAAATCTGACATGCACTACCTGTATGACTCTAGGCAAGTCACTTTACTCTGTTTGCCCCAATTTCTTCATCTGTAAAAGAAGCTGGAAAAGAAAATGGCAAATCATTCCAATATCTTTGCCAAAAAAATGAAAAAAACCTCAATGGGGTCACAGAGTTGGACACAATTAAAGCAAATGAATAACAGCAACAAAATTGCTTAATAAATCTTGATTTCTGTGTTCAAAAAGCAAAGACCATAACTTAACTAATCCTGGTAAGAAGAAAAAATAATCACTTCTGAATAAACATACATTATCCAGGCCAATTTATGTTTACTCCATCAAGCACGAAAGCAAAAGAAAAATTGGATTTAGGTCATTCTCCCTGAAATCAAATTGAAACCTCCTATGCTAGAGTTTAAGTGCATTTCCTTGTATCTTTTGCTTGCAGGAATTTTTTAGAAATTACTGCTTATCCATTTGAGGTACTTGAACATGGTTATCCAATATCCCCTTTTCCATAAGAAACTAATGCTGCAGATAC
The DNA here is from genome assembly GCA_028658325.1 of Potorous gilbertii. Taxonomy (NCBI): domain Eukaryota; kingdom Metazoa; phylum Chordata; class Mammalia; order Diprotodontia; family Potoroidae; genus Potorous; species Potorous gilbertii. The sequence goes on from CM053770.1 coordinate 345,833,294, forward strand.
ATAGACTTTTTCATCAGCATGCCAAAGTTGTCCCTGGCACAAGAACAGCTGATGGCAGTGTTTGCATTGGAATCTGAGAACAAATTCATGCAATGAGGAAAGGCAGATTCAAGGCTCGATAAGAAGTCTAGCAAAAAAACTATACAGAAGGGGCAAATCTTGAAGAGTCCAAAAAAAGAACTTCCAGTTGGCCCTTTTCCATACAAATCCTCTAAGCTTAAGACCATTTTCTTCTGAACTATATATGTATTGGTTGAAGATGATGCCACAGAGTTTTTGAGGGAAAAAGTGGGGTCATAGGGAAAGGGTACTTTATACCAACTCTTCCACTGAAGTAAATGTTCCTGCTAAGAGGGAAATGACAAACTACTCCAGTATCTTTGCCAAGAGTGGGGTCATAAAGAGTCAGACACAACTGAAATTACCTAACAAATATTACTAACTGAATTAATTAAATCTGGCTAACTAATCATATCAACTAACAATCACAGGGCAAAGCACACAAATGGAGGATTCATGAACTAAACATTAGAAAAACAGCATAGCCCCTCAGTTTTAACCGTTGTAGAATTGCTTTTGAAGATCTAGGTTTCTAGTATTATTGAGTGTTGTAACAGTAAGCACCCAAACATACACAAGGGAGTCTGCTGTCACAGGTTCTTTGATCTTCTTTTCTAAAAGGAAAGGCAACTTTGGGGGGTGCTTAACAATTTCCCACATATATCACTCATTTAGTTCAGAAAATCAGCAGATAGCTCTTCCAAATTGTCTGACATAAGCAAAACATATATCACAAATCAACAAATTTGTCTGACCAGAGTTGCCAGAGAGGGAAGCACCAACACCTGGGTTTTCAAAGCCAGGGGCCTCCTTAGTAGCTTCCCAGGGTCTCATCTGGCACACAATGTTTCTTCCAAAAACTAAGTCCCAAAGTCAAACCTCACCCTCAGAATATTTATGCCCTTTCTTAGAGCCAGAAGGCATCCCAATCTTTTTCTTTTTAATATAAATTTATTTATTTAATGTTTTACATTCATTTTCACAAAATTTGGTTTCCAAAATTTACTCCCCATTTCTCCCTCCCCCCACCCCAGTACACTGAGCATTCTAATTTCTCCTATCACCAATCTGTCCTCTTTTCTATCATCCCTCCCTTCTCTTGTCCCCATCTTCTCTTTTGTCCTGTAGGGCCAGATAACTTTCTATTCCCCATTACCTGAATTTCTTATTTCCTAGTAGCAAGAACAATACTCAACAGTTA
>CM053770.1:345835054-345860067 GCA_028658325.1 Potorous gilbertii
TAGTGCTTGGGGTCTGAGATTCAAATGCTGCTCCCCAGTCTCAGGGCTTTCAGCGGGGGCAGGGCTGCTATTCAGGGTAAGATTAAATCATGTTCTCAGGTGGGGGCAGGGCCGCATCCCAGGCTCAGTTCCCTCAGGGGGTTTATGCAGAGACCTTCTGTAATGGAGCTGCTGCCCAGCTCCTGCCTGCTCTGAGAGCCTCTGGCCTCCTGCTGCCTCTGTCTCTGCCGCTAAGGCATCCCAATCTTGACAACTAGTGCCTCATTAACAAAAGGTGTGGGCCTTCCCACAAATCTTCCCTAATTAAACTCCCTTTAATGGGCAGACCCATTAATGGGTGAGGAAAATCTTTAATCACATTAACAGTACAAATACATATACTGTTTCTAGTTAAAAAAACTTTTGTTCCTATACTTTACTCCTAGTAAAGAGTGTTGGTTGATAAAGGCAAGATTCTATCAGAGGCATTTGATTACACTAAAACAAAAACAGCAAAAGATCCTATTTTTCTTGCCATCATGCTCCACCCTTCCAGAATTCTTGGCCTTACAATCAAAATGGTCGTGGATCCTGGAACAACCAGAGTCATTATATTTCTTCATTATACTAAAGCAAAAACTGCAAAACATCCTACTTTGCTTGTCCTTATACTTTCCCAGGGAAAAGGAAGGGAGTGTTAAGCTTGATAAATGAAAACATGATTAGTGTACAACCCAGACTATTAGGACATGGCCAGAAGGTGTCGATGCATCCAAATTGGTATCAGTTTCACATTAACTTGTTGGACCTGAAGAAACTATACGAACCAGATTGTCTGTCCAGCCAGAAGGGAATTACCATTGATACTGGAGTAGAAACCATATTCTGAGCATCTATTTCATCATTCAACAATCCCCAGTTATTGGGTATTTTTTCAATGAGGATGATATGGTACCTGGAAGACCCATCAAATATATTTATTTGGTGCCCAGTGTTGAGTGTGGACTGTTGTCCCTGGAAGCATAATCAGATCACCAAGATGAAGGCAGATGTTCTTTTCAAGACTCTGCAGGGAGGATTGCCGTTGCAATCCATTTAATAGTCTAAAATGGTCTCACTAAAATTGGGGCAATCACTTGGGTGCCTCAAAAGGTAGGACTTGGGCCCAAACAACCAAGAGGAGGAGGAGGAGGAGGAGGAGGAGAAATTGGTCTTGTCATCACTATCAGAGTACAGCCAAATTGGGATCTCTGACCAAAATGAATAGTGATTTTCCTTTAATACCTAAAACTATCATATTAGAATGAAAATGGCCAGGAATTACTGCTTCTCTATCTTCCATAGTCAAGGTAGTCAAGAGACTTCTCACTGAGGCCTGATTTCCCCAAATACTTCATTATAGGTAAGGTAATATTGTTGTGAAAATTATATTTTAGCAAGAGAGAATCATAACATAGATGTTGTCTTTTCATAGACAATTACTCAGATGACAATAATTCTTAGGGTTATTGATTGTATGTGTATCTGTCAATCTGTGTCTGTCCTTTACTCTCTGTCTCTGTCTCCCTGTCTGTCTCTGTCTCTCTGTGTGTCTCTCTGTGTCTCTCTGTGTCTCTCTCCCTTTCTCCCTCTCTCTCCCTCTCTCCCTCCCTCCCTCTCTCTCTCTCTCTCTCTCTCTCTCTCTCTCTCCTCCTTCCTCCTCCCTCCCCCGCATATTCCTAGCTGTCTTCATATTTTCTCTCCCATTACAATGTGAGCTCCTTTCGGTCAGGGACTGTTATCTCTTTTATTTTTTTTCCAATACTGGTGTCTGGCATATAACAAGTGCTTAATAAATATTTATTGACTGATAATGACATTCTGACTCTGTTTTAAAATGACAAATAAGTGTTACTAAAATTGCATTCCTGTTTTGGGGGTTTGTAAGAAGGTGTATGTTAAATTATAATTCATAATCTATTTTCTTAGTATCAGGGAAAAACTCACAATACAAATGTCAATATGAATTTGGATTATATCTCTACATATTTAACATAAAATACCACAAATTGTCTAAAACAGTCCAAATAGTTCATTGTAATCAATCTCCAAGATCAACAGAGATGTCTATAGTCAAATGACTTTTTAGAAAAGATTTACTGATGCATTTTGGTTTTGCATTACAAACATTTACAGATGACGCCTACTTTGAAAAAGTTCTCTCGTAAGGAGGAAAAAACATTTAAGTAAAACTAATAATAGAGGGACCGAATTTGAAAGTACGCGCAACATGCCACATCTGTAGCCATCTTTTCTGCCACATTCTCTCTTTTTCAATTAATAAAAATCTCTTTTCTGTCCCTCCCAACACTTACTCCAGTGAAAAAATAAATTTCTTGTAACAAATATTTATAGTTAAGCGAAACAAATTCCCTCAGTGATTGTATACCAAAATATGTCTCATTCTATACTCTAAATCCATCATATCTTTTGCAGCAGATAGTATGTTTCATCATCAATTCCTCTGAAATCATGAATGATCTGTTTCAATTATTATTCTTAGAGCTTTCAAAGTCGTGTTTTTATAGTGGTGTTGTTATTATAAGAGTTGTTCTCCTGGTTCTTCTCATTTCATTCTTCATTGGTTTATAAAAGTCCATAACATTAGTTTTTACATATATAATATTGTCATTGTTGTAAAGGAAGCCTTTCCCAACCCCTCCTAATTCTAGTGCCATCCCTCTATTCCTATTTATCCTGTATATAGCCTTCTAAATATTTTTTTGATGTCATCTCCCCCAATGCATTTTAAGCTCCTTGAAAGCAATTTCCTCTTTTTGTATTCCCAGCACTTGGCACAGTGCCTAGCACATAGGAGATGCTTAATAAATATTTATTGATTTGATATTATAAACTATTGTCCTGATTCTGCCTACTTCACTCTTCATCAATTTATATCTTTCCACATTTTTTGAAACTATCTATTTTTTACAACAAACTTTATCAGTCATTAAGACCTTCTAGGACAAAGAGTATAGACTGCTTTAACGATACCCTTTTGTATTTTGATTATGCATCAGCAAAATCTTGATCACATATGTGTAGCCTACATATAGGTTCTGGGCTTAGTCATCCAACCCAAATATACACTAGAAGGGTATGTCCCCAAACCAAGGGTTCAGGAGTACCCTGAGGGCCAGTGAGTTTCTTCTAATGTTATCAACTCTAGTCCCCACTCTAGTGTGTTCTGTCCAATAATTAATCATCAATTACTACCGATCCATTGATTGGGTAAATTATAATATACTTTCCTGTACATATGTCCTTGTTGCCTTATTCAAAGAGTATGAATTGGGGATATTAATTAGTGCCCTGATATCAATTTGACCAATTACAAAGGGATATTTATGAAGGAAGACATAGTAAGAAAATAAATATAACCACATCCTCCCAAACTAGGGCCACACTCCTCTCTCTACCACTTCAGTCTCTGAGGAGGATATGAATAACTGATAGATGAAGGCAATCTCTTACCAAAAGCAACATCTCAGCTGTCTGGGTTGGTTTACTGATGGGTTGAATCCTAAAGGTTGCTCTTTAAGGTTGCGCTAGTGCCTTACACAGATTATCAGCTGGTAAACTCTGGTATGAACTTAACTTCCTGGACCACTGGCAGCTCACAGTACCTTTTGAAGTTCACAAGGTCATAGTCATCCCCAAAATTTTTCTACCTAAGAGGAAGAATAAACACAATGAGGCAAAGAAGAGAAGTGCCATATATTCATAGTTGTATGAGGAGAGTAGGTCACTGATACTGAAGTTAGTTATTTCCCCAACTGGAAGTGGTAGCGCTGATGTTTGTCCTTCATTTTCAAAGAGAACCAGTGATTCATGATGATACCTTGAATGAGTTAAATTTGGATCTAAGAGAGACAGAGCTGTCAGCTTCTCTCTTCCACAGCCATCAGAGTCTGGTGGCAAGATAAAAGTTGGGATGATTGACAATAGCCCAGGACACAATGAATGACCTTAGCATTTTCACTGTCTGACTAAGCTCTAAGAGCTTTACAATACCTGCTTCAGCCTCTTTAATGGTCATTGAAACAAATTGTTCTCATCTAACTATTCCACTATGGGAAATCTTCATAGGCTTGGAGTAGACATCACCCTAAACATTGAAATGTTTGAGGTCTGTCTATTACCCTCAAGCTGATTTAGCCTATCTGACAAGATGATTTTGCCAGGGTGTGGTCACTGTGCATGCAACAGCTTTTTGGATCAACAGGTGAGAATTGGATGAGACGTGGACACCAAAGAAGGATGAGTAGCCTTGAAAAGGCCTCATGGGCAAACCTTCACATCAGAGGTGCTAGTCCTTCCTGAACACCCCATATACCCCAACCCAACCTCTGACTCAAAGCTCATTGGTATAGGACTTTCTCTTTGGTGGAGAGATGGAGATAAAGGTCCTGCTTCTACATGAAAAGTAGAGCAAAGTTGGCAAGAGGTTAAAGGTGAGCACTTCCATTCTCAGTCAGTTTCCATTTGAGGACGCTTCAAGCTTCAAATCTTATGCCTTCCAGCTTCAAGAGAGAAGATGTAGAAGAAGCCAACCACACTTCAGGCTGCTAAAGGAAAAGACTCTGGGAAGATATAAGAGAAACAGACAATTGCCATCATGCCCGTGTTCAGTTTGCTACTCTAAGAGACCAGGGAATTTCCTCTTGGGTAAGATTGAGGAGACTTTCTCTTGGTTGAACTGAGTTACCTTACTCCCAATGGGGGAGCTCTTTTATTCTCTATTCTGGTATTTATTCTCCTATATATACCTTTTCTGATTTCTGTTATGCTAAGATTTGGATAAATGGATTTCTTTGCAATTTTCTGTTTGTTCATGGTGTAACTGGTATCAAATGGGAAAGGGGTCAAGCCTTGAATATACAGCTTGGGATCCCTCTTCCCCCTGAAAAATTACAAAGCAATCAGAAATAAGATGGAACTCAATCATATCTCCTAAATTAACAATATTTAAGGGAAAAGATATACTTCTAGCCCAGTAGAAGACAGCCGAAAAATGACCTCTCTCTCTAACTTCCTGCTTCCCCTCCAGGCAGGAATAAATCGCCCTTCAAGAAGGGTGAGGGACAAAGAGGCCTAGAGACAGCTATTCTGTCTCTTTCTGAGCCACATGATGACAGACCTTGACAATGATGCACCCCTCTTTACATGGGAGACCCACTCTCACTCCTTACATGGGCTTCCAGAAGTCATTGCTTCAATATTAACTGGAGATAAAACAAAAAATAGAGGCCAAGTTGTGGTCACTTTTTATATGCATACTCAGTTCTGGCTCAACAGTCGAATGAAAGCCCTCTCTTTACCACACAGTAAGCAAACAGGAAGCAGTCATCAAATACTTAACCATACTATGAGTTGGAGAGCAGGATTTTTCCATAATCTGTGTCTAGAAGATGGCTTCCTCGGCTTCCACGTGAAGGTGTACATCAAGTAAAACACTCCATATACCTGAACGATGGAACTCCCAAGGGCCAGTCCCCTAATTACAGAGATATTTTTATTCACATACTCAGGCTTACTTATGATATTATTTCCTGGAGAATAAATCCAACCCGTATTCCAGTCTTGCTCCAAAACTTTATCCACTCCAACACAATAGTGCCATCACTTTGGGGCTAGGTGGTACAGTGGATGGAGTGGTAGGCTTGTAGTCAGAAACACTTGAATTCAAATTTGGCCTCAAATATGTATTAATTGTCTGACTCAGGCAAGTCACTTAAACTTTGTTTGCCTCAATTTCTTCAACTGTAAAATGGGATAATGATAGTACTTACCTGACAAGGTTATCATGAGGATCAAATGAGTTAATATTTGTTAAAACACATACACACACATACACTTAGCACAGTGTCTGGTATATAGTAGGTGCTATATAAATGCTCATTATCTTCCCATCCCACTCCTATCCCCTACCAAAGCACCTTATTCTGTATTCAAATCAACTATATTTCTGTGATAAAAGATGACTTTCTTACAATATTTTTAGTTCCATGAAACTTTAATATAGACAAGTACAAAAGTAAATAGGTAGGTAGGAAGGGAAGATTAGTTACTTGGTTGATAAGTAGAGATTATTTTGAATGTCAAGGACATCCTACAGAAAAAGAGATTGAAGTTTTAATTAAAAGAAGAGGCTGATAAAAAGTATTTTGAAACATTGACTTAGTGGGTTTGGGTGGTACACATTAGAGACGGAGGAGGAATCTTCTGTTTCTTTTCCCTACCATTTAACACCAAATATTTCTAAATAAACGATTATAAGGTAAGTCTGCAGCCATATCAGAGAAAAATGAAACCCAGCTCAGAACCATGTCTAGAACTCAGTTTATCTAAAGGTTTGAAGTGTAGTCAGATGATTCTATATCTCATAACAAGATACAGAAGCATAGCTACTGAAATGGGCCCCCATAAATTATAAGATTTATGGGGTTTTGATGTGTGGCCAGAATATCTCGGGTACAGGAAAAAAAGAAGTAAACCAGAGATAGAAACTCCTAGCACTATTTTATGTACCAGAGAGATTTCAGCTGTCCATATGGACTATAACATTCCTAACAGTTTACTGCAATTCTCATTCTTGATTTGAATATTTTAATGTTTTAAAAGTCAAGATATTTCTTACTTCTGTTCCCAAATCTGTTCTTTGTAATCTTTCAGCATTACTATTGAGGAATAGAAGAAGGAAAAATAAAGAGGCAGGAAGGGGTTAGGTTTATTCTATGGCTGACCTCACAAGTTTATAATATACTGTCTAGAAATAACCATGGCTTATGAGAAGACTTGATCTGGAGATTTCTATAACTAAAGGGTCCAGTCCTCTGCACAGGTTGTCATTAAGTATATAACTATATAGCCCCTTGGGAGTTCTGGTCAGTATCAGTTCAGTAATGCAAGGATAGCCAATAGGAGGAAAAATGGACTCTATACTCTGAACTGAATATATGATGTATCTTTTAACTCTCCAGGGACAGTTCCCAAAGAGTGAAATATGTTGTATAGGGACAATAAATAAAAATAGAATTAATTCAGGGGTTTTGTTGATTTTGTGTATTTTTATGCCATGCATTCTTGTGAATCAATAGGGAAGGACAGAAAACTAAACAGAGGCCATTGTTACAAACATGGAAATTCATTTCTTCAAAATTTTCTTAGAATAATTCTACCTCACTTTGTCCACCACTTTACTCTATACCTTCTCAAAAATGTATATATGTTAAGTTTATAGCTTTCACTTACTATATTCCCATTTGTAATTGCCCAACAATTGATTAATGTGAGGCTTCTAGGTCATGCAGTGGATAAACACATAGGACTAGAAGACCTGAGTTATGTGACCCTTGGCAAATCAGTGAATGTGTCTGCCTCAGTGTCATCATCAGTAAAATGGGGATAATACCATCCATCTCCAGATCACTTTGGTGGCTTCCTAAAGATGAATTGAAATGGAAAGAAACTTGAGGTATGTGGGACAGACAAATTAGGAGATTAATACGATATTCCAGATAGGAGATGATAAGAGCCTGAACTAAGGTAGCAGTTGTGTGAAAAGAGAAAAGAGGACATATATAAGACGTATGGAAATACAAAAATTTGGCTACTGGATATTAGGGGGAGATGTTGAGGAGGATAGCAAAGCTTCGAATATTTGTAACTAGAGTGATGGTGTTGTCCTTAACAATAATAGGGAACTTCAGAGGGATGTTGGGGTGAGGTGGGTAGTTATAATGAGTTCTGCTTTAGATATGTGTAGTTGGGACTTGTTGTTGGACGTGTTCAATAGGCATTTAGTGATTCAGAATTAAAGCTCAGGAGAGAAATAAGGCAATGTCAAATGATAATGAAAATACTTGTAGTATCTGCCTTATAGGATTGTAGTGAGGCTCAAATTAAGAGGCAGGGTTACAAGCAAGGACAGAGGGAGAAGAGCGGGAGAAGTACTTACATATAAAACATACATGTGCTATATATAACGGGTATAGTGCTTTTCAAAGAACCATATATGCACATGCATGCACATACATACACATATACATGTGAGATATGGATGTGTGTATATGTTTGGGTACAGATGTATGTATGTATGTACACACATATATGTGTATATGTATAGTCTAGCCATTCTGGACTACTTACTGTTCCTCATTTATAATATTCCATCTCTTATCTCTACATTCACTGATGAGGAAACCAATCCGAACAGGGATTAAGTGGCATGCTCAGGGTCCCACAGCTAGTGTCTTCCATACCTAGAATATACTGTCCCTTCTTACCTGCACTTCTTAGAATACCTGTACTCCTTCAGTATTCATGTCAAACTCTGTCTTCAAAAACAGGCCTTCCCAGGTCCCCATTTTTAGTATCTTCTCTCCTTGTAGGTTACAGAATGGGTTTAAAATGTAAGTTCCTTGAAGGCAAGAACTATTTGACTTTTTTCTTTGTATCCCCAGTGCTCAGTACTGGTACTGCTTAATATATATTTGTTGATTGACTGCTTAAGTAAATTAAGGTTAAATGAGTTCAATTTACTTGTTCATAATCATACAAAAAGTATTGGACAGAGAATTTGAGCTTAAGATTTTCTAACTCCAAGTCACATTACCTTGGTGTTTTATGTATCTCTTTCAATAATTAACCGAGTAACATGCATATAGTAAGTGCTTAATAAATGTCGAATGGATGATATCTGAAATATTTATTTGTAAAACATCCACTCGTTCTGGAAGCATTCAGTATTCTTTTCTTTCTGTTCATTCATGGAGCAATGGATAGAACACCAGGCCTGCAGTTAGGAAGACCTGAGTTCAAATGCAGCCTCAGACACTTACTAGTTGTGTGAACCTGGGCAAGTCACTTAACTTCTGTTTGCCTGAGTTTTCTTTTCTGTAAAATGGGCAAAAGAATAGTATCCACCTCCTAAGGTTGTTGTGAGCATCAAATGAGCTAATTGTGTGCTTAGCATAGTAAGTGCTATATAAATATTAGTTATTACTACTATTTTCATTTTATCTTCTTTATTATTTCTGTTCTTTAGGGAGTCTACTACTCTATACTTACGTCTTTGCTAGCATTTGGCCAAAATTTGTTTCCTGGCCATTTCCCTACTGAAGAAGAATGAATGGTGTCTATAGTTTGAGCCATGCCAGGATCTTTGGCTCTTTTGTTATGAAAACTCTGTATCCATACTAATAATATTGTACTTTGGCACAAAGAATATTTAGAGAGGGGAAAAAAGGGAGACAGGAATTAGGTCGAACCCTTTTTAAAGTATTCTAGTTGTGAGGAGAATGTTTATCTTATTTAAGAAAGTAAGCATTCCTACTAGGGAATAATCTGACTTTATTCAGCTGGCATTAAACATCACTAGTTGGTATTCCACAAAGGGCTGAATTTCTTAAGCAGCAGTAGTTTTTTAAAGTAGATTCTTATAACTTCTTTCCATAAATTACTGTAGGCCACCATGGGGAGTAGACTTCCAGAAGGTTATAGGAACATCATAAAGCAGTTGAGCAAGGTGTGGCAACCTATATTTGTCAAAGACAGCATATGGCCTGATTTTATGTGCAAGGTTAATCAATCACTGCCACCATTCTCTGCCATGGAATAGTTGTGGGAGTCACTTTGTTGTTGCTCTGGAAGGCCATCAACTACCAAAACCAATCAATGAAAGTCAACATGGTACCAGTATAAGGCACTGAAGGGCCAAAGAATAATAATACTTTCCAATCCTGGTCCCGAGGTTCTAACGTGATAGATTTGTATTGACTTTTAATTTTCCTTTTGGCAACACCTCCCCACTCTAGCACCTCTTCCTTTGATCCAGTCTTGATCTCTTAAGCTAACCTCTGACTGCAGTGTTGTATATACCTCTGTCTCCCCCACCAACTAGTCAACCAAGCATTTACAAGTCCTCACCACCCAATCTTACAAAGTTTCCTTTCCCTCCTCACCCCACTCAGAGAGAAGTGATTCTGACTATCATATGTCTGCAAAACTATACTCTTTTCAGGTAGCAGACTGAACTAACTCACAGAGGATCAGATGTGCGGATCTTAGGAGAGATCTGTAGGACACATTTGTTGTCAAAGATTCCTTCTCAGAAGTACCTTCTAAAACTTCTGGCTCTGGTCAGGGTCAACTCCAGACCACATGTAAACATTCAAGATGACATAGATAAGATACACAAGTCTCTGACTACCTTATGCAGAGTGTCAGAAGCCCAGGACATACAAAAACAGGCTTATCAAAAGAAAAAAGCACAAAAATTTCCTTGGAGCTTGTAATAAGTACTTCTGGCTGTTCAATTCCCTAATAATGCTCTGAAAAGATGGACCCATTTGACAATTGTGCACTAGTACCAAATGAACCAAGAACATGGCTTAAAAACCTCCTCCTCTCCAATCCAGGTGCCTGTGGAGCCTCTAAGGTTCTCCAATGCACTGTCCTGGCTATGTTTCTTCACCTTCTGACTATAATGACTGTCATTAATGCAACTCTGCCAATGGTGTCTGCTGTTACTAAGGACTGGTGGAGCCAAGAAAATGGTCAATAATCCAGTGAGCTAGGTATACACCTGAGTGCTCTATCGGAATAGATAAATGCTAGAATGGCTGTGGAAAAGCAGGCACATTGGTGTATTGTTGGTGGATCTGTAAATGAGTACAATCATTCTGGATAGCAATTTGTAACTATACATCAAAAAAATTATTTAACAGTGCATATCCTTTCACTCAGATAAACTACTGCTAGGTCTATACTCAAAAGAAATCAAAGAAGAAAAGATTTTATGTGTACCAAAAAAAAAAGAAAATTACAGCAGCTCTTTTGTGGTAGCAAAAACTAGGAATTAGGAGGATGTCCAAAAATTGAGGAATGTCTGAGTAAGTTGTGTTCTAATATCATGATGGATACAATATTGTACTATAAGAAATGAGGAAATAGATGATTTCAAAGTCATTGAAAAACTCATGTGAAATAATGCAGACTGAAGTGACCAGAATCAGAACAATTTATGCTATAATATCAATATTATAAAAAGGCAACAATTTTAAGGACTTTTTTAAACTGACAGAGAATGACATGAGACAAATCAGGAGAATAGTTGGTACAATAACAGCACTCTAAAGATAAACAACTTTGAAAGCTGTAAAAACTATGATCAATAAAATGAACATTAATGATGCCAAAAACCAACGAACATGCTAACCATTATGGAAAGGTAATGGATTTTGAGTGTGAAATAGACATTTTTTTTACAACCAGTGTACGGGTTTTGCTTGTTATAAGAAATTTGTTTTTCTTTTATTTTTACAACAGAATGGGTGTTCAGAGAGAGAAACTAAATTTCTGCCAATTTTTAAAAATAGGGTGATGGGGCACTACAGATGTCAATATTGCATGTGCTTTTAGATGAGGTCGCTATTATTGTTAATTTTATTTAACTGTTTTCTTTTGTCATGAGAGACCTCTTATCAAAGTGGAAGTCATCTATTAATGCTAATGTCAAAGCAAAATGTCAATAAAACTTTTTAACAGATTAATTCCTAAGTAGTAAAATTTCACTTACTGGGACAACCTGAAGCATTTCAAGTAATGTAGAGGAGATTTGAGATGACCAGAGGAAGTGGAGGTGGAAACCTCATTGGAATGGCTTGAATGGGTGCTTTGTTTCCTTATTCTATGTCCCCTCCAAAAAAGTCAGTCTAATTGGCAACCTAATTTTTCTAAGACTGACAATATGAACCTGAAGTGAACCTGTGTTCAAATCCTGCCTGGTGAACCTGCCAAATCACCAGTAAATTATTTACACTGTCTTGGTTTCATTCTTCTGTATAATGAGAATGGTGGACTTGATATCACCTAAGATCCTTTCCAGCTCTAAATCTATGATTCTATGAACCCCCAGAAAAGAATAATATTGAAGAGTAAAAACTTACGGGATAAGTTTTAGGCTTATGAATATAACCAATGTATAATCTAGTAAAAACTACTCTGCTGGAGTAAAATAGAAGATAGGCTATCCTACACCAGTAAAAGTAATATACTATTAATTTTCAAGTGTATATGAAAGAATATTTTTCAGTTCAATAATAAAATCAAAACAAAATAATCGGCTGTTGTCTAGCTATGTTCTGGTTTTATGGTGACATCTAATTCCAAGAAGAGAAAAATCAGGGGATGAGATTGTCTTCAATATCTACAATTTTATATGACTATATGTATTTTAAAAGAGAACATGGTATATTTGATAAATGGACTCAGAAGCAAAAGACCCGTTTTCAAATCTTGCCTTTGACGTATACCAATTATGTCACTTTGGAAAACTCAATTCATTTCTCAGTGCTCCAGTCATAAATAATGTTAATCTGCTGTTTTCCAAATCAATATGCTTCCTTGAGACATCTCTGTGTATGATTTAGTGGCTCCCATTTTTGTTTGAATTTGGCACCACAGTTTTAGGCAACTAAGTTGCAGAGAAGGTGCCAACTTGCATTGGTAAAGGACTTTCCATAACCAAAAAGTTGTCTAAACTAAAGAAATTATAGGTCTGTCACTATACCAATTTCATATAACACTATTTATCCTTACACATAATTCTTTGTCTGAATTTGTGTTCATATCTATGACATAAATTAATAAAAAATATTTAAAGGTTTTTTTTAAACATTTAAAAAGTATTTTATAGTTCAACATGTTAAGCCTCTGAAAAGTCTTACTCCAGAGATCAAGGAAGTAAAGAAGTAAGTATTTATTAATCACTTATTGTACACCAGGTGCTGACTTTGTGCCATAACTCTATGTTCTCAAGGGTTTTGCCAAAAAGTTCAAACTACAAGATATTTCTATCATACTGAAAAGACTTTGAAAATGACCATGGTGACATACTGTCTTCTATGCAAGGACCAGTCTAGATAATTAGCATCATAGATTTTAAGCTAGAAGAAACTTTACCACTCACCTAGTCCAAACCTCACATTGTCAGGTTGGGGTGGGGTAGGAGACCTAAAGAGCTTGGGCAACTTGCCCAAGGTTATACTGGTAGTAAGTGACAGAGACAGAATTCAAACCCTGGCTCTCTGATTCTAGATTTGACGCCCTTTCCAGTATACTGCTTTGCCTCAATAGAGTCCTAGAACCAGAATGCTGGCCATTAGGTAATAAATTCATTGCCCATGGTGATTCTTGAAAGAAAAGATACAAAATGCCAAGCATCTGTAAGGATGGTAGTAGTATAGTAGTTAAATGAGCTGAGAGTATAATTGATCACCCAATTTATACACGATCTACATAAAATAATAAATCATCAAACAATAAACCCAACAATAAGCAAGTTGACATGCTACTTGAGGAACTGAATAGTGTCCATATTATCATTCTCATTATTAAATGAAATATAGAGAATACAAAACCCAATTTTTATTCTAGTATATTTTTATTTATTTTGTTAAATACTTCCCAATTATACTTAAAACAAATTTTAACATTCATTTTTTAAATTTTCAATTCCAAATTCTCTTCCTCCTGATCCACATCTCTCCCTTAAGAAGGTAAGCAATACATGGATTATACATATAAAATCAAGCAAAATGTTGCCATATTAGTCATGTTGCAAAAGAAAATAGACACCCCCCAAAAAAAAACAAGAAAAAGAAAGCGAAAAAAGTATGCTTCGATCTACACTTAGAATTCATTATTTCTTTCTCTGAAGGTGGATAGCATTTTTTGTCATGAATCCTTTGAAATTGTCTTGGATTATTGTCTTGATCAATGCGGTTAGCTTTTCACAGTTGATCATCATTACAACATCGTTGTTATTAGGTACAATGTTTTCCTGGTTCTACTCACTTTACTTTGCATCAGTTTATATAAGACTTTTCAGGTTTTTCTTAAACCATATGGCTCTTCATGTCTTATAATATAATAGTATTCTATCACAATTATATACCACAACTTGTTTGGCTATTTCTCAATTGATAGGCATCCCCTCAATTTCTGCTATAAATATTTTTCCCTTTTCTTTGACCTTTTTGGGATACAGACATACTAGTGGTATTACTAAAGACCCTATTATATTTATTATTTGTTGATTACAAGAAAATATCTGACTCAGTATCTTTATGCCTTCACATACTTTCTACGCATATTATAAAATTATGCAATATTTAATATATGAGACCACTGAAGTAACTTTGTTCAATGAACTTCTGCTTATCAGCATCAAATGAGAAAGAAAATAAAAACATTTGCTTCCCAAAGATGTTTGCCACTTTCATGGATGACGTCTTGTGAAAAGTCCAAGTAGAAAAGGCACTTCCTATAAATGGAGGGAAATGGTGAGGTTCTTCAGATGTTCATATTGCACATGACATTGTGTTCATTGCATCAAGCGCTGTAGGATCTATTTATTGAGAGCCATGCCAACTCAAAAGAGACCAGTCTAGCTAGAAACCCACACAGGAAAAAGAAAGTGGATGTAAAATATACTTTGTATGAATTATAATTCTGTTGGATAGGAAGCCCAGTAAGTTTATCCTTCAACATGCATTTTTGTACAAACATATTTTATCTTCCTGCTAAGCAGAAAGGCACAACAGACAGAGGAAACACAGCTTAGAACAAAATCTCATTTACAAAATATTATGAAGGAGGATGATAGAAGGTAATGAATAGTATCATCTCAAAAAAAAATAGTGAAAATCAATGGAGGGGAAAAGAAACCTAAAGAAAACTTATCATGATGGCTATTTAGCTGGGCCCAGAATTAAATGGAAGAGTGGACTAGATTACACTTGGGAAATGGCTCATCCCTTTTAATGGTCCTTGGAAGATGCCCTACAAAAAAAAACATTTTTTTAACACCATTATTGATTCAGTGATTATCTGTAGCCTTGAGTTAAACAATTCCACCATCTCAGAAGAACTGAAGTTGGAGGTAACTCAAAGAGCAATGGAAAAAAAAAATCCAGAGACACATATTAGTTGACTACAATGTATTATCGATAATTACTTTCAGGAAATAAGTGGAATGCAAGATGTTATCAAGGACATGTATGAATCAGAAAGAAGGTAGACCAAACATGTAGCAAAATGTGAAGGAAAAAAAGATGGTAAGCCAAAGAATTAAAAGTATTAAAAGACCCAGTGGAAAGCCTCCAGTGTATCTGACAGACACTCTGTATGGGATTTGTGGAAGGATAGGGACAAGAATCACACAATATTTGAAAGCATGCCTAAGTTCCAATTTACACTGTAGAGGGAATTGTCCCAGTAATGAACTCATTTCTCACTCCTCTCCAAGTCGAACTCCAGACTTTCTCTACTAGGTGTTAGAGTAAGACTACAGTCCTGATATTTCCACAGGATTTTGTCGCCCATGCCATAGAGACTTCTTTACCTTGGAAGCCCACTCCACCCCTGAACCATTTCTCCTCTTGCTGCATTCCTCACTTTTCTTCACAGGACTTTGATGATGGCTGCATTCATGTAGATTTTCTTTTCAGTTCCCTTTTAGGTGTTTTTCCCCCATTAGAATACAAGCACCTTGAAGACATTTTCCTTGTATTTACATCTCCAATACTTACCACAGTGCCTGGCATTGAATGAGGATTAAGTGCTTTGGTGCTTAATAAATGCTTATTGACTGACTGAGCTCAGGTATCCATCAAGGTAAGCAAATTTTAGTGGTCTGTGTTAGAGAGCTTTGATGCTGATAGGGTCTACAATATTGTTGTATAGAAAAATATTAGATTATGCAACGGTAACTGTCTTTCAACTCTTATACACTATAACATTACATATATATACATACATACACACACATTATATATACATATATATTATACATATATACATTATATATGTATATACATGTAAACATTATTTATGACCAAAATATGTTAGACTGCTAGAAACTGATAGACATAGATTACTACAGTTGATAACATTTATTTTGATTTTTAATCATGGATTGCTTTATTTTGTTATTTAACTTTCATTCACACATACTGTCTCCATAAAATATATATATTTTATTATATATGGTTTTTCCAATAACCATTTATACATGCCCAGTATATGTAAAGCACTATCTAAGTGACACTGACACAAGACACTCCATTTCGAGACTCAGTGCATTTTCAACTGGTCCATGCCTTAAATCCTCTTCTTCCTCTCTATCTCCTGGCTTTCCTGATTTCCTTTAGATCCCAAGCTAAAATCTTACCTTCTCCAAGAAGCCTTTCTTGATCTCAATGTTAATGCCTTCCAAGATTATCTCCAATTTATCTGACCATGTCTTGTTTGTACATAGTTGTGTGCAAGCTGTCTCCACCATTAGACTGAGTTCTTTGATGACAGGGATTATCTTTTCCCTTTCTCTGTATCACCAGAGTTTAACACAGTACCTGGCACTAGTTCTTAATAAATGTTCGTTGACTTGACTTGACTGAGAGATTTGTCAGTGTGGTATCAAAGAACACTGGATTTGAATCAGAAAATGAGGTTTCCAGTCTTGCTTCAATTACTAGTGGATAGAGCACCAGTGCAGGAGTCAGGAGGACCTGAACTCAAATCTCACCTCAGACACTTGACACTCACTAGCTATGTGACCTTGGGCAAGTCACTTAACCCCAATTGCCTCATCCTGGGTCATATAACCTGATGAATATCTGGTCACTGGATTCAGCTGGCTCTGGAGGAGAAGTGAGGTTGGTGACTTACACAGCCCTCCCTCACTCAACAACAAAGTCAAGTGCAAGTCATGTCATCATTTCTCTGATGGCATGGTCTTCTTTGGCAACAAAGGACAAACACACACACACTTTGTGCTTCATTTCCTTCATCTATAAAATTACAGGGTGAACTAGGTGATTTTACCCCTTAGTGTTTGGGGAAAATGAAGAGAAATTAATAAGGAGACAAAAAATTGGTCAAATAGGTAGGGGGAGAATGAAGAGTGTTGGAGAAGCAAAGGAAAGAGGAATAATCAGGGAGAAAGTGATGGTCAAAACAGTATTATAGACAGTCAAATATTTCAGATAAATCCAGGATGAGAAAAACTCAGCAAACACCACTGGATTTTGGCAGTTTGTCACCTTTGAGTGAGCCAAAGTAGGTCTTTAATAAATATTGACTGCTTGATTGTTCTTGTAAAATGGTACAGGAGGAGTGAAAACTATTTGGGAGTTAGTGAGAGGTAAGTAAGTAAAGACATTAGTGTCAACCAAAAGTTCCTTAAATGTATAAACCCAGGAATTTTTTTAACTCCTTTTGCATACCCTACAAAGCTTAATATAATTACAACCAAATCAAAGGAAGCTCAATAAAAATTAAGGAGTGGGATGGGATGGGATAGAACTGCAATAGTGCAAAAAAAAAAAAATACATGCCAGATATAGAATTTGAGGACCTGGATTTAAATCCTAATTCTTCTGCATATTAACTTTGTGACCTCTTTAAGCTAAAAAATTAACCATCATCTCTAAGGTCCCTCCCAGCTCTAAATCCTATAATCCTATAGCTATAGGATTGTAGCTGCTCTTGAGGGACTTAAAGATTCTACTAAAGGAGGAAACTTGTCAATTATGTTAAAAGTAATAGTTTTTTTATTGTTATTATAAAATCATTCTGTCTCAAAGAGAAAGTATACACCTTTTGAGAGTGGAAAATGTGAAGGAAAAGGGAGGAGAAAGACTAAAATACATAAAGATTACTGTCACTTGGAAGACAGAGATTCAACCCAATCTCTGGGCAGGGCATGATACAAAGGGTCTAAACTTTTGATGGAATAATCTTCAAACTCTACAAGAAGAAAAACATTAATAACTCAGGCACCCAGGTTAGTCGCTTGCCCATTTCTTTAGTGTTGAATGGATGGGCAATTTCACATGAGAGGTTCATGAAATAATGGGAAAGATGCTCAGGTGATACCTAAGCATGATAGAGTCTCACTCAGCCACATTATAGCTAATGGATTTCTTACCATTGGTGTTGCAGATGGAGCAGCACCCACTAGTGAGGTTGCATGAGAGACGGAAATTGCTAGCATGAGAAAATATAGATATGGGGGAGAGGTTGTCAGAGAGTGGACATAATAAGTGTTACAAAATAGGAAAATGGAAACAACCCTGTTTTATTTCTCAGAGAGAGATTGACTAAGGCACAGAGCTCATTTAGATATCCAAGATGCTTCCTATCAAGTCAGTCTCATTAAATGTGTCTTGTTTGACTCAAGTACCACTTCATACAACAAATCTTTCCTGATTTCTCCTTTACCCCCCCAAAAATTACCTTGTCTATTTTGTTTTTTAAACTTTGAGCCCCATTGCCTGAAATCAAGGTGTGATTTCTCACATGTGCTCACACATATATACCCCACACCAGTAAGAGGGTATTGGGGCTCTGCAAATGGTTCCAGTGCTATTTATTGTGTCCCCGCCAATTCTAGATCAGTCCCCTGAACCCCAATTCCATTAAGCCACTAACAGTTACATTAGCTTTTTTAAGGAAATATGTGCTTCAAACATGTAATCGCAAATATGCAAACATTTACCCAACATGTTGGGCTTAATCTTCTGCCACATAAGGGAAGGGGATTAGATTCATAGTTTAGCTCAGTTGCTATTCAGCAGAAATGTTAAAATGGCCTGCTAACACATGCAGTCAACAAAACTAGATTAAAATGTGATTGGGAAATGTTTAAACAAATAAATAAATATATAATAAAGTAGCTAATATTACTATATGGTTTTCTAAATCAATATACAGCCTGCAAGGATCCATTTATATTTGAGTTTGACACCACTGCTGTGCAGCATAGTCCCGCTTCCAAGTCCAAAGCCATACTCGGGCTCAAGTCAAGGCACCCTGGTGTCTTCAGGCTTCCCTAGTAGGCTGTAACATCCCATTTGGAATCCTGGCCCCAAAATCATCATGGCTCTCATTCCAGGTTCAGTAGGAATTATCACCGGCATTTGAAAGTAAAGAAAACCAAAACAGAAGAGAGATATCAGAACCCATGTCTCAGAGGCTGGGCAAAAGAGGGGAGTTTAGTTCATGGTGCTAGCACTATGTGTAAATTATACTTCTCACCTCTCAAGCAGGAAAGAACACCCAAGAAAAAGAACTAGCACCCCAGTCTGGCAGCTTTTAAAGACACATCCTGTTCCAGAACACAGTCAATAAAAAGAGGCTACTTCCACTCACGATGGTAAGGGAGAAGGGAAATAGGGAAGCAAAGTGCCTCCATGGTGGGTGATCTGGGCATATCCCAAGACCTTTGTTCCATTCATATGCTTTCTCTTTAGATAGAATATAAGCTTCTTGAGGTCAAAGATTATTTCCTTTTGGTCTTTGTATCCCCACAGTGCTTGACATAGTAAGTATTTAATCAATGCATATTGATTTGCTGTGGATGTCATCCTTAGGTCTCATCTGCAAAATGAGAAAGTTGGAACTAAATGAATTTCTAAGATCCTTTTCAGCTCTAAATCTATGATCCTATAACTAAACAACTTCTGAAGTCAGTTGAAGCTCCAGATTTTTGATCCTATGAAAAAACTGATCGATTGAATTCTAGCATGATTAGTTTAAGTCCTGATTTCTACTTTCATTTCCCAAGCCTTGGGAGTGGTATTATGGAAAAAGAATCTATTTCTATTACATGGAAAGCTGGACAAAAAGATAAAACTGTATTTTGTTATTGTGTCAAAATGAAAAATAACTTTTTTCTTTCCTTTCTTTTTCTTTTTTCTTTCTCTTTCTTTCATTCATTCTTTCTTTCTTCTAAACCAAAGAGCTGATCTTTCTACAATTCTCCTCTTTGGGCTACCATACAGGTTTTGCCATTTATCTGAGTATGTGTGGGTGTGTGTTTATGCATGGGTGGGGATTCCTGGAGTAACACGTTGCTTCATACTTTATGTAAATTCTTTTTCTGGAACATTATGGTAACACATGGCTTGATATCATTTACCAGAAGGAGGAGACGAAACATTTCTTTTTCCTGAAAGAAAAAGGGTCATTAATCTCTTTAGACTGTTTGTCCTCACCTAGTTGAGATATACTGATGCATAATTTAATTTTCCCCTGATGTATATCTATTATGTTATTGTCTAATGAAAATTATATAATTACATAATCACTTAGAGTGTCTGAGCATAGGAATTAATCCACCTCTTAATGAAAAATCAGTAATTAAAGGTAAGTGTAAGAATATCTGCATACCCTTTGTCAGTCAGTCAGTCAGCAAGCTCCTTGAGAGCAAGAACTGTGGTTTTTGCCTTCCTTTGTATCCCCATTACTTAACATAGTGCCTGGTACATAGTAGGCACTTAGTAAATGCTGGTAGACTATTAAGCATTTATAATAATAGACAGTATAAATAAACAAATATATGCATACAAACATACATACTTATAGTGGTTTTAAGGCTGCAAAGTGTGTTATTTATGTTCTCTTATTTGATCCTTACAAGAACCCTTAGAGATTTATTTATTACTGTATGTGACTACTAACATAGACGCGAGATAGTATGGGAATCAAAGCCTGTTAGCCTTAGAATAAGGAAAGATGTTCAAAACCTTTGACACCTGCTAGCATTTTGAATTTGGACAAGTCATATAAAAATCAGTTTCCTCTTTGTAAAATGGAAATAATAGTACTTCATTGGGTAGTCATTATATAATAATACAGGTAATATAATATATTCATTATATAATATATAATCCATTATATACTATATAATAATATAGGTAAACACTTAGAGGTAAGACTTTTTAGCAGTTTGCTAATTCTCTGGTAACATTTTGAGAGACTTAGGAATAGCCTACTGCTGAAAAATACTTCCTCCATTGGCCTCAGGCTTTACCAGTTTCATTCTTTTGATTACATTTATTTCTTTTTTTTGTTTATATTCAATAGTCACCTAATTGAGAGGCTTTAGACTCCTCAACTGAGAGGAAATGAAATGTGCTAGAAAGATTAGTAGACTTGGGTTTGAATTCTGCCTCTGTCTTCACTAGCTGAGGCAGGATTCAATGTCAGGTCTTCTGTGATTCCAAGGGAGAAGTCATTCTGTCTTCTCTCTGCCTCTTAAATTGATCCCGCTTAACCTCTTAATTTCATTTCCCTTTCCCCTAACTCTCTACAATTATTAATTAAAAAGAAATTATTGATCTGCATAGAGAGGGAGTTTCTGCACTGAGAATTTCCCACATGGATGAACTAATAGATTAAGACCAAAATAAACTTTAGCTTTTAGCAGTTATTGTATTAATGAACATATTTGGCCAAATTAAGTTCCTTTCAGGAGTGGGACTTAGGCTTAGGGATGGGAAAATTGAAGATGCTTGAGCATGAGTGAAAGGCCTGCCATAAACCAACTTCTCCACCATCACAGTTTCCTCAGGAGACAGCTCTATGCAAAAGTGACTTTGCAGAAATTCAAATCCCTTTTTAAATAGCCTCTCTTTCAGGTAACAATTACCACCATGTAAACAATGCCCTTAATCCAAATGATCCAGGCTGTCTGCATAGTGTTCTATGCAACAAAGGTAACCATGGTTACCTGTTTGCATAACAAACCACTCATCTGGAACCTGCTTGAAAGTGTGGTCACATTCAGCACCCATAACTGTCACAAGAATGACCTCAGACAAGAACAAAGTGTTTATAACACATTTGGGTTACCAGATTTCTCTCCTGCATGTTCACTCCCAGCAAGATTTGGAAGTCAGAGAGTCTGACATGTTTGTCATAAGATCATAGGATCACAAAAGCAGAACTAGAAGAGGTGCCACAGGCCATCATGTGCAACTCCACATGTTCAGGAAGCTGTGTGACACAATAGGGTAAAGTGCTAGGTTGATTCAGGAAGATCTGAGACCTAAATATCTCACCTCCAATATTTAGAAGCTGTGTGACTCTGTGAAAGTCACTTAACATCTCAGTCTCAGTTTTGTCATCTGTAAAAGGAGGATGATGATATTGCCCGTCTCACAGATTATGATGAGGCTCATGAGTAAATACAGGTCTTTGCAAACCTAAAGACAACATAAAGGGACTGATATGAGACCAACTTGAGCCTTTCATCACCTGAAGAAGGCAGAAAACCTGGACTGGCCAATTGGAGAGGACAATTTGAGCCCTTCTAGACAGACATACCAATAATCCTTTGTGATACTCTCAGAGTGCACCCCAATTCCTCCTTCCGTGTCAGCAATCACAGGACTGGATTAAGCTTGCACAGACATCCTGAGTTAGGGGCACTTCCTTGCCTTATGGAAACTGTAATCTTGGCTAAGAAAAGGACAGACATTCTTAGACGGGGCACTTCCTTCCTTCCTGGCTTTATAATCGGTATAGCCCAGCCCCAAAGTGAGCTTAGTTCTGACTGCAAGTTCCCATGCATGCTTGCCCACTTGAAAAATAAATAAACATACATACAGCCTGATTCTCTTTGTCTTTCCCAGACCAAACTCTAGCGGTTGATATTAGCTATTTTATTAGTAGTAATATCAATACTATTATTATTCTTAAACAAGCCCAAGGAAAATCATAGGATCATAGAGCCAGAGTTCAAATGGAACTCAGAGGTCTTCTAGAGTCTAGTTCCATCATTGTTCAGGTTATTAAACTGAAGGTCAAAGGGGTTAAACAGTCACTAATCTTAAAAAATCATACTGGCAGAAATTATCAGACGTGGGATCTGAACTCAGGTTCTCTGTTTCCAGAGATCAGGCTCTTATTGTATTGTCTTAAATAGCCTTTTTTAATTAAAGGTAACAGGAATTTTTCTTGGTTTCATTAAGAGCGAAACAGATGAAGACCCCTCAGGGACTAGAATAGGTATATTTAGTGAAGATTTCACAGGGACCCCTTATGTCAGCCCCATTTGTCTCATCCAGCCCTGAGAAACCAAACAATAAAGATTCTGCTTTTCTTAAAATTCTTTTTGTGTTATGAAATAGTCCTTGAGAGCCCAGGGAGCAGGGAGGAGCAGCAGTTTTCATTCTTGGAGCCCTCCTCCTAGAGCTCCTGAGGGAATTAATCTCAGTCCTGAGCTCAACCCTGACAAACTAAGTCAAGTAACTGACTGGGAAAATGTCCAAAAAAAAAGAAAAAGAATAAGACAAAACGAGGTTACTTTCTTGGTGAGCAGGTACTTCCTTCCATCCTTTCCAATGAGGAGGAACAATTTAGACAAGGTTTCTGCAGACAATACCTCCAAAATAAATTTGCAATGGTTTCAGACCATGGAAGAGCTCAAAAAGGATTTTGAAAATCAAGTAAGAGAGGTGGAGGAAAAATTGGGAAGAGAAATGAGAGTGACGTAAGAAAACCATGAAAAGCAAGTCAACAACTTGCTAAAGGAGACCAAAAAAATGCTGAAGAAATTAACAACTTAAAAAATAGACTAACTCAAATGGCAAAAGATGCCCAAAAAGTCAATGAGGAGAAGAATGCTTTAAAAGGCAGAATTAGCTAAATGAAAAAGGAGGTTCAAAAGTTCACTGAAGAAAATAATTCTTTAAAAATTAGAATGGAACAGATGGAAGCTAATGACTTTATGATAAACCAAGAAATTACAAAACAAAATGAAAAGAATGAAAACTAGAAGATAACATGAAATATTTCTTTGGAAAAACAACTAACCTAGAAAACAGATCCAGGAGAGACAACTTAAAAATTATGGGACTACCTGAAAACCACAATCAAAAAAAGAGCCTTTTTATCTTTCATGAAATTATCAAGGAAAACTGGCCTGATATTCTAGAACCAAAGGGTAAAATAAATATTGAAAGAATCCACTGATCACCTCCTGAAAGAGATACAAAAAGAGAAACTCCTAGGAATATTGTAGTCAAATTCTGGAGTTCCCCCGTGAAGGAGAAAATATTGCAAGCAGTTAGAAAGAAACAATTTGAGTATTGTGGAAATAAAATCAGGATAACACAAGATCTAGCAACTTCTACATTAAGGGATCAAAAGTCTTAGAATATGATATTCCAGAAGTCAAAGGAACTAGAATTAAAACCAAGAATCTCCTACCCAGAAAAATTAAGTATAATACTTCAGGGGAAAAAAAGGTCATTCAATGACATAGAGGACTTTCAAGCATTCTTGATGAAAAGATCACAGCTGTAAATAAAATTTGACTTTCTTTTTATATATATATATGTATATATATATATATATACATATATATATATATAAATTTATTTATTTAACTTTTTATATTCATTTTCACAAAATTTTGGGTTCCAAATTTTCTCCCCATTTGTCCCCTCCCCACACCCCAATAAACCCAGCATTCTAATTTCCCCTATCACCAATCTGCCCTCTGTTTTATCATCCCTCAATTCCCTTGTCCCCATCTTCTCTTTTGTCCTGTGGGGCCAGATAACTTTCTATTCCCCATTACCTGTATTTCTTATTTCCTAGTAGGAACAATACTCAACAGTTGTTCCTAAAACTTTGAGTTCCAACTTCTCCCCATCCCTCCCTCCCCACTCACTCTCTTTGGGAAGGTAGGCAATTCAATATAGGTCATATCTGTGTAGTTTTACAAATGACTTCCATAATAGTCATGTTGTGTAAGGCTAACTATATTTCTCTTCAGCCTATCCTGTCCCCCATTGCTTCTATTCTCTCTTTTGATCCTGTCCCTCCCCAAGAGTGTTGACTTCAAATTGCTCCCTCCTCCCATTGCCCTCTCTTACATCATTCCCCCCCACCCTGCTTATCTCCTTCTCCCCCACTTTCCTGAATTGTAAGATAGGTTTTCATACCAAAATGAGTGTGCATTTTATTCCTTCCTTTAGTCAAATGTGATGAGAGTAAACTTCATGTTTTTCTCTCAGCTCTCCTCTTTTTCCCTCCACTAAAAAGTCTCCTGCCTGCCTCTTCTATGAGAGATAATTTGCCCCATTCCAATTCATCCTCTCTCCTCCCAATACATTTCTCTCTCACCATCTACCTTA
>CM053770.1:345860567-346017665 GCA_028658325.1 Potorous gilbertii
AGGTAATTTATAGGCTGTGGGTTCGGAGCTAGCATATATGAATCTTTCTACTCTACCATTTTGGCTCCTCCCTGAAAATTTGACTTTCAAACACAAGACTCAAGAGAAGCATGAAAAGGTAAACAGGAAAGAGAAAACATAAAGGACTTTCTAAAGTTGAACTGTTTACATTCCTACATGGAAAGACAATATTTGTAACATTTGTAACTCTTGAGACTTTTCTCAGTATTTGGGCAGTTGGAGGGATTGTGTGTGTGTGTGTGTGTGTGTGTGTGTGTACACAGAGAAAGCACAGGGTGAGTTGAATAAGATAGGGTGATATCTAAAAAAAATAAAATTAAGGAGTGAGACAGGAATACATTGGGAGGAGAAAGGGAAAAATAGAATGGGGCAAATTAACTCTCATAAAAGAGGTAAGAGTAAGCTTATTCAATAGAGGAGAAAAGGGAGGAGTGAGAGGGAAAAAGTGAAGCTTACTCTCTTCATATTTGGCTTAAGGAGGGAGTAACATGCTCACTCAATTTGCTATGAAAATCTATCTTATGCTACAGTAAAATAGGGGAGAAAGGGACAAGTGAGGTGGGGGAGATAATAGAAGGGAAGGCAATTGGGAGAAGGGAATAATTAGAAGTAAACACTTATGGGGAGGGACAAGGTCAAAAGAGAGAACAGAATAAATGGGGAGCAGGATAGGATGGAGGAAATATAGTTAATCTTACACAACATAACTATTATGGAAAACTTTTGCAAAACTATACATATATAGCCTATAATGAATTGCTTGCCTTCTCAGTGGGGATGGATGGGGAGGGAGGAAGGGAGAGAAGTTGGAGTTCAAAGAATTAGGAACAAATGTTGAGAAATGTTTTTGCATACAACTAGGAAATAAGAAATACAGGTAATGGGGTATATAAATCTATCTTGCCCTACAAGAAAAGAGAGAAGATGGGGATAAAGGAAGGGAGGGGTATGATAGAAGGGAGGGCATATTGAAGGAAAGGGTAATTAGAATGCAAGATGGGAGGGGAGAGATGGGGAGAAAATTTGAAACTCAAAATTTTGTGGAAATATTTAAAACTAAAAATTAATAAACGTTTAAAATTTTTAAAAAATTTAATTAAAAAAAGAAATAGTCTTTAACAAAGACTGCTTTTGTTTACTCCCAGACTGCCTTTGTTCACTCCCTTATCTCCTTTCCCAGACATTACCCTATGTTACATGACAGTCATTGACAGAAGTTGTTTTCGTTCTTGTATACTAATTCCTTCTTGCTGGGGTAGATTTTCCATGAATAGATTGTACCCTCAAGGCTCAGTCAATGGTCTAAGAGGAAGGGGGTTAGGGTGGGGATATTCTGGTCAGGGTCTATAAAAACTGCTGTGCAGGGCACATCCTCATCCTCCTCAGCCATCGCCATCTTGAGCACAGGTGGGAGTGCCCTTTCTCAAGAAAGCTGAATAAATATCTTTCCTTTCTACTCCTTTGGTCAAGACTCTAATTTTATTAAGGGGGTTCATCCCACACAATTACCTGTGACAAGAAGATTTTAATGGTGATCTTGATTCTTTGATTTCTCAGAAAATGACCTTTTATAACTACTTGCTATAGCTTTTTAAAAACTAAATATTTTCAGGATGGATGTTACCCAACCCTAACAAGTTTTCATGTGATTATAGCTTACTAAATGACTAAAATCTAAAACTCATTCCTCCCCAAATTCCTTCCTTTTTAGCTATCATTCCATTTGTCTGGATAGCCCGCTGTGCCTGGAGACATCTTCCTGAGTTCAAATCTGGCTTTAGACCCTTAGACGCTGGGTGACCTTGGGTAAGCCACTTGACTTTCTTTGCCTCAGTTTCCTCATCTGTAAAATGACCTGGAGAAGGAAATGACAAATCTCTCCATTATCTCTGCCAAGAAAACCCCAAATGGAGTCATGAAGAATTGGACAGCACTGAAACAACTGAATAAAAACAAACATTTATCTCTAACCTTTAAAGAGGGGAGGGAAGTCATACTGTGAGACCTTTACTAAATTATGTTCTTGATAAATCCTTATCTTTAGTTTATTTGAGGAAATGGATCTATTATTTCACAAACATATTTAACAACTCTCAAAAGTATATTTGGAAATTCTTCTCCATGCAGATAAGCTACTTTTCTGAAATTTATTCAGTTGCCTGAATTTAAGGCTTATTCTTTAAAATTCATACGTATCAAAGGAAGGACTTGTACTTGGGTCTTCCCTACTCCAAGATCAGTTGTGCTCTGCTACAATGCTACCTGAAATGTAAAAATATTTCTTTATCATCATGAATATTAAGGAAAACCTCATAATAAAATGGCTAGCATTCATATAACATATTAAATTTTGCACAGGGCTTTAACAAATTTTATCTCATTCCAAATTCACAACAACCCTGCAAGGTAGGTGCTATAATAACCCCCATTTTACAAAAAAGGAAACTGAAAGGAAGGTAGGGCATATTGAGGGACAGAGGTAAAGTGACTTGTCCAGAGTCACACAGCCTTATAAGTCCTGGCCCTCCTCAGGCATTTGTCCTGGGTTACCATGAAACATGGCATAGCCACAGGATACATTAATACATATGGAAAGTAGAATACTTAGACCACTTAGACCACTAAACTACCATGGTCATGCTGACACACCATAGGTACTTCCTGGTCATATTTTCTTCATACTCAGTTGATCTATATTTTATCTCCTCTTTTACCTTCTTCATTCAATTGCTGGAGTATTGTATATTTAAGGGCAAAATCTGCCTCTCCCTGGTTCATGTAGTTTGGTTAATCCTTGTTCAAAACCAAGAAGACTCCAGAAAAACTTTCCCGGCATAATGAATACAATCTTTTCCTTCCTACCTTGGCAATTTAACTGTGTTGCCTTCTCGTTGTGGTAAAATATAGTAAAGTATAACATAAAATATAATGTTGCAACTTTTTGTATGGCATGGATGCATTTGGAAGTCAGATGAAGTCTATGGATTTCTTCTCAGAATAATACAATTTCTTTTGTTTTGGTTTTTTGAGATTGAGTCTCCTGATCTTATCCAGAATGAAAGTGTAGCAACCACTCGTGGGCCCATCCCAATGCTAATCAGCATGGGAAGCTTTGATCTGCTCTGTTTCCAATTTGGGCTATCTTGCCCCTCCCTAGTAGACAGACTGGTGTTTTGTTCCTGGGATCTCATCAATTCTGTGTCGAACAGTATAGACACCCAATCCACTTTAAGCCTACTGTACCTCAGAACTCCAAACTTCAAACAATTCACCAGCCTCAGTATCCTCCAGTAGTAATAACTATGGTCATGTAACACCATATTTGAACAGAATAATTTATAATACATAAAATATAAAATAAAATAAAGGAAATCAATATGTTGAAATACATACGTGTGTGTGTGCATGTAAAACCATTCACATTTGCCCCTAAAACCTATCCGTGCATCTACTTTTTGAGAATCTGTGAATTCCCAGGTAAACAATGGCTGTTCTTTGTAGAATAGTAAACCCCTCCATAGTGTGGCAGGTCAATTTAAAGTTGAAGTTATTAAGGTTAAAAAAAAATTTTGAGAAGTATCTTACAAAGAACTACAAAGCTAATAAAAAGAGCCATTTAAATATAATTGCAATCCATTACTAAATCTGCATGTTGCCAAAGCTCTGAGAATAAATGGACCACCTTTCTCTTTTAAAAAAAAAAGTTTTCATTGAAAGTACAGTTTAACATCGATACAAACCACTAATTAAATACATAAATTCTTTATCTATTCATTTTCATTTGCTTTTCCTCATATGATCATATTTATTTTATACTTATGATTATGTTTTTTCCCATTAAATTGCTTCATAAATGTTTTCCAAATTACTTTGTATTCTTCACAATTGTTTGGTCTTAATTTTATTATGGTATTCCATTACTTTAACATACGAAAATTTATTTAACCATTTCTCTAATGTTGAACGTTTAAATTATTTCCAGTTTCGTTTTTGTATTTACATGTATGGCTGCTCTGAAAATCTTTGAACAGTTACCTCTTTTTTAAAATACTTTCAGGATAAATTCATAATAATAGAATTATTGGAACAAAAACTATGATTTACTTTTAATTGCATACTGTGATTACTCTCCAAATTTGAAATTTCACCAGCAGTAAATAAGTGTACCTGTTTCTCCACAGCACCACCAGCAATTTAATTTCGTTGCATCAATCATTTTTGACAAGTTAATGAGTATAATTTCAAGCATATTCAGATTGACTTCCATAGTTCTTTTCCCAAACCCCAAATTTTCCCTAGGGACTTCATTATTTGACTCATGACTAAAGATCTCTTCAGTTTCTATAAGAAGCAGAGAAGCATAGTACATAGTACACAGGGTACCTACCATTTTGGAAGTCAAGATGATTTGGGTTTAGATTTTGCCTGTGACCTCCCATCTATGTGACTATGAACAAATCAAAATAAGTATTTCTGGGTCTCAGTTTCCTCAACTGAAAAATAAGAATAATCACTAGAGGACCTAATGTATAGGTTTGTTATAAAGATCAAATGAGATAATGTATGTATTTTGCAAAGTTTACATCTCTATAAATGTAATTTATTATTATGTGATGACTCAGGTTAGGGAAAAAATTCAGATATGGAGCAAGTTTTGTTGAACCTGACAAAGAAGGCAAAGCAGAATAACCTAAGCTCCTAAATAAGCCAATTCCTTTTAACTCCCTAGTGGTCTTATTTGCCATGGAAAAGAATTCAGTGCTACCTGGTAAAATAACCTTATTCTATAGTGGATCCTGCCTTCCTTAAGGATATATGTCTTTCAAAATATTGAATTTGGTGAGACTGTACTGTAGGGTGGGAGGGGGATTGGGAAAAGAGGAACTCAGAGTTACAAGATGGTCTAGCAACCCAATGATCTAGTAATTTCCTTTGGGACCAACATAATCCATATGACTCAGTACAACAAAGCTTGGTTGCTTCTCTATGGCATGGCTCCTTCATCCTTCCATATAACAATGGTACTTAATCTCCTTCTACATCTACATCTCTCCATCAGTCTATATCTATACATGAATCTGTGTCTGTATGTAGTGCATATGTGTGGCAAGATCAGTATCTGCCATGTTGGCCTGGTTAGTTTTTTCTTATTAAATATTGAAATCATCCTTGAGACTTAATTTGTTTATGGAAGCAAAACTTGGTTTGTTAATATAGCTTCCTGGTGCCCTAAGTATAAAATCTGACTCCTGAGGAGAAAGGGACTATTTTGCCACAGGCTTAGCTACTATGCCAACATGACCAATGCAGAGGCAGTAAAGATTCACCCTACTGAGTAAGTGCTATATCTTTGCAGAGTATCCTTCCCATGAAATAACTAAATGAACTTCCTTTTGTCAACTGTTATACAGTCTATAAATGTCTTATTTTATTCTAATTCTAAACCTAAAGTAGCAAATTAGCCTAAGTAAGATCTGACATACAACATTTGCCGGTAGTTGGCTATACTAAAACAGAATGCATATGTTCATCCTTTGTTTTCAAAGATGACCATGACATCAGAGAAATGATGACACAACTTACACTTGACTTTGTTTTGAGTGAAGAAGGGATGTGCAAAGTCACCAACCTCACTTTCTCCTCTTGAGCCATTTGAGTCAGGATGATTGGAAACGGTCCAGGAGACTTTGGCCTTCTTAGGTTGACCTTTTCAGGTACTCAGAGTGAGATAACACCCATTGAGTAAACAGGCTTCTTTAAGAAATAGTCAGGGAATGGCCCTTTTAATGAGCAAAAGAAAAAATAACTAAATCAACCTGGGAGGGAACAGAAATTGTTACTATTGATTATCACTCTAAGCTAGGCATTAAGTGGAGCTTGGGCAGGGACCTATAAGGAAGGAAGGAAAGAAGGAAGGAAGGAAGGAAGGAAGGAAGGAAGGAAGGAAGGAAGGAAGGAAAGGAAAGGATATCTAGTCAGTAAACCCCAAAAGAAGGAGAGAGGGAGACAGAAGGGAGAAGATTAGCTGGGTCCTCACTTAGGCAGCTCAGTCTACTCACAGGGATCAAGTGAAGGAACTGGGCATCTTTAGCCTAGAGAATAAATGGAGCACATTGAAGTGGGAAAAGGGCAATGTAGAAAGAAAGTGAGTCACAGATGTTCTCCATACTTCTGGTGCTTCTGGTTATATACTATGAGAGTGCCTCACCTTGACTGTGGCAGAACTGGAAAATAAAGTGCCTATGGATATTCAACACCTAGAGGCAGATATGGATGTACTCTGTCTTTAAGAACCATGCCCTGTATGAAATGAGAGATTTTTGCTGTGTGTATTGAATTCATCCTTTTTGTGTTTGTATGTTTAAGTTCAAAATGAATTCTTGCACCTCTCTTCAAAAAATGCCCTGCAGATAATAACTACTGTGGCTTGTTATTGGTTGAATTTATATAAATTTTGCATATGAGGGGGTATGATAATCTCCAGGACTACCAATTTGTTTTTAAGTCTGAGCCTACCTTAAGTATATGAACTGAATTGAATTAACATTTTGGGGACATTTAATATGGTGTTTAGGCAACTACAGGGACCACACAATGTTGTTGGGATTCTCTGGGACTCTTTGGGATTCTTCGGTGCAAAGCACTGGGGGAGGCATTAATTTCAGTCAGTGCCAAAATAAGGGCATCATAGGGGGCAAGAAATCAGGGCAAGGAGAATTCATGTTATCAAGGGAATTTACACATTTTCAAAGAAATTCAAGAAGGAGAAGAAACTTACCCTGTTTTTCCTGGGTCCTGCCTGGATATACCTGATGGTGAATTAGTGAGAATGCTCTATGATCTTGGTTCTTAAAATGCTTTTAAGACTAAAAGGAAGAGGTACTGGAGTACAATAAAATGCAGTGACTTTAGAGTCAGAGCCTGGGTCCAAATTCTAACTAATCTTGCACAAATCACTTCATCCCTCTTGCTCTCATCATCTACAAAATTAGCAGGTTGGACTGCTCACCCTCTGAGATCCCTATGAATCTATGATCTAGTGATACTAATATCAGTTGGACCAAATCTGCCTCTAACCTATGGATGTCTGGAGCCAAACAGAGCAAGCTAGAAACAGGAGAGTGAAGAATCAAATAGAAGTTTAATTTCAAAGTGAAAGAAACTGCTTACAAGCAAGGAGGCAGATTAGACACATGGGCCGGGGCCCCACCCCTACTGGGGGTTCTGGGGGAGTGTGGAGAGATCTCAATAGTTATACCAATGGCTAAACAGTGAGCTGTTTCCCTGACAATGAGGGGTAACAGCAACAATGAGACAAGTTTGATTCATAGCAGGGCTTCATGACCAGAACATGGGTGCTTATCCAGTGCTTGTCCAAGCTCAGAGAACACCTGGTACTGGTCAAAACAGTATAATAATTATGTGATTTTGCCAGAGGATGAGATCATCATCCAGAGGGTGAGTGCAAAGCCATGCTCAGGGCATAGCTTCCTTGATGGCCTTAGCTCTGGAAAACAGAGTGTCTCCTAATATCTTGACACTACAGAGACTCAATTAATCCTTTGCATCAATATTTAATATGGAAGCTACCAATGGAATTTCCTGACAAGTTGAAACTATGAAATATTAGTGAATATATAGTATATTCTAGAACCAATTATTTATATAAATAAATCACTGAAACCAGGTGGCATCTACCCATGAGTTCAAGGGTGAAATTACGGAAATGTTACATATGTACAATGCGCAACTTGCTTTCCCAGTCAGCGTACTGACTTTCAATGTGATTTCCACTCAAAAAAAGGGCTTCAGCAGGGAACCTGATAACTAATGTGGGCTAGTGAGTTCTACTTCCTCACTTGGAAAGCTGGTAGGATCTTTAATACAGTCGACAGTGTATAAGACCATGAACTGAACACTCAAGGATAAATCTGTAGAAATGAGAATAAAGCCAACATTTAAGGCTCCCAGGTACTTCCTTCCCTGCCATTATTTTGCATAACCATCCTAATCCTCAGACAAACCTTGATGCCTCCTAGAACTCCTACTTATTTTGTTTTCCTTCATTCCAGACTTTATTTTCATTTCTTAACTCATGTTACTTACTATTTGTTGAATCAAGTTCAACTGGTACCTGTATTTCTGCTCAATACACACACAAACATACATGCAAATATATGTGTATGTAGGTACCCATATGCATATGTGCATAAATAACATTCTATATAAATATATAATTATATGGGGGCATGTAGCATGTAAAGAAGGTCCATTTTTGTTCAGGCATTTTTCAGTTATGTCTATCTCTTCCTGACCCATTTGGGGTTGTCTTGGCAAAGATACCGGAGTGGTTTGACATTCCTTCTCTAGGTCATTTTAGAGATGAGGAACCAACGCAAACAGGGTTAAGTGACTTGCTCAGACTTTCAGAGCTAGTAAGTGTCTGCGGTCAGATCTGAACTCACGTAGATTAGTCTTTCTGTGCAAATATACGCATAGACACATTCTCCTGGGGACAGACAACATATAAGTAAGTGTATTGCATACACGTTCACATGTGTATTGTTAATATATTTTTTGCTTAATTTGAAGATCTTTCCCATCCATTAATAGCCCATGTGACCTGCTTAAATCACACGGAAGTCTAAGTCACATGTGGTGGGAGGAACTTGCTGAATGGGTGGGTCAGGAAGGGTGGAGCAGAGCTGGGAGGCAGTTGGTCAGACTAGTCAGAGCTGGGAAGGAGAGAGAAAGCAGGCAGCTGGCTATGAGTGAGAGAAGGGCATTTTGCCTAAGGAAGCCTGTTCATGGGAAGGCCTGATAATGTGCATAGACTTCTTGGTTATTATGATGGGCGTTTTTGTTGCTATGATGGATTTGGTTTTCTGGTCTTGGGATTTGGCTTTCTGGTATTTGAATAATGTTTGGTTCTGTCTTACATGTGAAAAGTCGGCTCCATTTTGCAGTTCAGAACTGTGTTGATGTAGTCATAGCTGCCAAAGACACTGTGAATGTTGCTTTGGCACTACATGTCATTTACATGTGCTAATATACACATGTGTTTATGTGTGTGTTGTATTGTGTGAATGTACACACATGCCTCAAACCCTTAGATTTTAGCATTTCACAGAGACTCTGGAAACAAGTACTAGTCCCCAGGAGGATGTAAGATCCTTTAGGGCATTTTCATTCTATCTTGTTTTTTTGTCTACCCTGTATCATGAATAGGGCACAACCTGAATCAATGGATGGCCATCCATGGCATATCAATGAGATCAGAAATCAATGCAAATATATTTTAGTATTATCACTATCACCTAGCACATTATCTTGCTTATAGTAGATAATAAATGCTTGTTAGATGTATTGGGTTGCATTCATTTGGTTTGGGTCAAGTTGGGTTAGTTCTGACTTGATAAGTTGCTAACTTGGGACTGATTTCTTTGACTTATGGTTTGTGTGATGGAACAGTCTAAAATGACACTCTCTCTTAAAGTGGGAGTGATGGAAGTATTTACTATAACTATCAGTTTAGAAGATCTAGGAATTGAAGGAAGGAAAATAGTGGTTCTAAGCCTGAAAGGACCACTAGTGGGTCAAGTCTTAGATCTCTAGGTGTGTTTTTGGTTTTGTTTGAAGTTATATTCCAGAATACAACCCTAGGGGTTTAATACAAAAACACCTACTGGTTTTTAACATTCTCTCCCTTGAATTATGACTCAACTTCAATTAACCCACTCAATCAATGAGGACCTAAGCCTTTTCCCTAACATATCTGGCAAGCATGACCTATTACATAAAATAATGTGATTAACTTTAAACACAATCTATTAGAGTTCTCTGTGGAGGTGAATTACATTAGCCACAAGGGGGAATCAGTGATTATACATTTCTCCAAGTTGGGACGGGGAGGAGAAATCCTTTGAGAATGATACACACCAAAGTATGGGGCCAAAAGAGTTGGGGTGAGGAACAGGATATATAGTATAGCATAAAGAAATGTAAACATGAGTCCTGTACTGAAATTTATTTTATTTGACATTTGCATAAATTCTCAATCAGAGAAAGAATGAAGCCCCAGGTCCAAAGTTCTTGTTTTCACCTAGCGACTAATGATCCGTCCTGCTGGACAACTTGAATTGCATGTCAGCTAGGAAGCACATTATATTGTCTACACTCCTTTGCATTATCATAGAAGGAGTATCTAAGAGCTAAATAAATTGAAATATAGGTTTCTTAGAGCTCCTGGGTTCATAGCAGTCTATGTATCATGTGGATGTTGCCTGGATGTATAAGAGAGGTTGGGGGCATTCATCAGTGCCAAAGATGTTTTATTATGCATTGCTTTATTGATTTTATAGTCCCTATGTTAAGAATAAAGCACTATATATAGTTAAGCATGGTCTGTCTGGGCCCATAAAGAAACAACTCTGTTATGCCAAGATCAAATGAGTAGGCTTCAGTGAAAGAATAGCCAGTTCAGAAAAGAAATAGGCTTTTGACAGGGGGAATGGAGTTTCTGAGATTATTCTGAGCACATAAATGCAAACTAAGCAACCCCCCTAGTTAGTGTGGCCACCCAGGGAGAGGCAGAGCTCAAGAACAGAAGAAGGCCATCTACTTACAAAGCACATGGAGGAATGGAGGGAAGCAGAGAGGGAGAGACACAAAGAGATAGAGAGATGGACAGATAAAGAGAGAGTGATTGGTGCACCTTTAACATTTCCGCTTAATGGGATAAAGTACCATAGCTATTGGGGATGGTCCAATAATCCTTCCTGTTAAATAGAATCAGGTTAGTGGCATCAAATAGTGCCATTTAGTGATTAAACATAGAAGCTTCTTCCATAAAAGTCCATCTGTGATAATCCCTCATTGTATGAAAGTGCCCCTGGTTTCTTGATGCCTATAGAAGCTCTCACAGTTTCCACCCTGCTAAAATGGTTTTGTGGATAATCCTGAAGATAAACTATTCCTCTTATGTGACAACTAGCCAGTGCCAGTGGACAGAGAGTTAACAATAAGGTAGCCACTTGGGGATCAGTTCTTTGGCTAGAGCAGCCCATAAAACAATTATCTCTCCCATGTAGCTCCTTTTTATTCCTTCTGAGGGTGTCAGAAAATGCAACCAAGATTAGTAAAAGTCACAGGTTTTAGACTGCCTATATACATTAATTTATTTATTGGTCCCCAGAACATAAGATTCTTTGTTCTTGTCCAACTACAAATAACACTGAAAAATGATCCATATTGGTATTGCCATTCTCACTGTAAAAGATACTATATGTAATGATAGGAGGGGAGAAGGGGCCAAACAGCAGTCCTCTTCATCTATTCTAGCTACACCTAATGGCGTAACAAGTAGTAAGTAATGGAGTAGTAATTCTGTGTCCTGGTCATTTCTGGGGAAAAATGTAACTCAACATTCAAAGGAAGTAGTACTTCCATGTGATGAAGCAAGTTTTCAATGGTGCTTTGGTGATCTCTTTGTCCCATAACAATGGTAAGGGAGTGGAGTGTTGCTTCTGCTAAAAAGGAGAAATACGTCTCATCTTTATTTCTTCTTCTGTGACAAGTAGTTCTCATTCTCTGAGCTTCCCAGAGGGAATAAGGAATGTGTGATAACCCTCCTCTTATTTTAGCAGCAGATGAAAATGTTATGGTTATACTCACATATTCTTCTTTTGAAGGATCCTCAAACACAGAATGGAAAAAGTGGGGGCTCAATTACATGAACCAAGAGTGGACCTTAGGCCTCTGACTGTCTTTTCTATTTTGTGTTTCTTCCTTAGCATAGATTACCAGATAATGAACCTGAGATCGATATTTCTAGTGTTGGAGACCATCTCATGAGTTCAAAAGGTTGGTATTCCTAGTTCCTACCTAAGAACTTAGTAACTGCATGATAATTTTCTGCATCAGAAAGGTTAATAGCCAGCAGGACGATGAGCCCAGTACCTGGTCTGGCTTGCCAAAAGAAATAGACCAAGAGAAAATTGTTGTACAGTACATAGCCAAAGTGTCCTCCAAACTGCCTAACTTTCTAAAGTCTCATACTCCCAATTGAGGGAATTGTGGGAATTGAGTAAGCAACACTGACTCCATCTTGTGACTCAATTTTGGAGCTAGCCCAGTTGCTTTTCTATTCAATTATGGATCTAGTCAATTTCTGTCTTGTGAGAAAATTTTATTTAATTTTGAAAATTGTGAGAAAACTTTATTGCTTGTTTGAACCTAGCCCTGCATGGATAGGAAGCCAGACTACTTCTTCCTTAGAGATACTTAATTGAGAATCTAGGTTACACAGACCAGAAACTCAGTCAGACTTGAAGATTGATGCAAGTAGCTTTCTCACAATTCCCATAACTGACCAGTACAGAATCAGTTTTCAGATAAGTTTTCAGATAATTCTAATAATTAAATGTTGGATATACCATATGAGGAAATTGAAATAGTGTTAATTAAGATAAAGGAAGAGCCGGTAGACCAGACCAAGTATAAATAAAACAAATTAATGCCAAAGTTGAAACAATTTTGAAAGCATGTAGAGATTTAGTCTCATAATCTATGAAAGAAGGGGAGATACAAAACAATTTGAGTACATAGTATGATATGCAGTTGAAAGATCAGTCAATTGAACTGATCTGTGATTACTTATATGCCTGATAGACACTGCAGATATACATTGAGCTGGAAAATGCTTCAAATGGGAAGAAGAAAGTGGTCTGGATTGCATTCTGGATATTGTGCTTGGTTTCAGTGATCCTAAGCTATTCATTGAAATAAACAAACAAACAAAAATACATCTTTTTATGCCAATTGTGTTAAGGTGAGAGAGTGAAAACATGAAATAATAAAGTGCTGGCCTCAGAGCCAGGAAGATTCAGGTTCAATTCTTGCCTCTGACATATACTGGCTGTTAACTCTAAGTAAGCTGTTTATCCACTCAATGCTAGGTCTCTAAGCCTATAAGTTGCAAAAAAGGTATCTCCCTACATTGGTAGAGGGAATTTGCTCATCTGGGAGCTCCATATACCAATGAAATCATAATCCATCCCTAGTCCTTTTTCTCTAGTCTTCTGGCATGATGGAAAATCATGTAATATCATCTTCCAAGAGTCAAGATTATGTACAACCTACAGGGCAAAAGAGAAACGATGCTCAGTTCAAATAAATGCTTTAGGAATGAATTACATATGAATTAAAGCATATTATGAATGTTTATGGTGAGGATTCAAATATATCATTCACGTGTTTAATCAAAAGGGCAGGTGAGTAAGTTATGTATTAAGTCTAAGGGATACTGGATAGCCAACCCAAGTATCATACTAATACTTGTTGTTCAATCATGTCCAACTCTTCATGACCCCATTTGGGGGTTTCTTGGCAAAGATACTGAAACGGTTTGCTATTTCCTTCTCCAGCTCATTTTACAGATGAGGAGTAGAGGAAAACAGGATTAAGTGACTTGCTGAGGGTCACATGACTAGTAAGTGTCTGAGGTCACATTTGAACTCAGGAGATGAGTCTTCCCAACTTCAGACTCAGCACTCTATCCATAGTACCACGTAGGTGAAGATTTCCAGTATAATGGGTAGACAGACCTCCTATAGAAGATTTATGGAAGAACACACGTAGGAGCTCCACAGAGTGAAAAAGCAAGGAAGGGTTGTGAGCTGTACTATTGGGGAGAATTCTGAGATCACAGATTCATTCAGTCTCTGAATTACTAGCGTATGGTTTCAAGATGAATCAACCAACCTTCTACTTACAACGTAGCAAAGGAACGTGTAATGACTCAGTATATCCAAGTAAAGACATCAGTCATTTAGATTAACAGATTCCCCCCAAAAAAATATATCACTGAGAAGGATCTGTGGAGCAAGATAATATTATTCTAACTTTTTATTATGATTCACCCACACCAAGAATATTTCATGCAGAGGTAGTTTCTGGATATAGACTATGGTGACTTTTGCATGTTTCCACAAAGAAATAGTAACGGCCAAAACAAAAATAAGTTTTTAAGAAAGTTTTAGACAAATTCACAAATGATAAGGAATCAAAAAGACATTTTGAGCCTAGTTACTATGAAGGATAACTCTATTTTTGGATGCATACAGACTAGGGAAATGATTAAACCATAAACCCTTTGAAATCTTATATTATGTCCATTTATTGTGTCATGTTGCTGAGCTAAATATATCATTGGTGGCATGGTGCAGAAGAAAGGGTAGTGAATGTGAAAACCTGAATGAACTTTTTTGGTCATGCAAATATCCAACTGTGTCCAAACCTATCGCTACTATA
The DNA here is from genome assembly GCA_028658325.1 of Potorous gilbertii. Classification (NCBI taxonomy): domain Eukaryota; kingdom Metazoa; phylum Chordata; class Mammalia; order Diprotodontia; family Potoroidae; genus Potorous; species Potorous gilbertii. The sequence continues at coordinate 345,874,899 of CM053770.1, forward strand.
CAGCAGGTATTGACTACATTCCACTTTCCAAATGGTTACATTTCAGTAGTGAATGAAATAAATCAAAAATTTGTTGCACTGACTGTTATTTGGAGATAAAAGCACTATGTTAACACCATTTGTTATTCTCTAAAAGAAATCAAAATTATAAATAGCAACACATACCTACATTTGTGCAATATTTTATGGTTGGCATATAAAGAACTTTCATGTTTAGTATGCTCACAGTCATGATTCATTATTCTAATGCTCACATGGGCATTTCAGGGCCCCAAAGCACCCCTGAGGTCAGCAGAAGCAACACTCCATGGGGATCTGGGGAGGATGGCTCCCTCTACACACACACACACGCATGCACACACACACACATGCATGCACACACACATAATCACAAGTTCAAATACATCTACCAGACATTCAAGACTTTATAAAACATCTTCTGTTTCCTATATCATTGGCCCTGTTATTGTCTGATGGCCAGGGCATAGCAACCTCCAACCATGAGGCCAGGTATCAGATGCTGTACTATTATACCAACTGTTCAAGGAGGACTTCAAGTTGCTCTGGCATAAATGGAGCACCTGATGCTATAGTATTTAAATCAGAGGGTTAATTTAACTGAGGTTCAAACTGCGTATGGAACAGGCATCCTTTAGGCTTTCCATTATAGACAAAGTCAAGGCCAATTACTACGAAGTTAGCCCATATTGTCATTGTCAGGTAGATAGAACAGCCCTTAGATATTCCTCAAAGGGTTTCTTACTATCAGATCCTGAAGGTGCCTGGACTTTGAGCTACGCACCTAGACAAAGTTCTCCTACCAACTACACCTCATTCATTATCCAACCTTACCATCTGTTCCTACCACAAGGAGGGAGGGATAAAAAGGGAGGGAGAAGGGAAGAGGGGAAGGACAAGAAGGGAAGGAAGGAGGGAGAAGAGAGGGAGGAAAGATGATAGGGAAAAGAAGGAAGGAGGGGAGAGAATAGTTATAAAATGAGAAAATATATTTCTTTTAATCATTTTTGTGTGCAGATGAAAAAAAATCAAAATCCTCTGGATATTTTCTATTTATAGGGTATTCACTCATCAAAGTAGATTGATCCATTACACTTCCTGCTCTGTACTTGAAAAAAAAAGTGTCAGAGAATTAACAAGTTTGCAAAAAATCAGCAGGAAATAAGCTACTTGTGAACATAAAGTAAGGGGACTGTTTAGGAGTAAAAGGAAAACACTGCTGCCCTAAGAAAGGAAGATTGAAAAGATAGAGTCAAACTAAAATGGAGAGAAATCAGCATTCCCTCTCAGACCCTGCCAGCGGGGGATATTTATCGAGCAGTACAGAATGATCCAGATATGTTCCATTGAAAAAGGAATAGTAAATCATAGGAAGCTTTGAATGGGATATTATAAAGAAAGAGAGGGGGCAAAAAAGAAAAATATTAGACTGCATTAGCTTTATATTAACTCCTATGCTTCTTAAAATGTACTATGATTTTTTGCAAAATTCACTTTATTGAAAACACAGTTCCTATTAGCAGGGGATGATCATGTGATAATTTGCAGACAAAATTTAAGTTATTTAGCACCCCCAGTCTAGTCCTTCATCTTGCATTTGCACTGGCATGTTGGGTACTCGGAGCACAAGTTCTAAGGTAGTCTGTTGGTCCAAGCTCCTAAAACTAGAGCTCACAGGTCCCTGCACTTCTCTCTCCCTTTAACAGACAGCCTTAGCTCTTAATAAAGGGCATTTGCTAAGATGATATAGTAATGACAGTAGATGCGAAACATTCCCAGAAATCTGGTTGCTCACCCACAAATATATGCAGAATCTAAGGAAAAAGCAGGATCAAACATAGATGACAATGGTAGTGTAGGGAATACGTATGACCAAGACAACCCTGTTTCATAGAGTCCTAACCTAATTTTCCCATGGATCCAACATTTCTGTCCTAAGAGTTACTCTGATAGACTCTCACAGAATCTGTAATTCTCAACTGCTAAGACTAGCTCTTTCTTGAGCCCACAGCCAGCTTCCATCTCTGATGACTAAAATCCTGTTCCTGGAAGTGCCTAAAGGGACTGTTTCTCTGTAATTGTTGGGAGTGTATATGTCACTTCTTCCTGCTAGATTCAGGTTCTCCTACTGGGTGAGTAGTTTCCTCTTCAACGTGATACAATCAGTGGGGTAAGTTAAGAGAAAATCCCAACCTTCCCTTCCTCCTCCACTTCTGACTCTCAATGTGAACTCTTCCAAATTACTAAGTTCAACCAGGGTTTTGCTATTTTAAGCTTGTCAAAGATGTGTCTAATTCTTGCTTGCTCCTTTTAATTCTATCAGAAAAAGGTATTCACACTTCATAAAATGAACAGTAAGGTTAGCACTTTGTTAACACACTGACATCTCATTATCTATGTTAACTACTCTTTGTTTTCTGTGACTGAATCATTTAAGAGAGAAGGGGAAAAAAACCTTCACTCTGTTACATTTATATTGGAAAATCAGCTTTGAACTGATTCAGAATCATTTCTGTATTTCAGAATTTCATTTCAATATTTAATCCATTTGAAAATGTTTTTCAAATATAAAAACTTCACTTTCTGCTAGTCTTACATGGTGTTTAGATGGATAGAATTAGTAGCAATTTATAAAACCTATTTGGTAGCCTAGAAAAACCTACGCCATTTGTGTTATAAGCTGTTTTTCTTTTAGATCACCTCTTCCCACCACGAAACTGTTCTGGGCTTAACCTGATTCAAATCAATCCCTGATATTTTAGAGTCAATATTTGAACAAAATGAGACACTCTAGATCATTCAACAATAAACAAAAGGAGATTTATTTAGCCATAGCAAGAGGAGGATATTCAACAAGAATAGTCATTGAGAAAATTCCTTGAGTTGATTCCCTGAATGAAGCTACCATTGAGATCCTCTAGTTAAGTATCTCAGAGCCCCTCTAGCTCCAAGTGGCTGCTTTGTACTCAAGCGTTAAGAAAATGATGTTCATAGTCTTGAGCTCTTTGTTCAAAGAACCAGTCAAGTATTGAGGAATGTCTTAGTGTCTTCTTAAGGGAAAACTAGCCTAACCTGAATGGAGGGAGGAGATGAAACTAGGGTCAGCCCTAATACTGCAAGATACTTGTTTATTTGGTTAAATGGGTTTCTTTGCCCATCACTATGTGTGTTCATTGTGGAACTGGTATTTGGTGGAAAGGAAGTCAAGTCTTAGATATAAAGTAGATATAAAATTTCCTTGCAAAATGAAACAGAAGTTAGCTTAAACATGACTACATCCCCTAGACTCAGCATATGTAAGGGAGCAGATGAACATAATTCTAAGTCAGTACCAATTTCTCTGAGGAAAGCAGAGTGAACTCTGGCCCCAACTTCCTGCTCCCCCTCCTAAAGCCTCATCTGGAGAAGGGTGGGGAGAGAAAAATCTAGAGATGGCTAGTCTGCCTCTCTTCAAGTCACGCAATGACACTCAATGCTACATATAGGAAACAGTCTGCAGCTACTGCTGGACTACTTCCCATCAGTCAACTGTAACACTCTATTGGATCAGAGTGGTAGAATTGTAGGCTCCTCTTTGGTCTGGGATTCCCACCCTAGTCATGCCTCTGCAATCTGGGCTAGATGCTGGGAATAAAACTCTGCTTTGTATCTGAGATCTGAGCCATGCCACTGCTATTGCTGCTGCTACTGGCTTTTGAATTTCCTTTCTCTTTACACGACTCAGGACCTCCCTTCCTGGGAACACCACTGCCATTCTCAGGTCCCTTTCCTGCGACAATACTGGGTAGTGAGTTACCACCAATTGATAGCTGTCCCTTTCATGGTGCCCTGGTATGAGTCTGGAATGGCCTAGTCTAGGTCTGAGACCTCTTTTAGCCCCAGTACACAGTTTATCTCCTGGCACTGGAGTACTACAATTGCAGCACGCTCCTGGCCTGACCCAATTTCCAGTGTCCACAGATTTCCCCATCTATCTCTCCACACCAAGCTGGACTGGACAAAGGATTTAATGGTGACATTTTCTGAATTTCCCCATCAGGATTCAAGCTGGTACATTTTCTAGATCTGTTAGGAGTTTCTGGAGAGAAATTCACTTCATTGTTTCTTATCACTCCTCTATCTTGACCCCACCTCCTATTTACAGAATTTCAAAACAATAAATTAGTATTATTAATATAATATATTGATAAACTAATACTTAAGCATTGATGGAACCCAGTGACTGCAAGACTGATAATTAGCTGTTTTACATGTCAGTTCTGTACTGGCATTATCCAGTCAGACATGAGGTGAGATCTTCCTTCCAGTGGCTTCCTTTTCCTATACCAGTGTTCTTCTCCCTTCTGCAAGTCAGATCCTACTCTTTTTTTTGCTTTTTGTTATTATTTAGTCATTTTTAAGTTGTGTTCAACTCTTTGTGACCCCTTTTGACAATTTCTTGGCAAAGATACTGGAGTGATTTGCCATTTCCTTCTCTAACTCATTCTACAGAGGAAGAAACTGAGGCAAATGCGGCTAAGTGACTTGCCCAGGGTCACACAGCAAGTAAGCATGTGAAGCTAGATTTGAACTCAGAAAGATGAGTCCTTCTGACTCCAGGCTTGGTACTCCAGCCACTATAACATCTAGCTGCCCTCAGATCCTACTACTGCTGCTAAAGCTTCAATTGCTTCAGTAAAAGCCATCCTTCTTGTCTGCAGGACTTTTAGGATCTTCCAGTGTTCACAGGGTCTATATTAGAGTACAGGAAACACAAAAGGAGCAATAAAGCAGTTAGAGGCCTATATTACAAGCTAAGCTAGCTCCCTCACATGGGGACTGGGGGCCTAGAGGGCCTCACATTGCCGTTACACTGAGGTAAGGAAGGACTCTTCCTTCCTCTATCCCTCCAATTAGAGTCATATCTTAACTTCTTAAAAGCTCTAAGAAACCCTCAAGCCAAAAACCACCTCTTCTTCTACCACATCATCAGCTTTTCCAACTGATCAACCAAAGAGGAGGACTCAACCTAGCAATGAGTCATGTAATGCTGAAAGCAGGAAGAAGATACATATGCATTCTCCACCAGGGTTAGAGAATAGCTGTGCCTTCTGAGAAAGGGAGTGAAGTCCATGCCCTAGAATGGAATGCCCTAAGGAAGAGAAATGCTACATTAGCATGGCTCATTCTCGGTGAACCCATGCTATATAGCAGTAATCACCACTTTCCTTTTGAAAATTCTCATAAACGACCTCTTTTGAAAACAATCTGTTTATATACTTTGCCCACTTAACCATTAAAGAATGGTTCTTGATCTGATAAGTTTGTGTTAATTCCCTACATATCCTGAATGTCAGAATTATATCAGAGACATATGATGGAAATATTTATCCCATTTAACAGTTCCCTTTATTATTCTAATAATCTGATTTATTGTTATTTTAATAACTTTATTCATGGAAAGATTTTTGAATTTCATGTAATCAAAATGCATTATTACTGTATCATCTTAATCTCATTTATTCCTTGTTTGGTTAACTGAGGGAATTGTGGGAATTGAGGGAACCATCCTGACTCCATCTTGTTACTCAAATTTGGAACTAGCTCATTTCCTTTTCTATTCAATTATGGATCTAGTCCAATTTCTGTATTGTGAGAAAACTCTATTCAGTTATGAGAATTGTGAGAAAACTTTATTGCATTGTTTGAACCTGACTCTGTGTATCTGAGACGCGGGAATACCTTGACCTATTGCTTAGGGACCCTTAACGAAGGACCTAAGTTACACTGTGTAGAAACCCAGTCCGATCCAAAGATTGCTGCAAGGAATTTTCTCACAGGTGTACATCTGAAGCAACTAATATGTCTTATGAGAAAACTAGCCCCATATCGATCAATCAGTTACTGTTTTTTTGTTCCTTTTATTGAACAGAGATACTTGGAGAGTTGTGGGACACATCTTTTTTCTGATTTCAGAAAATTTCCCCTATTCTCCCTCTCCCAGCTCTGAAAGCCCCTAATCTTCCTTCCAATTAGAAATCAGATTACCTTATCTTTTATCCTGACATATCCTGTTAATTATTTCCTTTTAATGCATGAAATCTGTCTCCTTCTGTATTTGAGGACCAGTACCAAGCTGAGGGGACTGGTCCCAATCCATTATGCAATTGGCATGCATTGCTTAATAAATTGATACGCTCAGAAGTTCTAACTTTTATTTCTTCAGTCATTTCAATTAATCCAACTGCCACATAGCCAGTGTTGTGAAAGTTGCCTTATTTCATTCTCTTCTAAATTTTTTATGCATAACATTAATAGTCAAGCCATGTATATAATTTAGAGCTTATTGGTGTAATATGTTGATATAAACCAACCCAGTTTCTACTACACTACTTTCTAATTTTCTCTGAAGTTTTTATCAAATAGGGATTTCTTATCCCAAGTAGTTTGGTTTGGGATACATGGAATATGGAGTATTGAGTTTGTTTCTAATTCTTCTTTGTCTAGTCTGTTCCACTTAACTTCTTTTCTATTTTTAACCAATACTGAATATGGAATTAGTAGAATTTATCAGAGAAGGAGTCATAGAAAAATGATAAAGTATAGCTTCTCGAAAAACAAAACTGCAAAAGATTGTCAGATGAAAGATTGGTAGAAAGATTATTAGTGGTAATAAAAATAGAAATGAAGATTCTCTGAGGTGTCATTTCAAACCAAGTAAATTGCAAAAGATGAAATAATATGAAAATAATCATATAAAAATAATCAACACTAAAAATGTGGTACGAAGGAACACTAATACACAGTTAGAAGAGCTATGAATTGGACCAACCATTCTGGAAAGTAATTTGGAATTCTGCTAAAATGAGACTAAATTTCTACTTTTTGATACAGAGAAATCACTGTTATATACATCCCACAAGGAAGCCAAAAACCAAAGAAAAGGCCCCAATACATAACAAAATATTCATAGTAGGACTTTTTTTTAGTGGCAAAGAACTATGAACAAGATCGGTGCCCATCAATTGGGTAATGTCTAAACAAATTATATATTTGAATGTAATAGAATATTATTGCACCACAGAAAAATGAGAAGTTGTAACTTCTCTTGAATTTTTTCAGTCGGTACTCATTAAATGTTGAATAAAGAAAATGTTTCCTTACAGGTAACCACTTAGACATTTTCCCAGGTCAGTTATTACTTATGCTTCCTCAGTTCAGATTATCAATGTTACTCCTTATAATGCTAATAGAAGAAGTAGCAAGGTATAGTGAATAGAGAGCTAGCCTGGGAGATAGGAAGATCTAGGTCCAAATCCTGACTCTCAAACATTAGTATTAGTTGGGTGGCCACTTAATTTCTCATAAGTGGCCGACAAGTTACTGAACGGAATTTGTAAAGTAAGTTTCTATACCAGGATCATATGATCATAGGTTTAGAACTAAAAAGCGACCTTAGAGATTTTCAAACAGAAATCTCTCATTTTATAGATGAGGATACTGAGGCACAGAGAGGTGAAATGATTTGCTCATGGTTCTACAGCTAGTAAATGTCTGAGGCAGAATTTTCACTCAGGTTTTCCTGACTCAATGTCCAGTGCCCCATCTACTATTCCAGAACGTTCCCAACACCATAGGTCCAAACCACAAATTCCCCCCAAAAGACCTAAAATATTGGAGTGGAGGGAAAGAGGAAAGGAGAAAAGAAGAGAGAAAGGATGGGAGAAAAAGAGAAAGAGATGGTATAGCAGAGTGAGTTCTTAACCTGGAGTTTAAAAGACCCAAGTTCAAATCCTACTACCTGGTTACTGCTTAAACAGTCCTATTCAATGAATGGGCATTACCTCACTCTAAGTGAGTACCTGCAAAGACCTTTACCCAAGGTCTCCCAGTGCATCCTGGGTCACCTCCAGTCATCCTGATGAATATCTGGTCACTGGATTCAGATGGCTCTGGAGGAGAAGTGAGGTTGGTGACCTGCACAGCCCTCCCTCACTCAAAACCAAGTTAAGTGCAAGTCATGTCATCATTTCTCTGATGGCATGGTCTTCTTCAGCAACAAAGGACAAACACAAACCTATGTGACCCCAGGCAGGTCACTTAATTTGCCTCAGTTTCCTCCTTTGTAAAATTGAGATAATAACAGTGCCTAACTCACAGGGATAGTGTGAGGATAAGATAGTATTTGTAAAGCATTTTGCAAATGCTCTTTATAAATGCAAGGGACTAGAGGTGATCCAAAGGTTAGTGGTAAGAGACATCAGGGCATAAACAGAATGTAGCATATTTCCACAAAAGTGATCTAAGTGATATCATCTGGGAAATATAAAATCATATCAGCAGCTGGGTCATTTGTGTAGTAAAAAGTGAGAAATCCTGGATAGATTTGGCACAAATGATTCAAAACCAGTGGCATCAAGCTCATATTGAAAGGAACTCTGATCCACCAATTGATTTGGTTTTAAAAAGTTTTAAAATCTGTGCTTTATTGTATTTGTATTTATTTTGTTACATATTTCCCAAGTACATTTTACTTTGTTTCAGTCTATATTCAGGAGTATTTTGAACTGCAGGCAATCTGAGGGCAGTGTTTGACAGCTTTGGCCTGGAAGACAGTTCCAAGCATGAATACATTCTGTGAATACATTCCAGAAGAACATGACCATGAATCTAGCAGAATAAAAAGTTATAAATGGTTTGCAATCTACACAAATGGAGGAAATACCCATATTGAGGAGATCATGGACCTGTCTGACTTTGGACATCACTTAATTTCCTTGAGCCTCAGTTTCCTTATCTATAAAATGAGGAGGTTGGACTCAATGACATCTAAGGAAATTTCTAGCTCCATATCTGTGATTCTCTGTTCTATGAAGGATAAGTTCAACAATCATTGTCATCTTCTGGGCCTGGGGATGAGGGAGCGATTTAGGGCATGTCTGCAGTATGGAGCCTTTCTGCTCTGACCCACACACTAGATTGCTAGGTTGAATCCTGGAGGAACCTGGACTCCAATGAAATAATTTCAGTCCCTTTCTATTGGATTGTTATATTTCCACCTGGATACCCCTATGAAAAAATTACTTACAATTTGAATTTTAGCTTATCTAGTGTCTCTCTAAATGAGAGAATAGAAATATACTCATTTGTGATGTAAATCAGGAATGAGACGTATTTATTTCCTACACACAAAAGAAATGTTTAACATCATAGACCCTCATTAACAAAACCATTTAAACAAGATATAATTACATAACTATTTTTATATTCTCCCAGGAGGTTGAAACTAAAATATCCAAACATTAACCATCTACATGAATAGGAATTGTGATATTTCACCTCAATTCTATGCTTTCCAAACAACTTCTTCATGGTTCTGTAATCTGGTCCCCATCTATTCTGTAATGTTTGCCCTGAGATTTTCCTCCTTGCCCTATTGTGGTATCCTTTGCAATGAAGTACCTCCTCCTGCTTTGGTCAAGGGACCCAAGATCTCCATTCTCTTAAACATTCTCCCTAATATGGAACAGTTTCATCTTAAGATCAATGTTTGTTTACCTACGTTAATAAAATGGAACCTAAAGCAATCAGAGGCCTCAAAGCTCAGGCTCAGCTCACCCTACTGAATGCCTTCTCTTATTGCTTTATAAATGCAGATCGTCATTTCTCTCAGCATAGAGGAAACAAAAATCATTCATTTTCTCCCTCTACCCTTTGGAGGAAAGACATGAATGGCAGTGACATGATCTGGAACAAAGAAGGAAAGAGATAATTGAGAGATAGTCACTTTTAAAGATGTTCTGAGTCATCAGCTCTTCCAGTTCAGTGGCTGATAAAGAAGCTACTCTGTCATCTCCTTCAGTACTGAGTCACACATGGCTTGTGATCTCCTTCAACACTGAGTCACACATCCTGAACGTGAATATAACACAAGTCCCCAAAGCCTATTGATGTAGAACTCTTTCCTTATTGGTAGAAATCAATGCCCCAAGCCTGCATGAGGAGGAGGGCAGAGTTGGCAAAAGAAAAGAAGAGAGAAATCCAGATTCTCTAGCTTCCAATTTTGAGACACATAATGTGTGATGGCAGTGACCTTCAGGTCTCTTAAGGGACATAAAAGATTCTGGGAAGAAGCCAACATGATAGGATGTGGCAGTTCTTATCGTGTTTCTATCCTCAGCTTCCTATACTAGAAACTTCAGGGAATTTTCCCCTTGCATGAGATCTAAGGCTCCGGAGTCCCAGTATAGCAAGCTGGGCACAGGAGCTGCCAGCTCCTCTAATGTTGGCTTCTTCCCAGACTCTTTCTCTCTCTTTAGCAAGCAGAAGAGAGGTTGGTATCATATTTCATTTCTCTCAAAGCTGGAAGCCAGAATATCCCAGATCCCTCTCCTCTCTCCTTCTCATCAGCTCTGCCCCATGGCTCACACAAACACAAGGACTGATCTCTACCAGTGAAGAAAGAGCCCCATGGCAATGGGGGATTGGGGCATATTTACAAATACTTCCTTAACATACAGGTTTGGCTAGGCACAGTCAAAGCAGTTCAGTAAATGCTCTCTGATGTAAACCAGAACTGATTGAGGCAGGTTTATTGGTTCATTTCTGGGATTAGAACAAAATGAGATACTTATAAACCATGTAGATAGTAACAAAAGGGAATATACTTACTCATAGTTTGGAAAAATATTCAGCAAAGATACAATTTTGATTCAATTGAGCAGTTTCCCTGTCTCTTCATTGGCCTTGCTGCCATGCCAATGAGTCCTGAGGGAAAAACTCACACCTTGAATGCTTTGTTTTGTAAAATTTTTGCTATGGTTCAGTTGTGGTTTTTTGGTCATATCTGACTCTTTGTGACCCCATTTGGGGTTTTCCTAGAAAAGATACTGGAGCGACTTGCCATTTCTTTCTCCAGCTCATTTTTTTTAACTGATGAAAAACTAGGGCAAACAGTGTTAAGTGATTTGCCCAGGTTCACACAGCTAGTAAGTTTCTGAGGCTGGATTTGAATGCAGGTCTTCTTTACCCTTGTCCCAATGCTCTATCCACTGCACCATTTAGCTGCTCCTCTTTTTCACTTTGACCTTCAGGAATAGTTACTTCCTTACATTAATGATTCAAACTTTAGTCCTGAGTACCAATTAAATCTCAAGGATGATTTTAATACATTTTATAGAAAGAAAAAACATAGTCTAGTCTATGTGAAGTAGGGCCCTAGAAAAATGTCCAACATATGTTTAATTTCATTCATGGAATATAGTACATGCTTAATAAATACTTGTGAAATCTAATCATGTAATTCAGGGATTCTGTATTTCTTCCTTCCTGTTTCTTCCAGTTTATGGAAGAGGTGGGAGGAAAAAAAGTGAATGCTTGATCATTGAAAATAATATTTTTAAAGAAAAAAATCTTCTTAGTCTCTATGACAGATATTATTCCTGTCATACCCTACCCCTTGGTGAACAGGTCCTAACCATCTTCTAAAAGATTTTCTACCATTTAAGTGGTTTTAGGGCTGTCAACCTTGGACAACCTTAACCTCAGTGATACAAAATGCCGGGTTTAAGTTACACTAGAGGAGAAGAAAAATTAAAGCATAAGTGCACCACCAAAAAACATGCCCAAGCAATACAGAAAAGTAAGGGAATATAACTCTGAAAGAATGATAGAATATGGAAAATAAAAACCTTCACAAACAAAAAAATCTCTATAGCCCCGCCTTCTGAAGAACTCGGTCTCAGATCTTAATAATCTGGTTCTTGTGGCTGGTGATTACAAATCTTTGCAGCTCACAATGGATCTCCCTGTGCAAAATAGTGACAGTGAGGAGGAGCAGCACCCAGAACAGGACCACCATGCTTATGATATCTACCCTTTCTGGCACAGGTACTGATACTCATGACAGGTCATAGTCATCTGTGGTACCCAAGAGGTCATTATCCTCTTGCATGGAGCCTGCCCTGGTAGTGCCAGGATCAATATTTATTTGTCCTACGCTCCCACCCACACATTGTTCCTACCAGCCAGGACCTTGACCTTTGTTTGAGTCCTGTGAAGGTAGAATTGAATCTTTATCTCTTTAGAGGGCTCTACTTCAAGACTGTCCCATTTCTTTCCTAGGGTCTTGGTAAATAATCTCACATGCTTACTGTTGCTAGGAAACAAGCCACCATACTAAAACTTCATTTCTTGGTCCTCTAAGTATTTCCTTAGAAGGAGTTGTCTGTCAAACACTGAGTACTGTATTGACATCAGTGTGAAAAGACCTTATCTGCTCCAGATTACAGCAAAGGACTATGATAGGTCTATTTGCACTATTGCCCAAGAGAGCATCCTGCCAGGGTCCACAGCACTGTCCACACTCCTTCCACTCAGACCTGTAATTCTGCTCACTATGCAAGCACAAATAAGGCCCCACCATTCTAGGGCCAGGTCATTGTCACAAATGCTGCCATTGCCTTGCTATGTAAGGTTAAGTACTATAACTCTGTACCAGGACCTATTCGTACCTTCCTATACTGGGGGCTAGTGGTGTCCCTGATTGAGAGCAAAATGTCTGTGGGTGCTGCAGTTGCCTCCTGATTCAGGCCCTGAGCCTGGACCTGCTATAGGCACTGTGACTGCTAGGGTCTGAGAGCCAGCAGTCACCTCTGACTGAAGGACACAGGAGCTTCTGACTTCTTAAACCGACAAGACTGCCACAAATGTCTGGAAATTTCCAGCTCCAGGTGGCTTCCTCAAGCTAAGAAATGCACCACAAAAAAAGAGGTCATCAGGACTTGGACGAGTAGCATCAAATTCAAACAGAAACAGGTTTCTGTTGCCACCCATTAACCACAAATTGACGTTGCCTATGTTTTATTGTATTTTTATTTATTTTGCTAAATATTTACCAAATGCATTTTATTCTGGTCTAGTTCCCCGCACTCATAGAGTTAAGGGCAAGATGCTTGACACTGCTTTGATAGGTCATTAGAGGTTGCCCTAGATGAGATGTGCAGTCATCATTTCTGTTGGGATTGGGGAGGGCTTGCTGATCTGAAAGTATGCAGTCATCCACTGAGGCCCACCCTGCAGATAAATTTTATGTAGCCTTCACTGGATGTAATATTAAGAGAATTACACTTCATAGGCCAGAGAGTGCAAGCTGCCTCTCTTTTTAAACTGATGGACTCCCCTCACCTGACAAATCAACCATGATACATTTGGCACATTTGCCAATAACCCCAGTTTTAGAAAACTCTCTGTGTTCCTGGGTATGATCAAGCATTGCTTTTTCAAGTTCCTCTCCCAGTGCCTTCTACCAAAGAGTCCTAGGAAAGTCCAGATATCCTAGTTCCAAATAACTTCCAAAATGCCACAAAAAAAATTTCTCTAGCAGATCTTTCAGCATAGTTATTAGATAGTCCTAAAATTGTTACCTCTAGTCAGAACCCAGGCCTTCCACAACTGCTAGGCCTAAAGACCACCATCACCCCTAAATAAAAAAGTTATGTAAACTCTAAACCTGTACTAAGGGAGTGCTGGCATTAATTCTTGGAAATCTTTAGTGACAGCAAGTTTAGAGAAAGGAATGTCAATTTGGACTTCGTTGGAGGTAACTTAATGTCTTTTCTTAGTGGAGGATTAATGGTGATATAAGAAGAGGCTCTCAAAAGTCATTGAAAAGTTGACAAAAGGAGTTTTTCTATTGTTAACATTCAGTTGTTTTAGCTGTGTCCAATATTTGGTGACCCCATTTGGGTTTTTTGGCAAAGACACAGGAGTGGGTTGCCATTTCTTTTTCCAGCTCATTTCACAGATAAGAAACTAAGGCAAACAGGGTTAACTGACTTACCCAGGGTCACACAGCTAGTAAGTGTGAAGGCCAGATTTGAACTCAGGAAGATAAGTCTTCATGACTGCAGGCCTGGCACTCTACCTACTGTGCTACCTAGCTGTAAAAGAAGGAAAGGTAAAAGGACTTTTACTTTGCCCTAACACAGTGAGACTATGCAACAAGGACACACTGGCACTGCCTCCCTGTACTCTGCCTGCCTTGTCTCTACATGGAAATGCATCTGGTCCTTAAGGCAAGATATGGTTCACATGATCTTCAGAAATTCACCTAATTAAGGGTGACATTTGGGTGGGGCTTTCATACCTTTAGTGACCAAGAAGCTGAGTCAAGGAAAGAAAGACAAATTAATTCCCAAGAATGCTTTGTTTCCTTTCAAGGAAAACTAATCCCTATAGCAAGAAGGAAGGAGGATACATGAACCTAATCCACTTTCTGGGAAAATGCTGGAAGATATTAGTCCTATGACTAACTGCCCCTAGATGGCAAGAACCTAAAGATCTTCTTGAAGACCTTCTACCATATAAATGCTTTTAGGGCTTTTACTATACAGTCTTCCTGGCATGGGCAGTAACAAACAGGAAAAAGAGGAAAGAGAAGAAAAAAAACCATACAGCACTTAAACTAAATTATATCCCCGGCCCCATAAGGAAACACTCAAGTGGGGGTAGGGGGGGGGAGGAATGTGAAACAAAAGTCAGAGATCCTAGGCTTATTCTTCATGCTTAAGAAGGATCAAGTCTCTAGCCTTAATAGTGTGATCCATTTAGTGGCTGATGCCAAATCTTTACAGTTCATAGTGGGTCTACTAATAAAAGGAGGTGATAATAAACTCTAGCAGTGCCAGGAATATCAAAGACACAGCACAGTCACAATTTTCTTCTCCTGATGTAAGTAAGGTGCTTACAATGAGTAACACAAGTTCCAGGAACATCAAGGTCTCAGCACAGACACTTCTGGTACAGTCAATAAGTTTCCATAGCATGTCAGTGTCATATACAGTAAAGTTGCTAAGAAATCAAAGGCATCTCACATTCAACATGTCCTGAGATCTGAATTACTACTGAGTCTCTTCTCATGCTACAAAATACTCAGTATTCCATGGTCCACCTGCCATAACACCCTCTCCTATTGACACGTTAGGAGAATGATACAAAATCTTTGCCCCTTTACATACTTCTGTACTGGTTGCCCCATTCTTCCACAGATGCTAATTAAGGACTCTCAGTCACCCCCATCTAAAAACTCAGTATTACTGCCAAGTCACCAAAAGGATTGTGAGGGCAAGCCAAGTAGGATCTTTTTGCTGGTTTTGTTTATACTAAGAAGTATAATGCCTCTGAATAATGTGATTAAGGAGGATCTTTCCCACCTATTTTTAGGCCTGGCCATTGAGGGAAGTTTGACTAGGGAGCAGTTTTATAGGAGGGTCTCAAGTAGCTTTTGTTTTTTCTATTGAGACACTGGGTCAGAGGGTCATACCCTCTGGCTCTGGAAAGGGTATAAATACCCTGAGGGTGAGGTTTTACTTTATGCAACTATATGCATTAAGAGACTTTGGTAAAATTTCTCCATTGGTCCCGACCTCAAATTGGAAAGTCTTTAATTGTCTATCCTGTGGTCTCCACTATGGCCATTGCCCAGGAATTAGTGTAGATAAAGATCGTCTTTGCCTCAAGGCTCTTTCATATGCCATCCATGTAACCTGAAACTCAAACCCTGGAAAGATTTGTCAAGACCCCCATTCCCTAAGATAACCCTATTACCAAATTAGTGGCTACTAAAGCCTAATTGCATATGTCTCTCTCATAGCAGATGGAGCCATTAGTCAACCAGGCAAAATAGCATTCCTCAGGAGTCAAGCCCTTCTTTTGGGGTTCATATTGGGCTAGCAGGGCAGAATATGGGGTAGAGGTCTCAATCTCTATCTAAGATCAGAGGGACTCAGGTAAGTGTAATGGACCATTTCCATTTAACCATAGAAGGTTCCTGAGTCATGTTAGCCAGGACATCTTGCTTCCTCCAACTCATAATTGACAATTCTAGACAAAAGATGATTATATGACCATATGTCATCTGTTCAGTAGCAATTAGATTCCAGTTAACAGGCAAGCTATTATTTCTCTAGCTTGGAGCTCCAGACACCAAGCAGTGGCTTATTCTGGCCACCTCTGGACGCTTGCCAAAGGCTACACTCAGCCTGTTCTTTATGGACAGAGACTTCCAGAAACCTGGCCCTTGCACAGTAATAATGGATCAAGGAATGAAAATGTTTGACTGTGTCTAGACTCTGTCTAGACTGTGCCTGGGATCCTCTGGGCTTTCCCTTACCTACTGGATTCCCCAAAATTTGAGTAGGATTGGACCCTGGATTTTCTTAAGATTAATTCCTCATCTGTTATATGAACCACCATTTGATCTGGGGCCTCTGCCACTGTAGCTTCATGTGACCTGGAAAAACATTAGGTTACCGGTTAAGTGTTATACATCAATGCTCTGAGAAAGAGAGGTCTCTTCTATGTCTCTACCCACCATAATGTGGCAAAATGAGATCATTTAACCCTGGAGAAGGATGATAAAGGTATATTGGACATCTTCTCTTGGGAAAGCAAACTACTTATTACTAGTCTTGGCCACAGAAAAAGAGAAATATGCATTGGCAAGGTTGATAACATCATATACTCACTATGGGTCTGGGCTACCTGATCTACAATATTGACAAGAGCAGGAATAGCAATGAATATGATTACTTTATTCAGCTCCCCAGAAGCCACTATAATTTACCAGGTACCATCTGCCTTCTTCACAGGTGTAACACCGGGTTGTTGTAAGGGATGTTAATATAACAAAGTACTTCAGCTTTCTTCATTTCCATCACCAAAAAAAAGTCTTTCATTATCACTCCTAGAGGACCTGATAACCTTATGGTATTAAGTATAAGGGATGATTTGGGTAACTCTAAGAATTTCCATTTGGAAAGACATTGCTAAAAGGGCCCACACACATACTAAACCTATAACACCCCTTCCCTCCATATTCTTCCTCCTCAAATGATGCAAATGCAGCAGAGATTTTAGAGGATACTTCAGCCTTAGTAGGGACTAAAGGACTCTTCAGTGTCTGGGTGCTGAAAACAGTTTGCTAGCAACCCTATGGGCTAACCATCAATTGTTTTCTTATCAAGCCCATGTTTCAGGAGGTAGGCTCAAAATTTCTTCTACAAAAAAATTTCCACCAAGCAGAGTAGCTGACTCTATGACCCAGAATGCCTATTCACAGTGATATTAGTATTTGCTCAAGCCACAAGAGTCCCAACCTGCTGCTCAGATTTCACCAGCTGATCAGCCCATATACTATGGTTGTATGGTGGATGACACCCATAGTTAGAATCTGAAGCTAGAAGGTGAAATCTAATTGCCCCTGAAACAGGATGGCAGGCCATAGGAAAACGGCACAAATCCAATCAACCAAATCCATTTCCTTTGGGAACTTTACCCTTCACTGATGATCCTCACCAGGCAGTTGGCTACACTGGGAATTCATTTTTATGGGGCCAGGTATGAATAATTCCCCATCTCAGCCACCTAAAAAGGGATAAAGAGCATCCCCTGTCTGGATGATCGAATAAATTTAGTTAACTGTAAAAATGTGTTCTCAGAGAATAGCCCCTGTTTATGTAAATCATTTGCAGACAGTAGTGGTTCAGTTATGACTCCTTTAGACTACCCTCTCAGAAGCCATTGCTCCAGTGACTCATCAGTTTTCTGCTTGAACTTCACCACCCAGGCCCTTGATGGAGAAGATCTGCCCACTGCAGGGCAGAGATTCAATTCTTGTCCTGAAAGTAGTGATAAGTTAAACATGGAGTTTTCTTACTATCCATTGGAGTGCCTAAATCTCTATCACACATCTGCTCTCCTCCTGTCTCATTTCTCTGATTAAAAAAACAAAAAAACAAAAAAAAACTCTGTGTCAGTGTTTATAGGGTGTGTCCCTACCTGGGCCCTGATAGTACCCACCCTCACCAGGAGAAATCCCTTCATTTGCTGCCCAGCCACCAGCTCCATTAGCTGTCCTTCAACTTGTATTGCATGATCCCTACAAGACAACAGCTCAGTTTTAAACTGTTGAATGCCAGCCCAGTTTACTTTAAATCTTATGTTAGCAGTCCAACTTATGCATAACAGTAAAAAACAACCTGAAAATGTTGTACTTGAGGCTTCCTTTACCTTCCTCGGCAGTTTCCTTTCAGACTCTGTGGATGATGTGAGCCTATCCCTTGTCCCTGTGCATGATCAGGAGAAATCTTGGGACTAGGAGCTGTGCTATGGCCAGACATCTGACCACTCACCCTCCATTTCTGTAGTACTCCTCTTCCTGCAGTTCAATCATGATGTAAGCCAAAAGCAAATCTTCTCTCATCTTCTTTTGATATAACTATGACCCATATCAGAGATGACTCTAATGTCAGTACTCTCTTAGTTCAAGTTTGATGTTGGGACTAAACTAAGCACTCACAATTCATTAGGGTATGGTGAAGGACATGATGACTTGAATGGTGTTCCAAAATCTTCCAGGCTGGAAGGACTCTGACTACCTTTGAGAAAAACTCTTTATGCCCTTACGTGTCCAGGAAGCCTTATAAGGGAAATAGAGATGAGTCACAACTGCTTTTTTCTCCTTTTAGGAAAAACTAATTGTTGTAGAAGGGAAAGAAGATAGGTGGGGATGCTTTGAGGAAAGGGTGATAGATATTAGTCCTTTCACAGACCTAAACTAAAAGCAAGGGAATAGGAAAATGCAGAATACCTATGTAGAGTCAGGAAAGTCAGGAAAATACACATGGGAAAATTAGAGAGAGCAATCTACTGACTCAAAATACATCTTCAAAAACTAAGATAAATAAAATTCAAAGTCAATATTACAGAAGTTACTCATTAACATGAATATGTAAAAATCAATAATAATCTTCAATTTCTTGGCATCCAACCCTAGTAGACAGACAGCATGCTTTTACAAAATGTGCATTTAATGTTATTATTAAAACTTTATATCTCAACAGAACAAATGATGGTCAAGAATAATAAAAAATGTGTCCTAAATTTCTAGTCTTATTTCCAACAAAATTAAACAAAACAGGTATGATACTGTAAAACTGGTTCAAGGAAAGAGATTAGTTGGCATTGCTGCATCAATGATAATTTCTCCAAACCTCTTCATTTTACCCCTCTCTGCTTATTTTGTTGGCCTTGTTGATGATAATAGCTTTGTGAACAGCATGAGTGCTTTTTTTAAGGCAATAGAGCACTGGGCTGGAAATGAAGAAAACTGGATTCTGTTCCCAGAGCTAAGTATATCTGTGACCCTAGGCAAGCCATTTAATCTATAACTCAAATTTCCCAGAGGAGGGAGCTAGAAAGATGATTCCCACCTTCTCTCCTACCTATTATGCAAGTGTTAAATCACAGGATGATGGTTAGAAGGAACCTAAAAGGGCATAGATTCCAACCTTACTCCACACACAATTTTACAGTTGAGGAAACTGAGGGCCAAGGAGATTAAGTTAAATCACACTGGCCATCTCTGTTCATATGTATAAAGAGGTTGAGTTCTGAAAAACAAGAATACTATGAATAACTTATATGTTGTGGGTTATTATTTATTAATATTGTTTGAACCTAGCATTATAAAACTAAAAAATTGTCTAACCCAAAATCTTACTGCAGAAGTTCAGAGACACTCCAGGGAAACCAGGTGGTTGTAAGGAATGCCTAGATCTCACCCAGTCCTTGTTTTGAGTATCCTCAGGGTTTCTTTTGGATTCCCCAAAATAGATTGACTTATTGGCTGATAGACACCTCAAACTACACTTCTCTTGGAGACCTACATGAAACCAATCAGGCTCATATATTTATGCCCTTCTCTGAACTGTATATAATGTAACCCCACAAAGACTTGAGGAGGGAGCCACCCCCTTCTTTCCAGTTCTCTCTACCAAACAACCTAATAATTTTTTTTGAAAACTATTTCAGATTTTGGAGTTAGTTCTCACAAACAACAATGCTATACCACTCTATGGTCTGCAAAGCACTTTTCTCACAATGATCATATATAATTATGAAGTTTGGAAGGAAACAGAGGACAGATATGATTTCATTGGTATGGGGACTATGTGTGTGTTCAGCCTTCGTTACCAAAGAAGACCATGCCATCAGAGAACTCCCAGGATGAAAACTCTCTCCATCAATGTAGATGTTCATCTGTAATACATAGTCTGAAAGTTGCCTCAGGCACTGAGAGATTAAATTATTTATTTATGATTACATTGCTAGTTGGTATCTATCCAGTATGCCATGGTGTTCTCTAATCTTAATTATAAAACTTTTCATATAGAGATAGGAACTAGAACTGTGATTTCCCTGTTTTAGTGACCTTCCAGTGAAGAAAATGTAGATCTGAACCTTCTCTATAACTCAGTCCTAAAGAGTTAATGGGGGCAAGTGACTTGCTCAAGCTCACAGTCAGTATGTGTCATAGGCAGAATTTGAAGCCAGGTCTACTTGGTTTTGAGTTCAACCACTTATACAATAGAGCTTTTGAATTTGGGGGGAGGGGAGGAAAGTCATGGACAATATCTGACAGTCTGGTGAATCCCGTGGATCCTCTTCTCAGAACAATGCTTTTAAACAACTGGAAGAAATTACAAATTTTAATTAGAAATTAGTGAAAACAAATTTCAATTTCCCCCGTCCAATTTCACAGAAACCCTGAAATCTATCCAAAGATTTAAGAACCCATACTATACACTATGCTAGATTACCTCTCTAAAACTATAAATATTCCTAAAATAATTGCTGTATTCACTGTCAGTGTCAGATGATTTATATTAAATTAGATTTTGATAGGGTAAGAAAATAAGATTTTGAAATTGCAATAGCTATACAACCTTGGACTTAATTCTTTTTACGAAGTTGTCAATTGTTATTTTGGAGGTTTATGCAAATAAAAAATATTTTGTCTTTCATTAGTAGACTTGATTAAAAGAATAAGAAGATAAATGTAATTCATTTTCTTGAAAAACATGAGATTTTATGCTTAAATGCTGAAATAGATTTGTGATACCATTGGTATGAATTTTCCTTTCAACTATGCAGATAGCAACCTATGCTGAACTTCCCTCTCCTATTTGACTTCTGTTCACATAATGCCATAAGTTCACCAGAATCCACCCAATGTGTAAGGCTCCTCAGTTTATGCTGACTTCATGAGGCTACCTATGAAGAAACCTAGATACTTATATTTATTCCATCATCCATTTCCCTGATGACACCCATTACTTCAATTTTTCAAAATTCCTTCTTTATTATATGTTGCATTCTATTCACTCCAACCATGCACCTCTCAATTGCCTCTTATTTAATGATCTTAATTTTTCAAAAATGATAGTGTTTCATAACTTATAACTTCACAATACTGGTGAAATATGAAAAGAGGTTTGTTCTCTTTTCAACTTTGCTTTCTGAAAAAAAAAGTTTGAAGTCAATAAAGAAGCTTTGCCATTTCCCCAAGGGAATTCAGCTTCCTCTGATAGACAAGCTCTATAGTGTACCCTTATAACTATATTTCATAATTGAGTAATAGATATTCATCATCCATTTAGTTTTTTCTGTTTGGGTTAAACTCTTATGAGAAATTGTAAATCTCTTCCAAAAGGTTCTGAATTGTTCAGAGGACTTCATACAACCAACATGACAGCATCCTCAAACAAGAACATAAAGAGGACCTCAACAACTATACGGAATCTTTCTTTAACTTGCTTTAAGGCTAGATCTACTCTAGTATAAGGTTGAACACTTTTTCTGAATATCAAGTTACTTTTTTTTGTTCTTTCTCTCATATTCTTGATTCAAGGTTCTTTGGCCCTACTGAAAGAATTCATCACCAAGGGGCCAGCACACTAGTCATAAGTGTCTCCGTACTTAGGTAAGTCTTTGGAAAGCAAAGTAAGATTTTTGTGGAGTAGGTGAGATTTTATTTAGGCTAAATATTAATAAAACTTATTTGTGGTATGATTTCTAAATATTTTCTGGTAAGCTTCACTAAATTCTGCAATGGATTTTTGTGATTGATAATTTTGTGATAATGTTAACAATTATCCAAGAATATTAAAATGTTCTTTGAAATATTTCATATAGAATCCTTCAAGATATAGCCCATATTAAGGGCAGTTCCTTCATTTATAGAACTTGAAATACAGAATCAAAATATATGCTATCTTCCAGTTGCTTCTAGATTATAAGCTTTTTTGGGGGTAAGGGCAACCCCTTATTTACCCTTGTGTATTTCTCAAAGCTTTGCATCATTAGTTACACATAACAGACACTAAATAAATGTGAAATGCATGGAATATATCGGCAGGGTTGTGGTCACATATTTTAATTGTTGCCCTCTCAAAGACAAGAAATAATATCACCATCTGTTTCATAAGGATGTTTCAAGAAATACTGTGGATAATTATCTGCATCTGGTTTTATTTATTAGTGTTAACAATCTTTCCTTGTTTTCCCCCCTTTTCTAATGGGCAAGTTAATATTGGCAGTTCTTATTAATTGAGAAGTAGTTTCATTTGTATTAAATTTTTAAGTAATGAATTGAAATAGATATAGATAGATATAAATATGGAATAGAGATTCATGATTTCATATACGATCCTCTCTCTATGTTCTACCTTATATATTGAAATCCTCCTTTTCTGGTGATTGTTAAGTTCACAATAACACAAAAAAAAATAATGAATTCTGTGAACCTATATTGTCTATGGGACCTTGAAGCCTACATAAAAACTTCATCAACCACATCTGTCTTGTTCATCATTTGAAATAGAAGACCAAGTTCTAAGAGCTGCTAAAGGATGTGATCATCCAGTACAATCACATCCTTAATGTGTCCTTAGTATATTCTTTCCTTGTTTTTCTCACCAACAGACTATTTTTGACTGTGCTATCAGGTGCAAAACCCTCTATTAAAGGATAATACAGCTTGATTTCTTTGAAGCTGCATGGTGACCACAATTTATCCTCCTTACTCGAAAGCCAACAGGAAAAGCCTGCTATAAACTTGTATCAATAGTTCATTTGCATTGATCTAAATTAAATTTATTTGCTTTATTATTAAGGAAAGGGGATTTATCAGTCATGTTTTGCATTCAGTACTTATGATGACAAGTTTCCTTTAAAATATTAATTGTTTTAGCTCAGTTATTGTACTAATGATGAGAGAATGTAGGGATAGTTAAACATTTTCATATAGCTACTATATAATTATGTTTCAGGACAAGTCATGCCTTACTATATAAAATCCCAATATGTACAGACCTATATACTATGGCTGCCAAATGCCAATAAATCTATCAATGAACAAACATTTGTAGACTAGGATGACCAGAGATTTAAAAGTATCTCAAAGGATCAAGCAGATTTTTGCATCAGTTGATGCGCCCAGGCTTTTTTGTATTAAACATCTACTATGTTCTAGGCAGGGACAACTAGGTAGGACAGAAATAGAGTGCCTAACCTGGAGTCAGGAATACTCATCTTTCTGAGTTCAAATCTGGCCTCAGATGGCAAACCACTCCAATATCTTTGCCAAGGAAATCCTAAATGGGGTCATGAAGAATCAGATGACTGAATAAACAAAAATGTTCTGGTTAAGAAGCAGTACCACATAGTGGAGAGATAGCAGGCCTCAAAGCCAAGAAGACCTGAGTTGAAGTCCTACCTCTAATCCAGACTGGCCATATGGCCCTGGGCAAGTCATTTAATCTTTCAATGCTCTAGGCTACTCTCTACAACTACATGTAGCCGAGGAGGGGCTGACTTGAACTGGTGCAGGAAATTTCCTCACCTGGGAGTTACCTATACCCATGAAATCCAGGTGCTATTCCTATACCCCAAGTTCCATTCACAGTACAGCTAAGTACTAAGGATATAAACACAATAATAAAAATAGCATTTATATAGTGCTCACTAGGTACTACTTCACAATTATTACCTCATATGATTCTTCCAACAACCCTGAGAGATAGGTACTACTATTAGCCCAATTAAAACATGAATAAAATGAGGCAAACAGGTTAAGTGACTTGTTCAGGAGTAACATAGCTAATAAGTGTCTGAGGTCAAATCTGAACTCAATAGGGAACTAGACTTCCAGGTCTAGCTCCCTATTCACTGTGCCACCTAGTTACCCCTGAATCAAGAAAGGAGTCAGGGGTCATATAAAACTCTCAGCAATTTCCCACTACTAGATTCAAGTAATAAATTCTTTACCCAGGATGAAGTGGACATAAGACCTCCCTCTATGCAAAAGTCCACAAAAGGCAAGAATGAAATCTGTGCAAAAGTGATGTGGAAGTATGTGGGGAAGGGAGCAGGGGTTAATTTGTATGAAAGAGACTTTCTTGCTAATGCTTTCTTGGGCAAGTAATAAAAGATGAAAGCATGGTTAACATCTTAACATGTAACTTCTTTTCATCATGCCATTCTTTTTTCTTTTTTTTAATTAAAATAATATAAAATTTTTAAACTTTCAAAATCATGTAACCTGTTCTCTCATCCTCTACCAAAATTACTTTGTATTTGCCTTCTGTGTTGTTGCTTAGTTGTTTTCTGTCATGTCTCATTCTTCATGATCTCATTTGGGGTTTTCTTGGCAAAGGTATTGGAGTGACTTGCTATTTCCTTCTCCAGTTCATCTTACAGGTGAGGAAACTGAGGCAAGCAAGGTTAAGTGACTTACCCAGAGTCATACAGGTAGTAAGTGTCTTGGGAAGATGTCTTCCTAACTTCAGGTCCAGTACTCTATCCACTGTGCCACCTAGGTGCCCATTTACTTTTCACACTTTGCATTTACTTATCAATTTAAATATTAACTCCTCCGTTCAGTAGAATGTAACCTTCCTGAAGTTTTCTCCTCCCTTTCATTTCCAAACTATAAATATTCAAGTTAATATTTCCCAATCTGAAGCACACCAAGGTGTGTATAAAAGCCAGCTTTCAACAGTTTGGACAGAGCTGATTGTTAAATTCTCCGTGATTATTTACACCTCAGGGAACAACAAATGCAGCAATCAGGGTATGTTTTATTATTTTATTCATTGTCTAGACTCAAGAAAATGTTGATGCAGATTAAATGTAGATCAGCAAGCATTTATTAAACACCTACTACGAGAGAGAAAACAACTGTGAAGCCCCATCTAAAGCTCGTTGGATTGGCAAAGATGACCAAAAAAATAAGAAAAATGCTAAATACTAAAGAGGTTAAGGAGGTGGGGAGAGGCAGAAAGCACCTTGATGTATTGTTGATTGAAGTGGTCCATCCATTCCAGATAACAGTTTGGAATTGAACAGGAAAAGCCACTAAATTACACACTCTCTTTGATCCGACAATGCTACTTCTAAGCTTATAACCTACAGAAGTCAAGAATAGAAGAAAGGATTCATATTTGAAAAATAATTTTAGCAACACCTTGAGATGTAGCCATCAACTGGAAACAATGTAGATGCATATCAATTGGGGAATGGCTAAATAAATTGTGGAATGGGGATGTAATGGAAAATTATTGTCCTATAAGAAATAACAAACATGAAAAATTTATAGAATCTCAAAAAAAATTTATGAATTGATACGGTATGACATAAAGAAAACTGAGAACAATTTACACGATGACTACAACAATGAAAAGGAAAACAACTTTGAAAGACTTCAAAATGCTCATCAAATTCAGTAATCGATCATGACTTAAAAAACTGATGATAAAATGCCTTTTGACATACACTGAACTAGAGGTACAGAACAGAACGTTCGTTTTCCAAAATGACCATTGTGTTGATTTGTTTGCTTAACTACAAGGCTTCTGTTCATAGGAATAGAGGAAAAGGGTTGATGTGAGCACATTTGGTAGTGATCAAGATGCCAAAAAAGAAAGAAAAGTTCATTAATAAAATGTATTTTAGATCCACAGAAGTAAAAAAAAAATGGTTCAGAATGGGGCACAAACAAACATGGCAAGATTACTACTACCTCATTAAATTTAATATATTCTTTTTTGAAACAAACTCCACCAAGTTTCATGGTTTCATACAAAAGCCTTTTTTTTCTTTGTAAATTGAAATGTTTTGTTGATGGTTACTAAGTTATAAGAAAAAGAAAAATATCTTTCAAACAAATATTTTGGGTCAGATTCATTTGCTAGTGAAGTAATCAAAAGAGTTCTCCCTCTCACCTTCCACCAATATAATGCCTCTTACTGGATTTTTTTTTTTTTTTGCAAAACCCCAAGTTGTAAATAAAAAGAACTGCTACAAATTTTTCATATTTCAATACAATAAAGTAAGTGACTAGCATCTTAATATATTCAAGATCATAAAACAAAATTTCTGGCAGAAAAAACACAAAATTAAATTTCTAAATACTATTTCTATATGAAACACTAGTAAAATATGCTTCTTTAAAACTGCCTTTATTAGCTATTAGCATTATTGTTATAATATTCACAGTATGTTTTGGAAGAGGAGGTTAAAAATATAATCTGTAGGAACATGGTGGTTTAAAAAACTTTTTGTTCTCTTTATCATTTTTTGGATAGTTTTTATATGTATAATGATAATATTAAAATATTTTTATCTGAAAAAAAGAGAGTCTGCTTGTGATGAGTATAACAGAACTAGTTTGTGGGAAGTCTAGCTGGGGGAAAGCTTGGGGATGGTGCTGTCCTCTGCATTGTTATTGTGTATAGATTTTTGGTGCTGTGATGGATTTGGGTCTGAACAAAGGTTTTGGTTCTGCCTTCAGAAGAAAATTGCATAGTTAAATATCCAACCAATAACAACATTATTATAGTTCAAGTGAATGAGGCAATACATACAGGTCTTACTATATCTAATGTCAAGAAGAGAAGTCTTTATCATTTTTTGTGGCACAATAAGACATCGCAAGTTAAGATAATATGTGTAAAGCACTTTGCAAACTTTAAAGACCTATACAAATTGTAGCTGTCATTTTTATTTCACTCAGGACTTACTGAGAAAGCATTTAGACTGAAAGTGTTTAACTTAACAGGTTAACAATTGAAAAACAATAAGTGTGTTAGAACAAGTCTCCAAGGGGAGATGCCATGTTTACTTTATTGGTTAGAAAATTAAAACCATATTTTATTCCAATGCAGGGGAAAAAAATCTTTTCTAGGTCGACTGCTCCTGACTAAGAGTTAGATATTTAAGAGCAATGATTTTTATGTATCACCCCTTTTCATTACTCTGCCCTTTACCTACCCATCTTCTCCTTGCAATGATTAATAAGGTAGGAATATATCTGGGTACTCCAGAAAGAGGAGGAAGAGGAGAGGGTAAAGAAGGAGGAAATGACCAAGTTTTGTTAGCCAAAGGAGGATGTTAAGATAGCTAAAGAATCAGAGAAGGAAATGTTGCAGGAACCAAATATCTGGGACAGAAGTTGGGGTTTTAGATGAGGAGGGAAAGGTAGGAAAAATAGAAATCTCTTAATCAGTTTTGTGTCTACTCCATAGGCTCAACTGGGATGAACTATCCATAAGGAGCAAACAGGATCCTATAAAAGTACAAACAAGGATCTGCTTATACCTCAAAGTACAGGAAATTAAAACCTAGCCACCAATAGAGCACTAAGGAAGTAAAAATAACTGGAGAAAGTATCTATGTTCTACATCCTAAGTTTCTAGAGACTGTACATTCACACTCTAGGCATAGCTGTAAGTCAGTCAATAAGAATGTATTATGGTCCAACTGTGTGCCAAGCCCTATGTTAAGCACTAGGGATACAAAAAATAACAACAAAAAAGAATCTTTACTCTCAAGCTCATCATTTAATGGAGGAGAAAATATACAAACAAGATATACACAGGATAAAAGGGAGTGATCTCAGAGGGAAGATACTAAGATTAACCAGATGGGGAATGTTTTGGCATTCCTAGGGAAGAATATTGATGGGAAGGTCAGAGTCTAAACACCCAAATTGTGTGCCTCCAATGAGGCACCATTCAAGACTTAGACAGTACTTGCCACAGTAAAATTGTAAGAGTGTCAGATGCAAAGAAATCAAAGCTATGTATAGTCATATGAGAAAATGCATTCAATCACTATTGATTAGAGAAATGCAAATTAAAATAAATCTGAGGTGCCACCTCATTGCTATCAGCTTGGCTAATATGACAAAAAATGTTGGATATTGGAGGGGATATGGGAAAACTGGAACACTAATACACTGTTGGTGGAGTTGTGAATTGATCCAGCCATTCTAGAGAGCAATTTGGAACTATGCTCATAGTGAATACCATTTGGCCCAGCAGTACCACCGATAGGTCAATATCCCAAAGATATCACCCCAAATGGAAAAGGACCAATTTGTACAAAAATATTATATCAACTCTTTTTATGCTGGCCAAAAATTGGAAATTAAAGGAATGTCCATCAATTGGGGAATGGCTAACAAGTTATGGTATATGATTGTAATGGAATATTATTGTGCTCTAAGAAATGACAAGCAGGTTGCTTTCAGAAAAACCTGGAAAGACTTATATGAACTGATGAATAATGAAGTAAACAGAACCAGAACAATGTTGTATACAGTAACAGCAATATTGTTCAATGAAGAGCTATAAATGATTTAGCTACTCTCAGCAATAAAATGATCCAAGACAATCTCAAAGGATTAATAATGAAACATACTATCTGCCTCCATGGAAAAAATTGATATTGTTTGAATATAGACTGAAGCATTCTATTTTTTATTTTCTTTCTTCATTCTTTTTCTTTTATTCAAGTCTTGTACAAAGTGGCTAATATGGAAATGTTTTACATAATTGCACATGTGTAACCTATATCTGATCACTTGCCATCTTGGGTGAGAGGAGAGATAGAATTTGGAACTAAAAATTTTTTTTTCAATTTTAAAAATTGTTTTAACATGTAAATGGGGAAAATTTTATATATATATATATATATATATGTATTATATATATTAAAAAACAAAGAAAGAACAATTTATATGATTGGAGTGTGGGGGCAAGTGTCAGATGACAGAAGCAAAAAATACAAGAGACTAATAAATCGTATCAATAGAACAGTATTAAAATCAGAGAACCATAATGCCATACCATAGTACTGGAGAGCTCGTAAAGACTAGAAAAACAATTGAAATAGTTGTGAAGCCTGTATATTTGCACTCAGGTATTGTTCGACGCTTGAGCTTTTAGTACGTAGGAAGAAGAAGAGATGCATGTTGTTATATCATTGCTTGTCAATCTGTACATTTAGGCCAAATTTGTATTTACACGGTCAGTATGGAAACCAAGTGACAAAATGTTAAATACACAATTGGATTTTTTTTTTTGGCTTATGGTATAGTGAATACTATAAGATCCTCACAGTACTGGAAGACAAGGAAAAGACAGTCTTTGCCTGCCCAACAGAATTCTACTATATACCCCCTAAGAAATCTGGGAAATACAGTTTTTAAAAACTGATGAAGAAGGCAATTTGAGACATGAATTACATGGATGTTTTGGAATGAGTGGATGATCTCATGATCATTTGAAAGACATTAGAAGAACATGAAAAAAGGACTAATGACAGCTGGATAATATTCTGAAATAGTCATTTGCCAAGTGCCAGTTTTGCAGTCGTTCTCATCACTTGAGTATGTGGATTACAGTGTCTCAAAAGATCATGAGCCCTTATCCGGAGAAGAAAAAAGAACTCACTAGGCAGACAAAGAATCTTCATGAACTAAAGTTTATCTAGGATTGTGTGGCTATTATCTAAAATTTGTAAAAAAAAAAAAAAAAAAAAAAAAAAAAAAACCCAAAAAAAAACCAAACAAAAACAAAAACAAAAAAAAACCCCTATGCTTTAATTTTGGTTTATGGGTACAGAAAATGTCATGTATTTAGAGATGTTTGACCACAAGTAATTGTTACAAAGGTGTTTTTATTAAAATATAGGACCATTGTGAGGCATCAGCTAAGTTAAAGAAAAAGCATCAGTAAAATATTTCAGAAAAATAAGGAATCATGCTCGTATTGCATATATATCTATAGTGAATATATAATTAGAAAGAGAAGAAAGCAAGATGTGACTAGAATTCTTCAACATCCTTTGGAATTCATTGGGATTAGAAATATGGACATGCTCTTAAACAACTTGGTAAACTGCTTCAGAGATGCACCAATGCTGATTTCTGTAGAGACAGCAAGACTTTTTTTTTCCTACACACTGATGTTTGCCAAAAGGGCTTGAGGGCAGTTCAGTACCAAAAGAATGATGTTCACCAGAAACCTACTACATTTGCCAAGAAAGAAAAGTTTTACTGACAGTTAGACTTATTATCTTATATGAGAATTACAGTACTTTCCTTTGAAGTGGGCTATTGCTGAGAATTTTCAAAACTATATACAGAATAACAGTTTACTGACAGATTTTATACCGCTTAAAGTTATATTTTTATTGTGTTTATTGTTTTCATGACAATCAAGCATATATTATTCCTTCTGTAAGTCTCAACTCCCTTATGTCAGGGTCATGCGACTGGCATTCACTGAAATATAGAAAGTTTACGGAAGAAGAGGAATTTTCCCGAGTTGAAGGTTGGGTTTGACAGGTGATCTCTGATACCACCTAGACAGCAATTGGTACTATCCCGCAGAAAAAGGAGTTTGAAGTTACAAGATTAATAACTCTCTAAGAACCACAGAAAGCTCAATTTTTACTTAGCACCTCCACTCAGCACAGTAGCCATACAATCATCAGGGACCCAGCATGGAGTCACTCAGTTCTGAATTATTCCTATTGAACAAGATCAAAATAGTAGTTTTATTATCTGGACACTAAAATAATATGCAAAGTTACCCAAGTATTATTGCTGTATCTACATATGACATGTTTCTGCGTATAATACATGCATTCAGTCATTGAATGAAAGCTCTTATATAGCTCTTGTTTGTATTATATGAAAGATGCATGTTTAGATTAATATCGACAATATTGTTATTTATAACAACAATTATGCATTAGGTTTCTAATATGTATAAATGCTAGCTGCAGATAATTCTTGTGTGAATACTACATTTTGGGTACCTGTATGTGCATTGTACTATGTAGTTTGGATAACTACCTTAACTGCATTGAAGGACAAGTAATTATACTTATACTATATGACTAAAGTTGTTCCAATGTGTGTCATGCAATTTCTTTTTTTTTTAAGGAACCAAAAAGTTTTTAATTGTTCTTGGGATTGGATACTTTCTCAATATTTTCTTTTTTTTTTTTACAATGTAGACCACAAATGAATTTTTTTTAACATTATCCAACTGAGACACAAATAATAACTATGTGTTCTAACTTCATAAGTCCTTGACCTAATTGTCTCCACACTATTACTAAAAATTAAAGGACCCTAACTTATTGTTGTTGGTCTAAAGTCCTAAGCTTAATAGCTTAATTTTAGACTCGACCTCGGATGTTCCCCTACCAACAATCTATAATTTAACAGATCTGGTATTAAACTTACAAACCTTTAGACTACAGGAAATTGCCACTAAGAGTAGGGACATTGCAGGGAAACAGTATCTCCCCAACTTCATGTCAGTTCCAGGCAGGAGTAGATTGTCAACTTGCATTCAATGAGGCTTAGAATCTGCCAGGTGTCAGTGGAGAAATTGTCAGGAGAATCCTACCTCAGCCCAGGCTGAACAGCTGCTCTCCCACCCTTACCATGAGATCACCTTTTTCAGTTCATACCAGCCTCTCACAGGCTTACTGGTATCATGGATTGGAGGCTCAGACCACCTTTATTGCTATTCATACCTGGAGTTAGACTCAGAAGAACAGTCACTTAATAGTCCCACTACATCTTAAAACAGCAAGTTCTAATAACCATGTTTCAGACATGACTATAATTTTATATTGGCTAAGGAATATCTTTTGAGGCAAGTCTTAAGTGGCTTATATGCCTTTCTATACTTGTTCTAGTTCCTGATTAAATAACAAATCAGAAAATCAAATTTACCTTTAAAACCTCAACTTTTCCATCAATGCCAAATTTTACCCAAAGTTACCTGCCTCTAGGAGACTTAAACTAAAATTCATTTCCCCAAAGTAAAGATGTCTCTGATTTAGTCTCAGTAATTAATTCAATCAGTTGTTTTAATACTAATTGTTTTTACATCCTTTATAACATGTCCAATTTTTCTCCCCATCTCTCCTCTCCCCTCACCCTCTAATAACTTGCATTCTGATTACCCCTTCCCCCAATGAGCCCTCCGTTCCATTACACCCCACCCTTCACTTATCCCCATTTTCTCTCTTCTCTTGTAGGGCAAGATAAATTTCTATACCCCATTACCTCTGTTTCTTATTTTCCAGTTATATGCAATAATAATTCTCAATATTCATTTCTAATACTTTGAATTCCACTTTCTTTCCCTCCCTCCCTCCATCCCCATCCCCACTGAGAAGATAAGCAATTCAATACAGGCCATATATGTGTTGTTTTGCAAAAGATTTCCATAATAATCATGTTGTGTAATACTAGCTATATTGCCCTCTGTCCTACTCTGTCCCCCTTATTTTTTTATTCCCTGATTTGACCTTGTCCATTCCCCAAAGTGTTTATTTCTAGTTATTCCCTTCTCCCATTTGCCCTTCCTTCTATCATTCCCTTCACCCCACTTGGCACCTCCTCCCCTACTTTCCTGTAGTATAAGATATATTTTCATACCAAATTTAGTGAGCATGTTATTCCCTCCTTAAGCCATATGTGGAGAGAATAGCTTCACTTTTCCCCTCTCCCCTTCTCACTTTTCTCCTTCATTGAACAAGATTTTTCTTTATCTCTTTTATGAATTATAGCCTGCCCCCCATTTCTCCCTTTCTCCTCCCAGTATTTTCCTCCCTCACCCCTTAATTTTTATTTCATATATTTTTTGTGGATATCATCTCTTCTGATTTAACATAGCCTATACTCTCTATGTGTGTGTGTGTGTGTGTGTATGTACAATCCCTCCACCTACTCAAATACTGAGAAAAATCTTCAGAGTTATAAATATTTTCTTTCCATGTAGGAATGTAAACTATACAGTTCTGGTCTTTTCAACATGAATGCTTGAAAGTCCTCTATGTCACTGAATGACCATTTATTCCCTTGAAGTAGTACACTCAGTTTTGCTGGGTAGGTGATTCTTGGTTTTAATCCCAGTTCCTTTAATTATACCCTATTTCAAACCCTTTGATCCCTTAATGTTGAAGCTCCCAGATCCTGTGTTATCCTGATTGTATTTCCACAATACTTGAATTGTTTCTTTCTAGCTGCTTGAAGTATATTCTCCTTGACCTGGGAACTCTTAAATTTGGCACAACATTCCTAGGAGTTTCTCTTTTTGAGTCTCTTTCAGGAAATCAGTGGATTCTTTCAATATTTATTTTGCAATCTCTTTTGTTCATCATGGCTTTAAGGTAGTCCCATAATTTTTAAATTGTCTCTCCTGGATCTATTTTCCAGGTCAGTTGTTTTTCCAATGAGATGTTTCACATTATTCTCTATTTTTTCAAAGTTTTGGTTTTGTATTCTAACTGCTTGACTTATCTCATAGTCATTCATTTCCCTGAACTCAATTCTCTCTTTCAACGAACTATTTTGTTCAGTGAGCTTTTGAACCTTCTCCTCCATTTGGCTAATTCTGTTTTTTAAAGCCTCCTTCTCATCATTGGCTTTCTGGACCTCTTTTTCCAATTGAGTTAGCCTCTTTTTAAAGGTGTTATTTTCCTCAACATTTTTTTGGTTCTCCTTTAGCAAGATGCTAACTCGCTTTTTAAGCTCTTCCATCATCTGAGCCTAATTTAAGTTCACTTTGAGGTCCTAGGGGCAGGGGTCTTAACTTCCTGTGACAGTAAGCCTTGTTCTTCCTCATCTGAAAGGATGGGAGGAGACACTTGTTCACCAAGAAAGTAACCTTCTATGGCCTTATTTTTTTTTTCCCTTTTCTTGGGCATTTTCCCAGCCAGGTCTGAATCTTAGAATTTGAACTCTGCTCCTAGGTTTAGGGACAAGTCTATAGGTTTTTAGGTTGTAAAAAGTTTTGAAGGAGGCATAAGCATGAGGCTTATGCAGTAGTTGTTTTATTATACTTGATTGTATTCTTTTTGCTTTCATGGGTATAAGAAAAAAGCTACATGAAATTAAACTATGTTTAGGTGACAGACTCCACTGTGATATAAAAGTGTAACTTCACTGAAACACAACATGAAGGAAAAAAGGTGAACTTTCTCAAATAGGTGAGAACTGATCAAAGAATCCAAAGTGATCATCTAGATATATTACAAACCTAAACCAAATGAGCTCTAGCATCCACAATGGAGACCACCAGGGAGAAAAGTACTCACTTCTCTGAGAACAATACAGTGTGTAATTCATCAGATTACCCTCTGGTATTGGGTGGAATATGTAACTTCTGTGTCAGCATCCAGAATTGCTGTTGAGACATCTAGGGGCAGAGACTGGAGCTGTAAAATGGAGTGAGATATTGGACTGTTACTTTTCCCATAGGTGGTACTACAGGAACATTTTTCAAGACAACTCTGGACAAAATATGTTTAATATGAATAGTAGAATTAATAAGGGGAGCCTATATCAGACCCTTATCTGTATATTGAGATATTTTTGGATTTTGATTGTCATCAAATAATCCTCTTTTTATAGAAATTTGATCAGCTTGCCATCTTTACCTTCATTAAAAACAGTACAATGACACAAATTGTTTTCTCTTGTGTTATGTCTGGTTTCAGTTTGGTTTTCCTCAGGGTTTCTCCCATTCATTTTAATTCTTCTGTGCAACATGACTAATGGGAAAGTGTGTTTAAGAAGAATGTATGTATAGAATCCATATAAGATTGAAAGCTGTCTTGAGGAAGGAGTGAGGGCAGAGAGGGAGAAAATTTAAGATTTATAGAAGTGATTGTTGAAAACTTAAAAGAAATCAATTAATTTTTTTAAAAATCTGAACAGCACAAGGCTAAGTCCAGATCACTGGGGCATTCCACTACAGTCCTCCTCCATTCAAGCTGACTTTAAACCATGAATGACAACTCTTTAGGCATGGCCATTCAATTAGTTCTGGAACTACCAATACCTAACTATACTATTAACTAGCCACATCTCTTTATTTCATCCACAACAATAGCATGAGAAATTATGCCAAATACTTTGCTAAAATCTAGATAAACTATTTCTACATTATTCCTTAGCATTATTGGCCAAGTAACCACTTCAAGAAAGAAATACGCTTAGTCTGGCAAAATCTGCTCTTGATGAAGTCATCCTGGCTATTTGTGGCCACTGCATTACTTTCCTAGATATTCTTTAACTGTTTCTTTATAAATACAGTGTCGAATTTTGCTGGGAAGCAAAGTCAAATTCATTACCTTGTAGTTTATAGATCTACTTTCTTCCCTTCTTTGAAATTTTAGAAAATACTTGCTTTGGTTCCAATAATAAAACCTCTCATTTGCCATCATCTTATCACTGACAGTGCCTCAGCAATTATATCCACGAGTTCTTTTAGGACTCTGGGTTTGAGTTTATATGGGCCAGGCAAGTTGAACTCACCAAGGACAGCTAGTTTCTCCCATTGTCTTGCTATTTCTCTTATTGTTCACTTGTGTTCAACTCTTCATGATCGTACAGACCATATTGTCCATGGGATTTTGTTGGCAAGATATTGGGGTAGTTTGCCATTTCCTTCTCCCAGTGAATTAAGGCAAACAGAGGTTGATTGACTTGCACAGAATCACTCAACTAGTTTTCCTTGGCAGAGAAAACTGAAGCAAAACCAGGGATGGGAAATTTTCCTTCATTCCATCATTAGTCTCATCAAACCATCTAACTCAAGCAGTGACCCCGCTCCTTGCTTGATCCTCCACTTTTTTCTAATGTTACTTTAAGGGGAAAAAATCTTTTATGCCCTTAGTTTTCCTCTATAATCTTAGCTGTGAGCATTAAGACACCAAATACTGTTCTTACAGTATACAGATACTCTTTTTTTATCCTCTTACTTCCCCTCCCCTCCATTTTCTGATTATGTCTTTTAAAAATCTAGTATGTTCCATGAGTTCTCTATGTATTTTCTTTTTTTTATTTAATAAATTTATTTATTTAACTTTTTACATTCATTTTCACAAAATTTGGAGCTCCAAATTTTCTCCCCATTTCTCCCCTCCCCCCACCCCAATACACCGAGCATTCTAATTTCCCCTATCACCAATCTGCCCTCTCTTCTATCATCCCTTGCTTCCCTTGTCCTCATCTTCTCTTTTGTCCTGTAGGGCCAGATAACTTTCTATTCCCCATTACCTGTATTTCTTATTTCCTAGTAGCAAGAATACTCGACAGTTGTTCCTAAAACTTTGAGCCCCTGTCCTCTGCTGCCTCTGCTGCTGCCTCCTGAGGGGGCCTGAGTGATGGAGACACCCCGCTTCCCTCTTGGCCCCCCAAACAGTCTCTCTCAATGACCTGTGCACCTGTGGGTGGGGGGAACTTCACGGCTGCTGGAGATTCTGTCCCTGAAGCCTGCTTGGATCTGCTCCTCTCGGTGCCAAGTGGCCAGGGCAGGGTTGGGCTCTGCACTGGTCCCATGCACGAAAGACTTTTGGTGATGGTTTTTCAGGACTCTCTGGAACAGAAATCTGCTCCACTCCATTATTCTGTGGCTTCCACTGCTCTAGAATTTGTTAGGAGTTCTTCTTTACAGATATTTTATAGCTGTGGGTTTGGAGCTAACATATGTATGTCTTTCTACTCTGCCTTCTTAGCTCCTCCCCCCTCTCTATGTATTTTCATCTGTCTCTTTAGACAGCTCATCCTTTTTCTCATAATCAAAATAACTTCTCATTATATCTTGGTCTGACTTCCCTTGTAGAATTTTCATCCTTGAGATCTCACCTACCCTTTCTCTAAATCTTTTTTGGTCTGTTCTCCAAAATCGAGGGTGTATGTCAGATTATGTCTAGATACCTTATCCTTCACTATCACAAATTCTAAAATGGAGTGACCTCTTATGACCAAGTGTAAAGGATAGCTATTGTATTATTGGCCTGCTAATTACCTTACACAACCCCAATGCTATCCTGTTTACTTTCTCCATGATAAGAATACATGCAAATGACTTAAGTTTTTCTTTACTGACAATACAAAGTTTCTGTTTCCCTAGGAATTAGCTTTCACCACTTAACTTTCCCACCAGAGATAAGTAAGGCATTTGTATTTTGTACTGAGGTCATACTTCAACTCCACTAGAGGGGTGTCCTTTGCAAAGTCAGCTTAAGAGAACTTCACTTTGAACCAGGGATGAAGCCCCAAGTTTCATGACAAGCTCAGCAATATTATTCCATCCTGTAGGAACTAACTAACACTGCTATCTCAGATGCCAAGGAATATAAAAACCACTCCCCTGAGGAAGGTTAGAGTCCCAAATGATGCCAGGTGCATTCTCAATTGGCTTAATCATACCCCATCAACAGGATCTGGGATTCTAACTCATAGCTGTTGAAGTTGCCCCTCCGGGACCTCCAGTGAACTATGCTTGCTCATGATAAAGTTCCAGACTGATACCTGTTTCTATGTGTGTCTGCAGTATTCTATACTTTATTCTATAACATATACACTACTGCTCAGGACATTTCTTGTACACCTTGTTTCTACCAAGTTGATTGTAACAAGCTTCAATCAACTTGACCATCAGGCAAAAACTCCAAATTTCCCACCATTTCTATTTCAGTCACCAGTTCCTCTTTGTCAATGAAAATCCAATTCTTTCCCTTTCTCCTTTCCAACAGAGATCACCTCCTTTTCCCCTGTACAAACCTAGATATTACTGGATACTAACAGTCAGAAAAACATTACACTCTATGTATATCACAAGTATGACTTTCCTTGCCCTCCAAACCTGCTTGAAACAAATTTCAAAATCCTTTGTCTTATTTTTGATGGATTTATTGGCTGGTACTTGTGGCTTACTGCTGAGGCAGGCTTCCTTTTTGTGAGGTATTAATCTTGAGATGTAAATATAATGAGATCTCTCTGCCTTATAATATCAAAAATTTAGATCTGGAAGAGAACATAGAGGTCATTAAGTCCAATCCCTCCATTTTACAAAAAAGGAAAATGAGCCCTATAATGGCTAAGTGACTTGCCTAACCTAACATCACAGAGCCAGTATTTGGTGTAGGATTTAAAACTAACATTCTCTGACCTGGTCCAGCATATTATCCATGATGTGAAACTTCCTCATATCACTTTGCCTAGTACTTTGGGTACTTGCCTCTTATTCCTTGGTCCTACTCTCTGGTCCCTCTTGTTAGATGAGGCTTAATTTATTTAGAAAACAAGCAAAGAAGACATAAGCATGGAGGACACAACATATAACCCAACTATTTAATGAGATTCACAGACCTTTTTTCACCTGACCCCTGCTTTCCAGAACCTTCCCTTCACTTCCCTGGAACTACTGCTCTCTCTAGTTCAACATTCCATTTCATAGATGATGAAACTAATGCCTAGAATGGTGAAATGATTTATCCAGTGTTGTACACAATAATAACAACAGCTAGCATTTTAAGGCATTTTAGGACATACAAAGTACTTTACATATGTTAACTCATCTGATCTACACAATAACCAATTAGATAAGTGCTACTATTATTTCCATTTTATAGATGAGGAAACTAAGGCACATAAGAGCTGCCTAGGGTCACAGAACTAGTAAGTATCTGAGGCAAGATTTAAATTCAAGTCTTCCTGACTTCACACCATCCACTGTGCCACCTAGATATCTTTAGTGAATATTAGTTTCATTTTGTTTTTTTAATAAGAATTAAAATTATATGTGTCTACAGGAAAGCAACAAGATCATACTAGAATCAAAATTTCCAATCATTCATTCATTTGGCCCCATCTGCAGAAAGCATATTGACTTTGAAGTCTTTAAATCTTGCCTCTGTCACTTCCTGATTGACCTTGGGCAAGTCACTTATCACCTCTTGGCCTCTCTTTATTTTTCTGTAAAATGAAAGGAAGTAAACTAGATATCCTTCCAACTTGAAATACATGGTCATTTTTTTTTCAGCTCAGTTTGCCAACCCTTACTCCAGCAAAAAACTAAAAATCACATTCAACTAAACAATGATCAACAAATCCAATGAGAAACTACACTAAATGACATCATCCACCACAGAACTCCACAACAATATTAGTCACAAGCCTTTGGGAAATAGGAAAGGTGGCCACCAGAAAAGCCAGGCCCAGAACAGGCAAACAAGACAGAAACCTCTCAGGTTTATTAGAGATCAGGCAATGATATTTTGCAGCCTGCAAGGTTCTATGTATGGAGGGCAAGAGAGCAGAGAGCTTCCTAGAGAAAGTGCCATGGTCAGAAACCCATATTAGGTACTTGGAAGGGATCAAGAAT
Organism: Potorous gilbertii; assembly: GCA_028658325.1. NCBI lineage: Eukaryota > Metazoa > Chordata > Mammalia > Diprotodontia > Potoroidae > Potorous > Potorous gilbertii. Next base: position 345,914,285 of record CM053770.1, read on the forward strand.
AGCAGGAACCTGGAGAAGCAGGGACCAGTCTGGTGGCAATAAAGTTTAAATAAACCAAGACTTCTCAGACCTAGGATCCTAACACTTCATCCAGGGATTCTACAGAGGGCCCTCAATATCTGTCACTATGAACCTCAAAGATCCAGGGAAATCTAATACCCAGAGGTGGATTGGAGGTCAGCACAAGAACCCAGAACACCCAAATGAGACAAAAAAAGGTTTGTCCCATCACCTCATCTAAGACTTTAATAAGCAACAGAGCATGGCCCTAGCAGAAAGCACAGGAAGATACAGAAAATTATAATGAATTGTAATAGATCCAAAGATACTGAAAAAAATACTGCCTACAAATGTAAAGGAAGGAATGGGGAAGTGGAGGTCAGATGAACATCATTCTTATCTGAACTGGACAAATGATGGTTAAACACAATCTTATTCATCCAAAGACTAAGGTCTTTCTCTCTTCATAAACCTGAAGAGAAGTTAGAGTGGCCCAACTTCTCTGTTGAAGTTGGAAATCTCTCATCTCTCTTGCTCTCACCAACTCTATCAGCCCCTCATAGGGATATTATGCATGGAGTGATCAGTCTCTACTAATGAAAAATGACAATTGGACCTTTGAGACAAAGGTTTTATACTAATCTCAGCAAGAAGTGGTGAGGAGGGTGGTGGTAACAGGCAGAATAATACTAGGGAGAGAATAGAAGCCAAAAAGAAAAATTCTTGACCCCAAAGGGGAATTTAAAAAAAAGAAATGGAAAGAAGAGGAAAGGACAGGATAAAAGAGGAGAGGAGAGTAAACTAAAGAGTTGATCATCAACTAGAGAGGTACTGAATGCATTATGACATATGAACATAATTGGAATATTATCGTGCAGTGAGGAATGTGCAGATTTCAGAAAATACTGGAAAGCAGAAACTAATGCAGAAGGAAGAGAGGAGAACCTGTAAAACAATACAATGATAAGAATGTTGTAAAGGTAAGCAACTATGAAAACTCTTAGAACTCTGATAAATGCGAAATGACCAACTTCTTCTCTAAAGAACCTATCATGAAGCAGGTTACCTACATTCTAACAGAGAAGTGATGGATTCAGAGTGTGGAAATAAACATAAGATTTTAATATGGCCACTGTTTGGATTTGCTGTGCTTGAAAATATTTATTGGGTACAAGGTGAGGTTGTTTCTTTTTAATTGGGAAGGAGAAAGTAGGATAGCAATAGTGAGAATAAAATAAAGGAGAACCACTGAATGCTTTTTTAATTTACAAAGAAGTATAACATCTAGCTTGGAAGCACAGACAAGCTACACATTTATAAAAATAATATTTGAATTTGCTATTTACTTTGAAAAAAATCCAGCAGTAGGTACAACCAAGATGGCAGGGTAAAGGCAGGGACTCACCTGAGCTCTCCCAAATTTCCCCCAAAACAACTTTAAAAATAATGCCTCAAAATTAATCCTGGTGGCAACAAAACATAAATAAACCAAGACTTCTCAGACCTAGGATCCTAATACTTCATCCAAAGATTCCACAGATATCTGCCACTCTTAATCTCAAAGATCCAGGGAAACCTAATACTCAGAGATAGATTGGAAGTCAGCACAAGAACCCAAAAGACCCAAATGAGACAAAGCAAGAATTCAATAAGCAACAGAGCATGGCCCTAGCAGAAAGCACAGGAAGATGCAGAAAATTATAATGAATTGTAATAGATCCAAAGATCTATTATTTCAGGACCAACAGAAGTTCAGGGTGAAACAATTTTCTAGCCTAAGACAAATTAAAAGTTCTACAGGAAAGGTCTGTCTCAGTGGAGTGAGAATTGAGTGCAATCCAGAGCAGGCCACCCAGGCAGTCCAATAACAGACCCTGGCAGGGGAAGTAGTTGTCAGCAGCTGCATGTTAGCTCTCAGCCCATAGATAGTAAAAGGGTAAGACTGCTGGTTAGAAGGAAATTACAGGGGACCCTTTGTTAGCAGTGGGTGCAGGACTCTGTTGAGTTGTCTATACATTGTGGAGAGGAGCATTGCATACCAGTACTTGTGGCCCCAGGGGTATAGGGACCCTGTTCACAGTTGCAGAGTAGAAAAGAGTACTTGTGGTGACCACACCTCTCCTTAGACCATGTTACCTTGAGAGAACTGAAAACTTACAGAACCCCAGAACCAGCTTTGAGAACAGTAGCACAAAAGAAAAAAAAAACCAGAAACTTAGACAGTGTAGCATCCACCCCAGGAGCAGAACCTAACTTTAACATCAAGTTAAAAGTCAAGAAATTAGCTAGAAAATGAGTAAAAACCTGACTAAAAAATGTTACTATGACAATAGGGAAGATCAAGATACAAATCCAGAAGAAGACAATGAAATCAAAGCAACTACATAAAAACCCTCAAAGAAAAATTGTAAATTGGTCATAGGTCCCCAAAAATTCTTGAAAGAACTCAGAAAGAATTTTGGAATCAAATAAGAGATAGAAAAAAGTTAGAAAAGAAATGAAAGTGATGTAAGAAAATTAGGGAGAGAATCAATATCCTGGCAAGAGATGCACAAAGTCCAGTGAAGATAGGAAATTCTTAAAAAGTAGAATTGGCTAAATGGAAAAGAAGATGCAAAAGCTCAGTGAATAAAATAATAAATTAAAAATTAGAATTGACCAACTAGAAGCTAATATTTCCATGAGATATCAAGAAACAATAAAACAAAGTCAAAAGAATGAAAAAAAAAGAGAAGAAAATGTGAAATGTCTCACTGGCAAAAAAAAAAATTACCTGGGAAATAGATTGAAAAGACATTATTTAAGAATTATTGATCTACCTGAAAGCCTTGATCAAAAACAAAACCTAAAGATCATATTTCAAGAAATTATCAAAGGAAATCGCCCTATATTTTAGATATATAGACAGATATATCTGCATATATATGTATATATATTAAATATATAGATTTTTAAATATATAGATAGATATAGATATTCTAGAACCAGAAGGTAAATAAAAGTTGAAAGAATCCCCTAATCACCTCCTAAAAAAGATTCCAAAATGAAAACTTCCAGGAAGATTAGAGTCAAATTCCAGAACTCCCAGATCAAGGAAAAATTATTGCAAGCAACCAGAAAAGAGCAGTTCAACATGGAGTTAGAGTCAAAATAACACAAGATTTAGCAGCTTCTATATTAAAGGATAGAAGAGTGATATTCCAGAGGGCAAAGGAACTAAGATTAAAACCAAGAATCAACTACCCAGCCAAACTGAGTATTAATCCTTCAGGAGAAAATGGATATTTAATGAAATAGAGAACTTCCTAGTATTACTGATGAAGAAACCAGAGCTTAATAGAAAATATTACATTCAAATAGAACACTTAAGAGAAACATAAATAGATAAATCATAAGGAATTCAAAAAGGTTAAACTGTTTACATTTCTACATGAAAAGATAATACTTATAGAAGAAGTATACACAGACCGAGGGCATGATTGTGACTTGACCATGGGTGGATGATTTCAAAAATAAAATTAATGGATGAAAAAGAGGAATGTACTGAGAGAAGAAGGAAAGGAGAGATCACATGGGGTAAATTATCTCACATGAAAGAGGCATGAAAGGAACAGCTTTTACGGTGGAGGTAAAAATGGAGGGGAGCGCAGGAAACACTTGCACCTAACTCTCATCAAAATTGACTCAAAGAGGGGTAACATAACACTCAGTGAGGTATAGAAATCTGTCTTGCCCTATAGGAAAGTAGGGCAGAAGGAGGATAAGAGAAGAAGGGGACTGATAGAAGAAAGGGTGGATCTGGAGAGGTGGTAGATAGAAGAAAAACACTTTTGAGGAGTGACGGAGTGAAGAGAGAGAGAGAGAGAGATGGATAAATGGGGAGATAAGATGTAGGGAAATACACAGTTAGCAAACATAACTGTCAGTGTGAATGGGATAAAGTCACCCATAAGACAGAATTAATAGCAAAGTGGATTAAAAACTGGAATCCTACAAACTATTGTTTAAAAGAAACACACTTGAATTATAAAGACACACATAGAGTAAAGGTAAGAGGCTAGAACAGAATCTATTATGTTTCAGCTGAAAAAAAAATAAACAAAGGGAGATTTTCTGATTTCAGAAAAAAATTGATCTAATTAAAAGAGATAAGCATGAAATTTACATTTTGCTAAAAGTTACTATAGACAATAAAGAAAAACCAATACTAAATATATATGCACCAAATTATATAGTATCCAGTTTTTTAAAGGAAAAGTTAAAAGAGTTAGAGGAAGAAGTAGATAGTAAAACTGTATTTGTGGAGGACCTCAACTTTGGCCTCTCAGAACCAGATGAATCCAACCAAAATATAAACAAGAAAGTAGTTAAGGAGACGCATGGAATTTTAGAAAATTTAGATATGACAGACATCTGGAGAAAACTAAATGGCAATGAAAAGAAACATTTTTTTTCTCAGTTGTACATGGCACCCACACAAAAACTGACCAGGTATTAGAGTATTAAAAACCTCACAACCAAATGCAAAAAAAAAATAGTAAATATATCCTTTTCAGGTTATAATACAATGAAAATTGCATTTAATGAAGGCCTATAGAAAGATAGATTAAATTTAGTTGGAAACTTAAATAATCTAATTCTAAAGAATGAGTAGGTTAAAGAACAAATTATAGAAACTATGAATAATTTCATCAAAGAGAATGACAACAATGAGACAATATACCAAAATTTGTGGGATGCAACCAAAGCAGTACTAGGGGACATTTTAAATTTCTAACAGTTACATCAATAGAGAAATAGCAGCTCAATGAACTGGGCATGAAACAAAAAAAAAAATAGAAAAAGAACAAATTAAAAATCCTCAATAAAATATCAAACTGTAAATTCTGAAAATCAAAGGAGACATTAACAAAACTGAAAGTAAGCGAACCACTGAACTAACAAATAAAACTAAGAACTCATTGTATGGGGAGGAACATAAAATAGATAAACCACTGATTAATTTGATTTTTTTTAAAAAAAGAAGAAAATCAAATGATCAGTATCAAAAATAAAAGGGATGAATTTACCACCAATGAAGAGGAAATCAAAGCAATTCTTAGAAGTTAGTTTGTTCAATTGTAGCCAATAAGTCTGACAATCTAAGTGACATGGAGGAATAATCACAAAAATGTAAATTGCCTAGATTAACAGAACCCAAATAACCCCACCCTAAGAAAAATAAATCCCCAGAACCAGAGGGATTAACAAGTGAATTCTACCAAACATTTATAAAACAATTCTCATACTTTATAAACTATTTGAGAAAAGAGGCAAAGGAGTCCTACCAAATTCCTTTTATGACACAAATATGGTGTTCATACCTAAATCAGGAAGAACAAAAACAGAGAAAGAAAACTAGATCAACAGGAAAACAAAGTTATCACTCTTTGCAGATGACATGATACTATATTTTAGAGAATCCTAAAGAATCAACTAAAAAAGTAGTTGAAATAATTAATAACTTCAGTCAAGCTGCAGGATCTAAAATAAATCCACATAAATCATCAGTATTTTTGTATATCACCAACAAAGTCCAGAAGCAAAAGATAGAAAGAGAAATTCTGTTTAAAAATAACTGTAGACAACATAAAATACTTGTAAGTTTTCCTGCCAAGACTAACCCAGGAAATATATGAACACAATTATAAAACACTTTTTGCACAAAGTCATACCTGCAATTGGAAAAATATTAATTGCCCATGGGAAGGATGTGTCAATGTAAAAATGACAATTCTACATAAATTAATTTACTTATTCAGTACCATACCAATGAAACTACCAAAAAAATTATAGAACTAGAAAAAATAGTAACAAAATTCATCTGAAAGTACAAAAGGTAAGAATACCAAGAGAATAAATGAAAAGAAATGTGAAGGAAGATTACCTACCAATATCAAATCTCAAACTGTATTACAAAGATATAATCCTCCAAACAATTTGTTACTGGCTAAAAAACAGAGTGGTGGATAAATGGAATAGATTAGGGACACTATACACAGTAGTAAATAACCATAGTAATCTATTGTTCGATAAATCCAAAGACCGAATTTTTTGGGACAAAAACTCATTATTTGACAAAAACTGCTGGAAAAACTAGAAAGCAATTTGGCAGAAACTAGATATAGACCAACATCTCACACCATATACCAAGATTAGGTCAAAATGGGTAACTGATTTTTACATAGAGAGTGATGCCATCAGCAAATTGGTGGAAGATAGAATAGTTTACTTTTCATATATGTTGAGAAGGGAAGAATTTATTACCAAACAAAAGATAGAGAACCTTACAGGATATAAAATGGATAATTTTGATTACATTAAATTTAAAAGGTTATAGCATAAATAAATGTAGTCAAGATTAGGAAGAAAGGAGAAAACTGGGGGAAATTTTTACATCAAGTTTCTCTGATAAAGGTCTCGTCTCTCAAATATGGAGAGAACTAAGTCAAATTTGCAATACAAGTCATTCTCCAATTGGTAAATGGTCAAAGGATATTAACAGGCACTTTTAAGAAGAAATCAAGGCTATCTATAGTCATATAAAAAAATGCTCTAAATCACTATTGATTAGAGAAGTGCAAATTAAAACAACCCTCAGGTACCATTTCATACCTATCAGATTGACTAACCTGACAGAAAAGGCAAATGATAGATATTGGAGGAGATATGGAAAAATTGAGACATTAATGCATTGTTGATAGAGTTGTAAATTGACCCTACCATTCTTGAGAGCAATTTAGAATTATGTCTAAAGGGTTATAAAACTGTACAGCAGTTTTGATTTGTACAATTGATTCAGCAATATCATTACTTGTTTGTATTCCAAAATATTAAAAAAAAAGGAAAAAGGCCAATTTGTACAAAAATATTTATAGCAGCTCTTTTGGTGGTGGCATAGAATTGTAAATTGAGGAGAATGTTCACAATTGAAGAATGACTGACCAAATTATAACATAATAGTGATAGAATACTATTGTGCTATAAGAAATGATGAGCAGGATGATTTCAGAAAAATATAGAAAGGCTTACATGAATTGGTGCAAAATGAACTGAACAGAACCAGAAGAACATTGTACATAGTATCAGCAATATTGTATAACGATCAATGATGAATGACTTAATTATTCTCAGCAATACCATGATCAAAGACAATTTTGAAGTACTTATAATGGAAAATACTTTCTACCTTCAGAGGAAGAACTGATGCAGTCATGATGCAGACTGAAGTATACTTTTTACTTTATGTTTTTGAATGTGGGGTTTGTTGTTTTTTTATTTGTGTTTCCTTTTGCAGCATAGATAATATGAAAATGTTTTGCATGAATGTGCATGTATAATCTATATCTAATTGCTTACTTCTTGAGGAAGGGTTAGAGAAGGGATGAAGGGAGAGAATTTGGAACCTCAAAGTTTTAGAAAATATAAGTTAAAAACTGTTTTTACCCATAATTTGAAAAAATATATGTATATAAATTTTCATCAAAAAAAAGCAGGATGAATTGAGATTCTTGTTCTTGTTCTATGCAGATTAATTTATTTTAGTTCAATAACAATCCAATAATCAAAGAGATAATTTTGGAAACTAGTTAGAATTTAAATAAAATTCTTTGGAAGAATAAACTACCTAGAAAAATTATGGGAGAAAATATAAACAAAGAGGTCATGGAATTCCTAGTATTTTTTTTAAAAGTCATTAAAACACATTAGTCCTAGTTTAAAAACATAAAAATATATCAGTGGAACATACTAGACAAATAAAAAAATTAGAAATAAAAAAGAGTAGCCCAATAGCCCAATAATACAGATAACTGGAGGAATGACACAGATATAGAACACAAAGTGTCATTCCCCATTGTATAAATGGTCAAATGAAAATAATAGCTTTCAACAGAAGAATTGCACATCCCAAATTACAATATAAAAGTATGCTCCAAGGTGCTAATGGAAAAAGTAAAAATAAAACAATGAGGATTCACCTCACACCATGCAAAATCATATCAAAGATAACTCCCCCAACCATCACCCCTCCAAAAAAGGAAATGAAAAATGTCAATATTGGAAGATGCCAAAGAAAAGATAAGACCTTTCTCTGTGCCAGAGAATCAGGACAATACCAGAAAAACGTGTGTGTGTGTGTGTGTGTGTGTGTGTGTGTGTGTGTGTGTATGTGTGTGTGTTGTCAGATGCATTCACTACATTAAATAATTTGCTTAAATGTTTTTCTTTGTCACAAGGGAGGAATAGAAGGGGGGGCTTGAAATAACAGTGATATAAAGAAAAAATCAATAAAATGTATTTTCTTTTTTTTACAAAATAATGAGGAATCATCTCTTTCCTTTCAGGAGAGGTGGAAAATTACAGGAGAGGAAATTTGTATACATTGTCATGTGGCTACTGTGTCAACTGGTTTTGCTTAACTTTGTACTTTAATGATATTAATTATAATTATAATAGCTAGCATTTATATAATACTTAAAGGTTTGCACTGTAGTTTACACATACATGGTGTCCCAAAAGTCTTAATTCATTTTTAAAGTATTAATTAACCCATTTGATCCTCATAAAACCTTGGGGTAGGGTGTTCTTATTAATCTCATTTTACTGATAAGAAAAACTAAAGAAAGAAAGAGATTAAGTGACCTGCTTAGGGTCACACAGCTAAGTAAGTGTCTGAAGTGGGACTTGAACTCAGATCTTCCTGACTCCAAGCAGTGCTCTATTCAGTGTACCATCTCACTATAGGAGGGCTCTTTTTTCAGACAGGTCAAAATACATTCATACAAGTTTTTGATATAAAAACAAAAGGTAAAACTTGTCTGCAAGGAAGTGAAAAGAACTAGTACATTTTCCTGTTGTTGCTTCTAGATGAAACCTCCCAGAATTTGTACGCCATAATTATTCTTTCTATTTTCTAATGGAAAGTTAACCTCTCAAGTTCTTCTGTAATACTTCATCGTGGCGCATGGAGAACGTGGGTTCTTCATGACTAGAGTTCAAGACAACAGAGTTCAACCTCATGTTGGAAGTATACACTCAGTGATGAAACATCTATCTATCATCTGAGGACTAACCTAGCTAAATTCAGAGAAGGTCATGTCCAGCTTATCAGTTAATGATTTGGGACTACAGCAACTTTTTACAAAAGCCTACTTGTGTGGAACTAAGACCCAAATCAGTGGAAGGAGTACTCACTCAAAAATCATAGATCCTTAAAATATTGAAGTTAGACTTTGAAGGCAGGAATCAGTCACTAAACTTAACTTCCTGGAACTTGCAGATGGAATTGAATGAGATTAACTATCTGGATTTCAGAGATGCCAGGTTTCTTGGCCATGCTATATACCCTTTAACCTATTTTCAGAACACATTCCACTCCTCTCCCCATCAGTCCACATGACTCCTATGGCTGTTTTTCCTGACATATGACCCAAAAAGCCTGGTTCCCTGACCCCATAGGACAAATATTCTGGATTCCTATTTCTGATGCCAAAAAAAAAAAAAAAAAAAAAAGAAATGTTACTTTAAAGAGAAAGAGGAAAAGTAAAGAACTAAAACCAGATTTTGCTGTTGTTAAGCTACAAAGAAATAGATCTCACCAAGTTATTTTGCACTTGAATATTGAATTTAGCTCTGCTTTTACTGGCAGCTATAGGAAATGTGTAGGTTAAATAGTTTGGATCATCTAATGAAAGTATATGTTTAGAGATATTTTTCCTGGCACTAAATTCCATGAGGAATTTATCACTTAGATCCTTATGTGACATTGAGAAACACTGGAAGAAATCTTTAGCTATCCTTATGTAATAAAGACAATTGGTCTTGCTCAAATTGATACTTCTTGGATTATCTCTCTGCCTTCCTCCTTTCCATCTGGAGACCATTCCTTGGGCTCCTGCTAATCTATGCTTAGAGTAACTCTTTAGTCTACCATCCACGTGAGGATAGAGCCATGGACCCTTTCCTTGTATTGCCCTGAAGAGCAAAAAAGTACAGTGGCAAAAGTGAAAAATTAAATGTCAGTTTCCTCTTGGTTTTTTTTTAAAGCATATATCTAAAACAGTTTCTCCTATTCAATGGTCTCATGTTTGGTAACTATTAATCACATGATTCTATACCCAAAGTAGTTATCTCATTTCTTCCCCTCTCAACTCTACCTTAATAATATTACTTTCCTGTAATTCCTACAATGATTTGTCTCATACCAAAAATCCAAATATTGTTAAGGCCTGTCAAACAGGTCCAAGTCACTCTAAGCTTCCTAAAATGAGTTTGTGATATTTCTGTTGCATCAGAGAACAACCCAGTGATAATCTAACTCATCTATCAAATAAACATTATTTTCTTATATAACATAAATTTGTGTGAATTTACCAATTTTTCATTTATGAGGAAATTTTCTAATAAGGCTATTAATCTCATAATGTTTTAATATATTATTTGCATTATAATTTTTAATATTTTATTATAAAATGGTCACTAAATTCTCAAAAACTATTAAATCTTAGCTATAGGTCCCTATATTCTAATCTTCTACTTATCTTCATTTATGCAGTTGCATTTTTTTAAATAAACCCTGTTAACTTCTGCTCAAATATATAGTAGGATCCCAGATGACTGATATATCAAAATCAATATAATACCCAGAGTTTTCCTTATCCTTGGGATACTAGAAAAGCTACCCTCTGATTCAAGGTATTTTATGAGTTAAAATCCCCTTCAAATATAGATTATAAGCCCCTAATGATGTATTTACTTTTACTAGTCAGCCATAGATATGCCTCGTTTAAAGCAGTGACATTTAATAAAAAACAAAAAACTGCAATAAAAATAACAAAAGGCCATCCTTTCCCTTCTCCCTGACCCTTGAATAAACCTTGAACTCACTGTCCCACAAATACAAAAACTCTCAAAGAAAAGAGTGCATACACATAGAGATTGTCCAAGGGGCATATCCCTCCTGCGGTCTGCTTCTTCCCTGCAGGGGAGGGCTAAATCACTCCTTTAGTCAGTCCTTTCAGCCAATGACTGTGAGGCTTTCCACCTCAGTTAGACTGGTAACAGAAATAACTTGTCCTCAGGCTAAAATCACATCTGCTCTTTGAACTATTCCCTTTTTCATGGCCTCCTCTGTGCCTTCACCTAAACTATCAAAATTCATTTGTTTTTTTTCATCCTACAGATGCCTAAAACCCTGTGGTCCCCCTTCTGATCAGTGAAGGCTAAGGCCCAAGTCAGTCATTCTCACTTCTCTCTTAGCCCTACTCTTTATTGTCTAGTCTTTTCCATTTGTTTCTTGCAAGGAAATCTACCCACCTTACCCTCTCCCCACTGCTTCCTCCTCACTTTGATGTGTTGTCTTTTTCCTATTGGAATATAAGCTACTTGAATGTAGGAAGACAAGAGAAGAAAAAAAGGCTTTATTAAGTGCCTGCTATGTGCCAGGTACTGAGCTAAGGGACTTTTCTGCTTGTATCCCAAGTGCTTAGTAGAGGGCTTGGCAAATAATAAACCGTTAATAAATTATCTATCTCTGTCTCTATCTATGTGTGTGTATCTCTGTGTCTCTGTCTCTGTCCCTGTCTCTCTCTCTCTATCTCTCTCCCTCTCTTTCTCTCTCTCTCTTTCTCCCCCCCACTTCCCCTCCCCGCTTCTCAGACTTTATCATATGCCCTTGGAGGCAAATATTCCCAAGCTTGTACTCTTGCAAATCAGGAGCTAAATGAAACTGTAGTAAGGAAACTGTTCTATGCAAATGACAAGGGCTTAGCTGATTGGAGAAGCCTTTCAAACTTTGTTCCATTTTCCCTAGCAGCACAGCAAAACCTAGTCTCTCTCTCTCTGTTCTTCACTCATTAAACTATAATTATTACCAGTCCAATTACCAGCACTGCAATATTCACAGCACCTACAATGGCCATGAATAATCTGGGGCAATTCTGAATGAACCAAAGCATTTATTCAGACACCAGAAAACCAAATCCATCATAGTAACAAAGACATCTATACACACTAACAATTGTTATTGTGGGCAGAGGGCAACACCATCCCCAAGCCTTCCCTCTGTTAGGGCCTTCCCCACAAACCAGCTACCTGAAACAAATCACAATCAAGCTCTCTCACTCATGCTAGCACCAGCTGCCAGCTTTTCTCTCTGTCCCTCAGTTCTGACTGCTGTGACCAAATTTTCTCTCAGCTCTGCTCCAGCTCTGTCTCTTCTTGTTTTACCCTTCCTGCTCCATCCCTTCCCATTCCATGTGACTTAGACTCACATGACTCAGGCTTCCATGTGACTTAAGCAGGTCACATGGGCCTATTAATGAATGGGAAAGATCTTCCCATTTAAATTACCATTACACAGACTTATTTGTTTCCTGATTATTTCTTAATTGCCTAGGGATAAAAGCATAATTTTTATTCCTATTGTTAGATATTTAATGCTTAGCATTTAAGAATAATATTTTAAAGCTTCTAGCTGACCCCACTCCATCTGGATCTCCAATTCAGCCCTAGGAGTTTGTAAGCTTGTAGAATCCTCCACAATGGAGTGGATTGTCTTGCTATACTATAATATCTATATGCATATAGATTACTATATGCATAGCATTCCTGGATCCATAGTTATTTCTACTAATCATGCCATTGTACCAATTTATCCTAATTTAAAATGTCTCCTATATTACTCTATATCAGGCTGTTGTTCCAGGATTGCTATGTATAAGGACTTTCCCTTACCCCCTAGTCTCTTCTCATTTCTACAGCTACTCCTTCTACTCTTCCTTGGAGACCACTTCCCTTTGTGTCTTATTTCTTCTTCTTTAACAAAACTCTCATCCTCATCAAAATGGGAAGCTTGGAGTCAAAGCTATATTGCCTACTAAATAGGAACTGACAAAAAAAAGATGCTGACTGGCCAGGAGCAGGGAAAAGATATTGATAGAATTCAAAGTGAAGTGGCAATAGATTTTGATGGGGCGGAAAAGGTATTTCAGAAAGTGAGGTACTAGGAACCAACAAAGTTGCTGTCCCTCAAAACCCATTTTATCAATATATATTGGAATAAACCATGGTAAAATAATCTGTGGCCTCTCCAAGGCTCACCAGAATTTAAAGAGTCAACATTTGGGAAAAGTGACATGCATGTGCTATTCAGGGCCTCTTGTGGGCTAAAGCAGAATAGTTTCTATGGTGCTAATCAAAATGTCTCTCCTTGTTTGGACAAATGGGTACGTGGGAATTGGTGGTGGAAGTGGTAGAGGGTGAAAGGTAAGAGGATTAGGCACAGCTACACATCCAAGGAGTTCTTGAGCAGATGGGTGCCAGAATCATAGTTCTTGTTTTTCAGCCATTTTAGTCATGTCCAAATCTTCATGATCCCATTTGGGGTTTTCTTGGCAAAGATCCAGGAGTGTTTCCTTCTCCAATTCATTTTACAGATGAGACAACTGAGACAAATAGAGTTAAGTGACTTGTCCAGGGTCACCCATCTAGTAAGTGTCTAAGGCCAAATTTGAGCTTGGGAAGATGACTTCAATCTCAGCATTCTATCTACTGAGCCACCTAGCTGCCCAACAACAACATACATACAAAGAGTTCTTGAGCAGGCAGATTACAGAACTATAGCATAAACAAGCCAAATTCAAAAATGTATGGGGTCACAGAGCTGTAATTGCAGAAATAAATGGGTCACAACATAGTCTAAAAGAAGACAAGGAGTAAGTACATTCTTGGGTCCAGGCAAGAATAATTCAGTGCTACGGTAAGTAAGCAGTTTGTTCTATGGAAGCAGGAATATTTTTGTGCCTTGCTGCGGAAGCTAGCCTTCATCAACCAGACTTCTGTGTAACCTCCAGCTAGATAGCTTCTCTCACCATAAGCACTATTCCATATGTATCAAGGAGCTGTGGACACTTGCCTCTTAAATGTTAGCAGGACGTGAGGACAAGGGGAAGGACCATGGAAGTAACTATCATCCTATGACAGAACCACAGAACTTTAGAGTTGCAAAGGACTTTAGCAACCATATATTCCAGCCTATATCCCAAAAGGAATCCCCACTATAATATCCAGCAATTATTCAGACAGTGTTTGAAGATCTCAGAGGAAACCCACTACACCCTAACGCAAGTCATTTAACTTTGGGGTAACTTTTTTAGGAAAGGCAACTAGGTGGCACAGTGGGTAGAATGCTGGGCCTGAAGTCAGAAAGACTCCTCTTTTTGAGTACCAATCTGTCTGCCCTCAAACACTTACTAGCTGTATGACCCTGAGCAAGTCACTTAACCATCTGACTCAGTTTCCTCATCTAATATCTCTGCCAAGAAAAACCCAAACGTGGGAATCCATCCTCAGGTAGTAACTAGATATGTGACCTTAGACAAGTCACTTAACCTCTTTCCCTCAGTTTACTCAACAATACAATGAGCTGGAGAAGGAAATGGAAAGTCAAGAAAACCTCAAACAGGGTCATGAAGAGTTGGATATGACTGAAAAATGACTTAACACACCACTAATTGTTCGGAAGTTTTTGCTAACATCAAGCTTCTTTGTAACTTCCACCCACTACCATTGGGTTTGTACTCTGAAGTCAAGTAGAACAAATCTAACACCTCTTCTATATGACAACCCTTCAAATACATAAAGACAACTATTATTATTCCTCTACCCTTGAGCCTTCTCTTTTCTAAGCTAACTATCCTTAATTCCTTCAACCAATACTCAAGGCCTTTCGCTATCCTAGTTGACCTCTAGACTTTCCAGGTTGTCATTGTCTTTCCTATACTGTGAGACCCAAAACTGAGCACAGTATTCCAAAAGAGGTCTGACAAGGACAGAGTACAGTGGGATTATCACCTCCCTATTCCTGGAAGCCTTGACTCTCCATATGCTCCAAAGACTGAATTAGTTTTTCTAGCTGTCACATCACATCACTGACTCACATTGAGCTTATAATAAAACTCTAATAAAATTAATAAAATTCCCAGATCTTTTTTTTGATACATTGAAATCTAGCCATGCCTTGCATATTTTGTATGACATATACTTCCTGCTCCTTGCCTCTTCATTAATCAGAAGATAAAATAACCAGTTCATGCTATAAAAAGTAGCAGGTAATGAGTTTACTAAGCAACAAAACTGAGTGAAACAGCTCCTCCAGCTTGCCTTCTGTTACCTGATGACTGATGTCACATCAAAGCCATAGCTAAGGTAAGACTTTTCCCAAGGAAGCAACATTTGGGGGCATGCTTGCTTCCTGCAGCAGGACTCTAGTCCACCAGACTCATAGTGCACAATGTCCCTCCTGGGGATTCCTCCTTAGGATTTATATTCTTCCACTATCATGTCTCCTCATCTATCTCCTCCTCTCCACCTTTCCCCAGAAGCTGATACATCTCAGGCCATAGGTCATGCTATGTGAGCTAGACTTTCTAGAGCATGAGCCACCTCATTTCCCACTGAAAATGCATACAACCAAGGTAAACTGTCTTCCTCTATAATCCTTCCCCCAACAAATATACACACACTCCACCTCCTACTGTATTAATCCAAGGCACCAGAATTCCTAGTTATTGCTCTACCTTAACTCATCTCCTCACTTGGCTCTTTAATCTCCATATCTGCTATCAATATTGACTCCCAACCCAGAAGAATAACTAGCTAGCACTCTGTACCACTGCTGTTTACTAATTCTGGGGCATGGTGACTCTCCCTCTCACTCGGTTTTCCTGGCCTGATTTCTCCTGGCTTCCTGCTAACAATGCTTCCCTTTCACCTGCCAGTAACTCCCATTCTTGGTCCCTTCCCCTGCCTCCAAGATCCAGCCCCTTCAGAGCTGATTGGTTAGGCCTTGCAACACCTCCTTAAAGGTCAACTCAGGTTGGTCTTCATCAATTGATTGGTGATAATCAACCCACTGGAGTCCCAACTCTAAATGTTTTCTACCTGTGCCATGAAAAGAAGTCTATATTCAGTAGCATCCTCTGCTCCTGGGCACAGAAACTTCACAACTTAATGATTATTTTTATGTTATATTTCATAAAGAATGACTCACTAGTATCCAATTTATCCTGGCCCAAAGATTTTGCTTTCTTCTTATTAACTCTGCAACACACAGATTACATTTTAGCTGATCCAATAGGAGTTGATAAAAACCAATAAAAGCAATTAAAACTATGAAGAGATATTGTTAACTTAATAGTAGAACTGTGGAAACCTAAAAGACATTTCTCTTTTTGTCCAGTGTATGGTAGACTATGTAACATAAGTTGAAAGAAATAAATCGAATAATACTGGTTATAGTATCTATCTCATAAGGTTAATGGAAGTCACTAATTAATGCTTCTCAGGCTTGAACTCTAGAAGTATCAGTTGTTATTTATATCAGTTATTCATATATTTATATCTTAACCTGGGGTCCACGAACTTTAAAAAAAATTTTAATAACTATATTTCAATTTAACCATTTTCTTTCAAATTAAAATAATTTATTGTCATATAAAAATGCTCTACATCATTACTGATTAGAGAAATGAAAATTAAAACCAACTTGAGATATCATTTTACATCTATCAGATTGGATAAAATGATTGAAGGGGAAAGCCACAAATGTTGAAGGGGCTGTGGAAATATTGGGCCATGAATTCACTGTTGGTAGAACTATGAATTGATCTAACAATTCTGGAAAGCAATCTGGAATTATGCCCAAAGAGTTATTAAACTGCCTATTCCCTTTGTCTCAGCAATACCACTACTCAGTCTGTTTCTCAAGATGAAAAGGAAAAGAATCTATATGCTCTAATCCAAAATATTTATCGCATCTCCCTTTGGCAAAGAACTGGGAATCGAGGGGATGCCCATCAATAGGGGAATGGCTGAACAAGTTGTGTCATATGACTGTGGTGAAATATTACTGTGCTATAAGAAATGAGAGTTCCGTGATCTAAGAAAAACATGAATAGACCTGTATGAAATAACGGAGAGTAAAATAAGCAGAACTAAGAAAAACATTGCGTACAGTGATGACATTATTTTAAGAACAACTTCAAGTGACTAAGTTATTTTGAATATTATAAATACCCAAATTCACTACAAAGGACATATGAAGGAAAACACTATCTGCATCTGGAGAAAGAATTGATAAATAGACATATGTATAGAATGGTTTTACATATATATATGTATGTATGTATACATATTTTGTCTAATATTTTCATTTCTCTAATCAGTAGTGATTAGAGAATTGATTTAGAGCATTTTTATATGACAATAAATTATTTTAATTTGAAAGAAAATGGTTATATTGAAATATAATTATTAAAATTTTTTTTAAAGTCGTGGACCCCAGATTAAGAACCCTTGGTATAAATAACAACTGCTATTTCTAGAGTTCAAGATGGTATCCATCTCCAGGGTTTGGAGAGGAAAAGGAGAAAACTTCATTATATATTTAAAAGAAATAGGAAGTTATACATAATAGATTTGCAGCTTCATGTACAATCATCTTTTTTTCTATTCTACTACATGATGAAAATGCTTGCTTTATGAAGTTCAGAATAAAATAAATTAAAGGGAGAGAAAGGAAGGAAGGAAGGAAGGAAGGAAGGAAGGAAGGAAGGAAGGAAGGAAGGAAGTTTCCTTATTCGTAAAATGAGGATGATAACAGCATCTGTCTCCTAGGCTTCTTGTGACGATAAAATGATAAAATATTTGTAAAATGCTTCACAAAACATAAAGCATCCTCTCAATGCAACTATTACTACTATTACTGATGAGGAAATAGAAGCCTGGATTACACACACATAGTAAGCAAAATAGATAAGATTTTAATTCAAGTCTTCTGACTCCAAATCCAGCATTCTTTCCCCTCTACCACTCTGTCTCCATTAGACTCCATTAGAGCTTCTAGAGTGTTTGTTTAATACTAATTAATAATATGCATTTATATGGTTCCTAATATGTGCCAGATATTGCTAAACACTTAACAAATATTATCTAATTTGATTCTCACAATAACTCCAGGAGGTAGATGCTATTATTTTCCCCATTTTACAGCTGAAGAAATTGAGGAAAATAGATTAAGTGACTTTCTCAAGGTCACACAGCTAGTGACTGCCTGAGGCTGGATTTGAATTCTGGTCCTCCTGACCCCAGGCCCCAGAAATAGATTTAATAGGTTTGTGGTTTCTGCCTTTCTTTGTATCCTCAGCACTTAGCATAGTGCCAGGCACATATCGCCTAATAAATGCTAGCTGATTAACTGCTTCCTTTTCTAATAGCTAAATTTCATACAGTACATTAAGGATTACAAGCATCTCACAAAGGTACCTCATTTGACCCTTACCACTATATCCTGCGATGTAACTTTTATACATCTTATTATCATTTCCCAGATTTTTTCATTCAAGGAAATTGGCACTCAAAATGTATGTGACTAACAAACACTAGAACCTAAAAACTGAGGAGTATCTCCCTACTGTCTAGAAGATTATAATAGCAGTCGTTGATGTTGTTATTGTTTTTAACTTAAATTACCATCAGGTACCTCTATATGTCTTTTTGCAAATTATAAAAAAAAAAATAGAACACCTCTCCTGGAAAAAAAAAGTTTCATTCACTCATTGACCAAAGGCTTTTTACGTATTTGCTATGTGCCTTAAAACCCAAAGATGGGCACTGTGAAATTGCTCTGACAACAGAAATTTCAATTTATAGCACTGCCATCCCCACATAGTATAATGATAAGCAATGTCAGGCTGCTAGTATCATGAAGTTGAACTCTTCACACTTGACTATAAAATATCTCTAGGCTGTATGCTGTTGCAGAGTTGGCTTGGTGATTTATTTTATGGCTATTCTAATACATTTGTAATTCTTTTCATATATGTAAAAGAATGATCTCTCACATAAATCTTTTAAATATATTTGATATAACAGTTATCTGTAAACAAATACAAAGATGACTTTTAGATATTAATTCAAGAGTAGGAAGAAAACATGGTATAGTACATAGAGGACTAGCCTGGTATCAAGTCCTGCCTTTGGCATATGCTACCTTTATGACCCTAAGTAAGTCTCTTAATCTGTCAGTGACCCCAAACAATTTAGATCATAAATTAAATGACAAATTATTGAACTCAATAAATTGAGTTTCCACACTTGGAACTCACCATGTCAATTCCACATGTAAACACATACACACACACTTAGAAGAAAACTTCTAAAATTGTTTCATTTAAAAATTCTTAATGCTGATTTAATTTTATTCTGGTACAGTAAAAAAAAGTGTTCATAGTAAGACAGAACAATATCTTGATATTAATCCCAACACTAACAAAATATGTATCTATATATCACATAATATTAATTAACATATCATATAATATTAATTAATTTCTATTATTATATTACATAATAGTCCAACTTTTTCATTCCTAGGGCCACTTTGAGTACATGACAGAATCCAGAATCCATTAATCCTGTCTCTTTTTTTGCTTCTTAGTCAATATTTTCCTTTCAAGTTATCCTGAGACTTCAAGAGTTTCCCTTGCATATTCAGCATGCAATAATTCATCTCTTATCTAATAAATGAATGCCAGTATGGTACCTCCTCCCTTGTCCTGTCTCCTTCTGATCGGCTGGTTCCTTCCTCTCCAAATTGAGGAAGAGACCCAGACCAGCTATGTCTTCATTCCTTTCCAGTTTCAACTATTGCTTCATTTCCACAGTATCTTTTTCTACCAGATCATAGAAACTTCTGTGCTCTGAAAGTTCACACAACTGCTCTACTATTTCTTCCGTGGAAAATAACACTTCAGCCATGGGATATCTCTCTCTCTGTCTCTCTCTCTGTCTCTCTCTCTCTCTCTCTCTCTCTCTCTCTCTCTCTGATTAGTTGATTTTGGTTTTTCCCAGAACCCCCAACTTAAGGAGGAGGCCCTAGAGGCCCTAGTTAAAAATGTCTTCGTTCCTATCCAGGTTGCACTCCTGACTCATCTCTGCCATATCAGGACTTTCTCTACCCTACACCTGCTCTTGATACCTTTCCCCCTTTTCAGTTCCCTTGTATGTGTTGTCTGCCCCCATTAGAATATAAGTTCCTTGAGACCAGGAACTGTCATACTGTTTATATGTGTATTCCCCATGCTAAGCACCTGGCACATGGTGAGATTTTATAAATGCTTATTGACTGAAGGCAGAGACTGTCTTTTTGCTTGTATTTGAATTCCCAGTTCTTATTAAAATGTCCTAGTCATCTATTCTTGCTGCTTCATGAATATTGATGACTGCTTGAACTTGGGTTTCTGAGTGTGTCTATCCATGCTTGGCTTGTAGTAGATTCACTTCAGCTCATTACATATCTAGAAGCCTAGAAATCTCACTATTATTCTTCCATGGGCAAAGTGCTAGATTTAGTACCAGAGGACCTAAGTTCAAATCTTGGCTTTGCTACTTACAACCTCTGTGTCCTTGAGCAAACCATATAATCTCTCCAAGCTTCAGTTTCTCTGTCTGCAAAATGAAGGAGTTGGAATAGATCCAGTCCAGATCTAAATCTATGATCCTATTATCCTGAGAACTCACTTAAAGGAAAAGCTCCCAAAACTGAATCTACTTCATGTGGGGCAGCTAAGTAGCAAAGTGGATAGAGTGCCAGGTCTAGAGTCAAGAAAACTCATCTTCCTGAGCTCAAATCCCACCTGACACTTACTAGCTATGTGATCCTCAGCAAGTCATTTAACCCTGTTTGGCTCAGTTTCCTCATCTGTCAAGAGAGTTGGAGAAAGAAATGGCAAACTACTCCAGTATCTTTGCTAAGAAAACCCCAAATAGGGCCAAAAAGAGTCAGACACAACTGAAACTGAGCAACAGCAATAGTCCTTGATTAGATTAAATGCCATTTTCACTATCTCGGTGGGTGGCCCACCTCTGGATACATTCTAGTTTGTCAATGCCCCTCTTAAAATGTAGAATGCAGAATTGGACACAATGTAGCTTGACCAGAGGACATTGTAGTGAGAACTATCTTAATTGCCCCTGCTTTAGATAATGTACTTCTATTAAGTAGAAACCCTCTCTTCCTTTAAGAAACAGCTGATTACCACCTCCTACAAGAAGCCTTTCCTATCCTCTCCAATCTTAATGCTCTCCCTCCTAAACCACCTATATCATATCTATATCATATTTGGGGGGAAGAGGGGAATTACTCTCTTTGTATTTACTCTGTATATATATTTTTGTGCACAGTACTTGTTGTCATCCCTTTTAAAATATATATCTTACAAGTAAGGTTTGTTTCACTTTTTGTGTTCATATCACCAATGCCTAGTATAGCACCTGACACACAATAGGCATATAATAAATGTTTATTGACTTACTGTTTAATGAAGTCTAAAATATTAAGAGTTTTTATTGCCTTGTCCCTGACTAATATCAAACTTGTGATCCACTAAACTCTCAGATCATTGTCAAAAGTCTTCCTCCATCTTTTATTTTTCTGTTAATTTTAAAGCTCAAAGGATGATTTATATTTATCCTCATTAAAGCTGACATTATAAGCTTTCACTTATTATTTAACCTGTGAGTACATTTGTAGATCAGGCTTCTATCGTCTAATGTATTCATCTCAATTGTAATGGTGAATAAATTGAGATGCTGGGAGAAATAACTGGGGAGAATAGGAAAGGCCTTATAAAGGAAATGGCATTTGATCTGAACCTTGAGGAGATTTAGAAATTCCAAAAAGCAGAGGTGAGAAGGAAAAATGTTTCAGACATGGGGGATAGCCTGTATAATGAGATATATTAAATGAAACAGAGGACTTCCAGGCATTCCTGATGAAGGGCCCTAACTGAATAGAAAATTTGACTTTCAAATACAAGAATCAAGGAACATAAAAAGATAAACAAGAAAGAGAAATTATAAGGGATTTAATAAGGTTGAATGGTTTACATTCCTACATGGGAAGATTATATTTGTAACTCTTGAGAACTTTCTCATTATTCGGTCTAGTTAGTAGGAGTATATATTGACAGAGAATACAGGTAATGATGGATTGGATATGATGAAATGATATCTAGAAAAACAAGAGTAAGGGGTGAGAAAGAGGAATACACAGGGAGAAGAGGAAAGGGAATGAAGTAAAACATCCCACATAAAAGAGGCACGAAAGAGCTTTTACAGTGGCAAGGGAAATGAGGGGAGTGAAGAACAATGAACCTTGTTTTCATTGGAATTAGCTCAAAGAGGGAATAATCTACATACTCCTTTGGGTGTAGAAATCTTTCTTACCCTACAGGAAAGCCAGAGGGGTCAGGAAGAAGAAAAGGGGAGGAGACCTGATAGAAGAAAGAATGGTTTGGGGGAGATGGTAGTCAGAAGCAAAACACTTTTGAGAATGGATAGGGTGAAAGGAGAGAGAATAGGATAAAGAAGGGGAGGGTGTGGAAGAGAATGGAAGGAAATAGACATTTAGTAATCAAAATTGTAAAAAAAAATTTACACCAAGTTTCTCTGATAAAGGCCTCATTTCTCAAATATACAGAGAACTTAGAAAAAATTTATTTTAAAAAAATTAAGAACCATTCCCCAATTGATAAATGGTCAAAGGATATAAATAAGCAGGTTTCAGATGAAATAATCAAAAATTGCTTTAAATTTCTAGTGATTAGAGAAATGCAAATTAAAACAGCTCTGAGGTACTACCACATACCTATCAGATTGGCTATTATGACATAAAAGGAAAATGACAGATGTTGAAGAAGAGGAGGGAAAACTAGAACACCAATGCACTGTTGGTGGAGTGGTAAGTTGATTCAACCATTCTGTAGATCAGTTTAGAACAATGTCCAAAGGACTATAAAACCATGCTTACCCTTTGACCCAGCAATATCCATTTAGATAAAAACAAAAAAGAAAAGTACCTATATACAAAATATTTATTGTAGTTCTTTTGGTGATGGCAAAGAGTTGAAAATTGAGGGGATGTGCTTCAGTTGGGAAATGGCCAAACAAGTTGTAGCATACGGTTGTGATAGAATCCTGTTGCTCTGTAAGAAATGATGAGCAAATTGCTTTCAGAAAAACCTGAAAAGATTTACATGTACTGATGAAAGTAACATGAGAACCAGAAGAAAATCAACACAGTAACAGCACAGAACAGCAATATTCTGTGATAATCAACTGAATTACTTTGCTATTTTCTACAACAAAATGATGCAAGATAATTCTAAAGAACTTATGAAAAATGCTATCCATTTCCTGGGAAAGTGCTGATGCAGTCTCAATACATATCGAAGCATACTTTTTCAACTTTCTTCATTTTTCTTTTTTTTGTCTGTTTTCTTTCATAACATGACTAATAAAGAAATATGTTTTGCACTACTTCACATGTATAATCCATGTTAAATCACTTGCCTTCTCAATGAGTGGGGAAAGGAAGGGGAGGTGAAAATTTGAAACTTAAAATTTTGTTAAATGAATGTTAATATATAACCTAAATCAGATTGTTTACCACTTCAGGAAGGGAGGAAGAGAATTTCAAACTCAAATTTTTTTAAATATTAAAAATTGTTTTTATATGTGATTGAGAAATAAAATTTTATTTTTAAAAAAGTATATCAATCTGGCAACTATGTGGAGTACAGATTTGAGGATAGAAAGAAAAGAAATAGGAAGAGTATTACAATAATACAAGCCAGAAGTGTTCATGGCCTAATATAAGATGGTGACCATGTCAGTGGAGAGAAGACAAATGAGAGGAATATTGAGGAAGTAAACTTAACAAAACCCTGCGGGCAATTTCTGATATGGGACAAGAGCTCAGGAGATAGATAAATTCAGAAGTCAATGGATATAAGTGGAGTTAATGATCATAAGGAGCATTTCCCCAGAATTTGACTGCTAAAGGAAGGAGAGTTATAGAACAATGGAAAGGTCAAATGTCAGGGTTTATGAAAAGATGAAGGAGATCTATGCATTTTGGAGGCAGCAAAGAAGGATTCATTGGGTGATTAGGAAGAAAAGGGATGGTCAAAGGAGAAACACAGCAAATATAGGAAAGGATATGACCAAGACCACAAGTAGAAGACTTGTCCTTAAAAGGAGAGAACAACTTCTTTATCTAAGACTGGAACAATGCAAGTTAGAGTGAGAGATGGCATTGATTGAATCTAAGGTTGTTGTTGTGTTTGTCCTTCGTTTTCAAAGAAGACAATAACATCAGAGAAATGATGACATGACTTACACTTGACTTTGTTTTGAGTGAGGGAGGAATGTGCAAGGTCACCAGCCTCACTTTCTTTTCCTGAGCCATCTAGTTCCAGTGACCAGATATTCATCAGAATGACTGGAGATGGCCCAGGATGCAATGGGAGACCTTGGCCTAATCTAAGGTATGGCTTTGGGGAGAAGACAAAACTCATGACTGAATGCATTTCAGTCAAGTATGAAGCAAAATTCTCTGTTAAAAAGGAGACAGGAATTTTTTGGTGGTAGCAAAGAATTGGAAACCAAGTAGATGCTTATCAATTTAAGAACTGCTAAATTGTTGTTTGTGGATGTAATTGAATAACATAATTCAGTATGATAAGATAAATTTAAAGAATATAAAGATGCACAGGAAGACATCAGTTGATACAACATGCAGTAAGCAGAAGTAGGAAGATAACACATAAGAATACAAAACCATAAGTGGATTTTTATCAAAATTGAACTCTATGCAATTATAATGAGCAAATTTGACCCTGAAGGAGAGGTATGAGAATGTGCCTCCTCCCTTCTTTGCAGAGGATGTTGGTGGTTGACTATGGGTGTAGAGTGTTATCTAAAATATCAAAAGTGTTTGCTCTTTGGTTAGTTTTGCTGAACTGCTCTTTTTTTTTTCTATTTTTTATTCTATGATTAAAGGGTAGCTCTCCAAATGGGGACAAGGAAAGTAGATATTGAAAAATTAGGTTGATATAAAATCAAAAGATTTCAATAAAAATTTTAATGGAGGCAAAAGGTGATAGTGTAGGTGACTTAAGGGGAAAAGAGGTCTGAAACAAACACTATAGGGGAGATTGGCAAGGAGATAACAAGGGAAGGGTGACAGAACTGGCATATAGCTGTGGGGAATTAGGTAAGGTTAGACAGCATCGACTCCCTAGTCAGCACAACTTTGTGACTTCCTCCAGAAGCATAGCAGCATTTGAGCAAGAGAAAAAGCACATAGCAGAAGTAATCCAAGAGGATTCAGGGATAGAGAACAGTACAAAGGGAACCTGTCTGAGTGCAAGTTAATATACTACAATATACTGAGAAAAGTAAGTGTAGAAGAGGGGTAGTGAAGTAGGAAAGCAGGAAGAAATAAAGTGATTAGAATTTGCTTTGAGAAAAAAAAAAACACTTGGGTGAGGTGTATAGGACCAGATGGAAGAGATGTTAATAGCAAAAAGGGAATTTCTTGATCATAGAGATGAAATACTTGTGGGTGATAAGGTTCATCCTTATGTATGGCTGAGGTGAAAAAAAGGCAATAATCATGAAAATGAAGGAATTGTTGACCTTGAAAGACAGAGTGTTTGAGGATATAGTATATTATTAACATGTATATTAAATTTGTTAAACATAAGGACAGACAGTCAGTAAACATTTATTAAGCATTTATTATGCTGCAAGCGCTCTGCTAAGCAATGTGGATACAAAGAAGGGCAGTAACAATTCCCTTTGGAAAGTGATCTGAAATTTTGCCCAAAGAGTTATTAAACTGCCTATACTCTTTGGCCCAGCAGTACCACGACTCAGTCCCTTTCCCAAAATGATTAGGGAAAAAGGAAAAGAACCTATATGTTCTAAAACATGTACAGCAGCTTTCTCTATGGTATCAAAGAACTGGAAATTGAAGGGATGTCCATCAACTGGGAAATGGCTGAACAAATTGTGGTATATGATTGTGATGGAATGATACTGTGCAATAAGAAATGATGAACTCAGTGATCTTAGAAAAACATGGACAGACTTATGCAAAATAATGAAGAGTGAAATGAGCCATACCAAGTGAACATTGCATTCACTAACAGCAATGTTGTTTTAAGAACAACTTTGAACAAATAAGTCATTTTGACTGTTATAAAATACCCAAATAAACTATAAAAGACATATGAAGGGAGACACTATCTGCATCCAGAGAAAGAACAGATAAATAGAAGAATGGATAGAATGATTTTACATATATATATTTATGACTAATGATAGCCATCTCTAGAATGGAGGGGAAGGAGAAAAAAATTATATGATAGCTTTATTATATATTTAAAAGGAATAGTCAGTTGTGCATAATAGATTTGCAGTTTCATGTACTATCATCTTTTTTATTATACTATCTTATGGAAATGCTTATTTTTAGTCCATAAATTAAAAATACCAATCATTACCTTCAAGGAGCTCATGGTCTAAGAATCCAAAACTTAGATAACTTTGCACATGCAAAATATATACAGAGTAGATGACAAATAATCTCAGGGGGAAAGTATTGATAGGAGCAGGGGAACAGAAGTCTTCCTGAAGAGCTGGGATTTGAGCTGAATCTTAAAGGATGCTAACTGACAAAGTCAATGAAGATACTGGAAGGGGAAAGTACCTTGTCAGGGAAACAACAGAAATAAAACAAAAAACCAATAAACATCCAGGACAAGGTCAAAGAATTGACCTTGGGCTTTGTATTTTGTTTAGGAAACAGAGGAGGAATTCTTCCAGGAG
Organism: Potorous gilbertii; assembly: GCA_028658325.1. Taxonomy (NCBI): domain Eukaryota; kingdom Metazoa; phylum Chordata; class Mammalia; order Diprotodontia; family Potoroidae; genus Potorous; species Potorous gilbertii. The sequence goes on from CM053770.1 coordinate 345,941,060, forward strand.
CACACCTGGCTTCACTTGATGCATAAAAATAGGCTGAAGTATCTGGGGATGTTTGGCTTAGAGATAAGGTGGCATAAGAGGGAAATAACTACCTTCAAGCATTTAAAGAGCTGCATTAAATTTACCAAGACAGATTAGATTTACTCCACTTGGCCTCAAGGGAAAGGTGACAAAATGAATAGAGTGCTGAGCCTAAAATCAAGACGACTAATCTTCTTAAGTTGGAATCTGGCCTCAAATAAGTTGTGTGACCCTGGACAAGGCATTTAACCCTATTTGCCTCAGTTTCCTCATCTTTAAAATTAACTGGAGAAGGAAATGGCAAACCACTCCACTATCTTTGCCAAGAAAACCCCAAATGGGGTCAGGATAAGTCAGACAAAACTGAAAAATGTCAGAACAATTGGACCTCAGAGGACCAAGAAGGGGAAGTTATAGGGTAGTAGATTTCCAAGTGACAGAAGGACAAACTTCCCAAAAATCAAATAAGGATAGGTGCTGCAACTTTGAGTTCATTGATATAGTGAACTCTTGGGTAAGGAAACTCCCTCCACAAATGCAGGTTGGCAACTTCTATGCAATTCACAGTTTTAGAGAGTTGCCTAGAGGACCGAAAAGTTGAGTATTAAAATAGAATCATACCCAGCATCAGTATGTGTAACATGGGACTTACTGGTTCCAAGGCCAGCTCTTTCTCCATTCCACCACACTTCCTTTCAGAAAATGAACTATTCAAAAACGGAATGGTGAATTTTCTTTCCATGATAATCTACATATCAGTCAATACACTTCTTTCTACTTTTCGTATGTGAAAACATTATCTCCTTTCTTTACGATTTTGTACAAGCTGTCCTTCATGACTGGTACATATGCTTTCCTTACCTCCACCCTCAGAATTCCTAGTTTCCTGCAAAACTCAGTTGAAGTACAACTTTCTCCACTAAGTTTTTCCTGATTCTTCTCCAGCTACTATTATGCCTTGCTCTGCAATAGTAACTGGAGGAAAATCAGGGAACATGGTATTCTCTTGTGGTTTATATACACAGATACATGTATCCATTCTTATATGTGTCTAAATATGTCTTAATCATAATAGAAAACAAGCTCTTTATATATTAAATATGTGAGTAAAATATGGGTATGTATTGCTTCCCCTAATAGAATGAGAACAGTGACTATTTCATTTTTGTCTTTTAATCCCACAGAACCTGCTATATAGCAGTTATTTAATACATGCTTGCTGATTGGTTGATTAATTCATGTAATTCGAGAATAAAAAATAGTTGATATGACAGCACAGTATCCTTGTGCTGTCAAATGAAGTTGAATGGGGCCTCTGGCATGCTCCATGGTCCTGTAGCAAACCTTCAAGATAATAGGGCAAGAGTTAACAGAGGATGGTCAGACATGCATGGACTTGGGAGCTCCATTGTTGGAGGAAATGCCCACCCCAAGGAGATCCAAGGTACATAGGAAGAGAAGAGATCAAGTTCTGTTTTCATTAAAAATTGGTACTAGCTAGTCCTATAAAAAATGAAGGCACCCTATAATTTTGTAAATTTCAACTTCTTTCAATTTAAATTCCTACCTGTTTCACTGCCATTAGTTTTTTAAAAAGCATTAGAAAATTGAAGAAGATTCTTATCCCCAGCCACAGAAGAGCTGAAGAGCCAGAAGAGAGGGTTAAGGTAGAAAGGTAACCATGGGAGCAAGTGAAAAAGTTCAGACAATGAGGAGTGGGATCAGGAGAGACGAGGGAATGGATGATGGCCTAAGATGTACAAGAGATGGATTCCTGTGATGGTGGGGAAAGTACTCTTTGGAAATTCCGACCCTGGGAACCATCATTCTTCTAATGGTCGGTGACTCAAGTTGTTAATATATTCTAATAAGTAAATTCCAATATTTACCAGTTTAATGGAATAAATACTGGCCTGATGATTTGCTAATTCAGAACACAAGTATAGCAATCAGCTGAAATATAAATTATAGCATTTGTGTTGTGTGCTATTTTCATCCTGAAATTGAATTAATTTATTTTTTTAAGTAGTTATTTTTGTAGCTCCCTACACTTAGTAAAGTCTAATCTCTAAATCAAGGCTATTTTGAGTGATATTTTGGAAATAAACATGGCTATTAAAGATACTTTGTAAATAGCTAGAACTAAAATCTGTCTACAAATAAAGTGTAGTGGTGTTCTTTTCCTCCCTTTTTTTAAGCCACTTGAGACTCCTCTCCTAACTTAGGTAAGTCTGTTTTTTGTTTTGTGGTCAGAGAGTGTAATGTTTTGGGTCCACACAGTTAAAAAAACAAATAGTTTTCTTGAAACAGCAGAAACAGTCAACCACAAACTGTACGGCAATTTCCAGAAACCTGATCTTATGACCCAGGATTTGTCCTTAAACTACAAACACCATTCACATGCAAGGGGACAGCCCTAAATAACTGTGACTACAGCAGAATTGAGAGGCAGGGGCCTAGCATATAGAGGACTAGCCTCAGAGCCAGGAAGACCTGGATTCACTTCTCAACTCTGACATGTATCGGTTGAGTAACTGTAGGCAAATCACTTAATCTCTCAGGGCTCTAGGTAGCTCTCTAAGACAAGATACAGAGAAAGTGCTGACCTACCTTGGTTGAAGGAGTATCCTCATGTGAGAGTTCCCCATATCAAGAAAACCACAGGCCAGTCTCTAGAGCTATAGAAAAAGTAGAGTCTCTGATTCCATACTCCTACTTCTTGACTTACCATAAAATATCCAAATTAACTCTAAAGGACAGATGAAGAAAAATGCTATCTGTATACAGAGAAAGAATTGATAAATAGATGCATGTATAGAAAAATTTTATATATATATATATATATATATTTGTGTCAGTTTGCAGGAGGAAAGGAAAGGAAAAAGAAATTTACATGGCAACATTTTTATATATTTAAAAGGAATAACAAGTTGTACATAATAGATTTTTATTTTCATGTGAAATCATATTTTTATTATACTATATTATGGAAATGTTTGTTTTAGTGCATAAATTAAAAATAAAATAAATGTGAAAAAATAAAAATAAAGTAAAAAAAAGTTCTGAAGAAAGTCTTTCTAACAGAGTAGAATAGAAATTCCAGAGAGATAGGAAAGGTGGGCTGGGGATGGAGTGAGGGGGAAGGATTATGAATGAGCAGTCAGTCCATACGTGCCATTGTTTTCTTCATTATGTCAAGAGAAAATGAGGTAAGTCTTCAGGACCCTGAATGAATCTTCTGTGGAAATTTATGGAGAGACGTGTATAAGAGTGCAAGAAGGGGGCCAGTGCGGGTGGAACAAAATAATAACCATAATTATAACGGCTAACATTTATGTAGGTTTTTAAGGTTTACAGAGTACTATACCAATACTATCTGACTGGATCCTCACAACAACTCTATGGACAGATGAGGAAACTGAGACCCAAAGAGGTTAAGTGACTAAAACTAGTCCAGATTTATACAGCTAAAAAATATCTAGGTAGGGTTGTAGTTAAGTGGCAAAGTAGATAGAGTTCTAAGCCTGGGGTCAGGAAGACTCATCTTCCTGAGTTCAAATCTGGCCTCAGATGCTTACTAGCTGTATGACCCTGGGCAAGTCACCTAACACTGTTTGCCTCAGTTGCCTCATCTGTCAAATTAACTGGAGAAGGAAACAGCAAAACACTCTAGTTTCTTTGCCAAGAATACCCCAAATGGGAGTCCCAAAGAGTCAGACACAACTGAAATCTTTCAACAAAAGTATCTGAGACAGGATTTGAAATCAGTCCTTTCTGTCTCCAGTGTTTTATCTACTGTGTACCCTAGTTTCTCATTTATCTGAATCACTGGAGAAAATACTCACACCCAGAAATAACATAACCTTTGGGGTACTTGAGAAGAGAATAAGTTACTAGTTCCTAAGATCTAGAGGTATAATCAAACAATCAATAAACACTTATTAAATTCCTAATATGTGTCAGACTTAAAGGTCATTGAATTTGACCCTTCATTTTACAGATGAAGAACTTGGTCTGGAAAGTTTAATTGATTTGCCCAAGATTGCACAAGAAAAGTGTGCAAGTTTGAATTTGAAACGAGATCTTTTATCTCCAAATCCAGTGCTCTTTCTCCTGTATCGTATTTCTTCCACAGATTGGAACAAACTAGACCATACTACACAAAATGAGGAGAGGAGAAAGAAAGCGAGGGGAGGAAAAGAGGTAAGAACTGAGTTCAAATCTAGCTTCTCCTACTTACTAGCTGTGTGACTATGAGCAAGTAATAATCTCTGTCTTCCTCAGTTTCTTTAACTAAAATGGGGATAGGAGCCTCTATCTCACAGGATGGTTGTGAGAATCAAATGAGATAATATGTGTAAAATACTTAGCATGGTGCCTTGCACTTAGTAGGTGCTCTGTAAATATTAACTGTTGATGTCGTTGTTGGTGCTGCTGCTACTGTTCATTCTAGCCACAGTACTCTATCCACTGAACCATTCAGCTACCTCCCAAGGATTGAGTTAAATGAAACATAAGATACCAATTTATTCTAAATCTTTAATCTTCTGAAGTTGATGATTAGATGATGACACTTTCTCTTGCTCAGGATAGAAACCCAAACTAGTCTACCCAATAGAATTTATATGTCATGCAACCTACAGAGAACTTAAAATAAGGTTCTAGTCACTTAAAATCAGTGAAGACCTTAAAATAGCCCTTATTTATTTGCTGAATCCTAGCATTAGTACAAATCATCTGTCTTTTATCTATTCCCCCAAAGGAATACCTCTTGTCAAAATATTGTATTGTATACCTTATAAAAGCCCCCACCTTCTTTCATCATAGAGTCACTTTTCAGTGAAGCACAAAACAATCTCTTCATCAAGTTGCAGAATACTTGGAATCCTTCAGGAGAAAAAGCAGCAACATAAGACATAATCATTTCCCTGTGTGATTTCACAATATTCACAATCCAAATATTATGTTTGCTTTGGAAAAAGAACTTAGAATAGAGGCCACTATGTACTAGAAGGATAAAAGCGTAACCTCATGCTAAGGAGCTTCAACATTTATTCCTTTTAATGAATGAAATCTAGCCCCAGTCCTGAGCCTATTTAGTCAATACAATTTTATTCAACAAATACAAATTAAGTACCTTCTATGAGCAAGATATTATGCTAGATTCTGTGGATACAAAGACAAAAACTAAACAATCCCCCCTCTAAAGGAACTCTATCTAATCTCTCTCAATTCTAGGGCCTCTGTTGATTATTTCCAATTTATCCTGTATATAATTGCATATTATTTTTCCCTTTGTGAGCTCATTGACAGCAGGGGCTGTCTTCTGACTTTCTTTCTGTCCTGAACACTTAGCACAGTGTGTGGTATGTAGTAGATGCTTAATAAATATTTGTTGATGGCTAACTGGGATGATTTTTCAGGGTAGTGGAAGCACTTGATAAATGTTTATTGACTGGCTGACAGACCAAAGAAGTTTACATACTACTCAAATGATTGATGTAACACACTTATTTTGATAACTCCATTGAGCTGAGAAATCATTGATGTGAGTGTTCTGTCCAACAGTGCTGACCTCAAACCATATAGTCTTTCTCCACCTATGATACATTCTCCGTTCTCCCTAGCTGAGTGAACTAAGATGCTGAGAAATGTCTCCTCTCTTGACATTGTATGGATCCTAATGGAGCATAAAGGTTGTCCAAAAATTATCCATTGGTTGACCCCCCATCTCACTATCTAAGCAGTCTACCTCCTTTTCTAAGTAGTCAATATGCTAATGCTATATAGATATATGAACATTATAACCCATAATTCAGTTTAAACGAAGTGAACAAAAATATTTTAATGTATCATAGACCCTCTGCTGCTTCTCATTATTTTATGAGACAATACTAATAATCCAGTCAATCAGTCAGTAAGTGTTTCTTAAGCCCCTGGTATATGCCAAGCACTGTGCTGAACCCTGGTGATACAAAGAAAGGAAAAACATAGTCCTTGCTACTATCCTCCTACACAAAATTTTATAAATGAGTTGATATTCTAAACTAGTAATGCCCTTGACTATCATATTACTCAAATGTCCTTGTTTTGTTTTGTTTTGTATTGTTTTCTGTAGAGGTGATTTCTAGGCTCTTCTTGTTGTTATGGTAATTGATTTACATCATTTAAAATTCCATAGAAATGTTGCTAGTCTATATGGAGGTCTCTTCTTTTATCCATTTCTCTTTTCTATCAACAATAGCTTACTTAAATAGATCAGGATAGAGATCTAACTGTATTAAAGGGCAATTTTGGAAATAATTGTTCCTTGGTAACCAGTCACTTCCTGGCAAGATTTAATCTATTTCACTTTTTCAAGAACTCATTTGATCCCTTACTACCTCTTAAAGTGCCTTCTATCTCTCTTCTGTGGAAAAAAGATAGACAGATAGATGATAATAGATAGATATATAAACTACTGATATAAACACACCTGTACAATCTATAAGTTTTTCCTTTGCGGGGGAGAAGGAGGGAGAGTGTATCTTTTGTTTCTGATTCCTGAATAGTATTTTCCAACATGTTAGTCAAGGTCGTCCCCATGACTATTCTTACATTCAAATTTCTAAGCATTAAAATTAATTTACTTTTGAGGGTCTTAACAAGTTCTTTGTTGAATTTTTCTACTTCTTTATCTTTTGCAACAGATGTCAGTGTATAAGCTACAATTATATTCATCATCATCTTTTTGCAAATATCAATCATTAGCAATGAAATATGAGACAACCAAGTGTGCCATAATATCAGGTGTTCTTCATCTGAGGTTAAGATTTCAAGGGTCCATAAATTTGAATGGTGGAGGGAAAAAATTACATCTTTTTCTTTACTAACTTCAAACTGAAATTCAGCATTTCCCTTTATTATGAATTTTTTAAAAAAAAATCATCTGAGAAGAGTTTCATACACTTCATGAGACTGTCAAAGGGGTCCATGACATAATACATTGTTAAGATCCCTTTCGTTAAATGTTGGTTCTAATATTGCCTTTGGATACAAAATAAAATAAATCCTGTCAAATCCTCTCCAAAGAGAATCTGTGAAGCATCCTTCCATTTAGCTGCAACTTCCTTCCACATATTGGTTTCATTTATAACATATCAAGACTGATGTATTTACCCAGAATATAAAGTACATTGGAAAAAATAATAGGTAGAAATTTTCTGTTTTATCCTCAATGAAATAGGGAGCTCCTTGTGCAAGGAGCAGTATGGTTATAACTTTGCCTTGGAAAGATTATTTTGGCAGAAATATCATTTGGCAGCCATGTAGAAGGATCACGGATTCTCCATCCAATAGAACACAAGCTCTGTGAGGCCAGGAAATGTTTTTTATTTTGTATATCAGTTGCCTATAGGGCATTGTGCCTGGTACACAGCAGAAGCTTAGACTATTTAGCATGTTGGATGGAACTGAGTAGAGTTGAAATGAGATGAACAAAATCACAATTAGTCATTCCCTGCTTCTTAGGGAATGAATAAGTGAAGACTCAGCATATGCCCTCTACAAAAGGCTGCCAACTCTGTCAGACAGCCATGGCAATGGTTCAGCAAATTAAGTACAAAATATGCATCCACAAAGTATTAGTTTTGCCAAAAAAATTCATATTTGGGCTGGCACTTAACCTAGCTATTTTGAGAGAGGTACTCTAGAGCAAGAAGGCTCTTCCTGCCAGGGTAACAGGTCATCAGTGTGATAACATGGAAAGGGCATTGGACTTGAAATCAATAGATCTGTTTTGGGATTCCAGCTTTTATACTTACAGAGTTGTTTAATTTTGGAGAAGTCACTTATAACCTTTCTGGGCCTCAATTTCCCCATCTGTAAAACCAGAATAATAAAGTGTATACAACTCAATTAAACAGGGTTTAATGTGATGAAAGGGCTCTGTAAATCTTAAAGTAACTTCATAAATATGAGTCATCATCCTCTTTTAGAGCATAATTAGGCTTTATATTGCTCAGCTCTCGTTACTGGAAACAGGCGTATCTAGCTTATGTTTAACAAGCTTTATTTTCAACTACAGCTCTAAAGTTCTCTCCCTTGGTTACTGTCTTAAGGAATGCTACCAATAGTGAACACTGAATGTGAAGTCTGACAGACATGCAGTTAATGAAATGGTTGTTTCATTGATTATTTTTTTACCCAGTAAACTTCATTGAAGATTGCTTGGACATTATGTAGACATAGCCTAAATCTTTAGTCAGTCTTTATGAAAGGGGTGGCAATGTTTCAGAGAGAAAGAATGGGAGTCTGGAGACCTTTCCTCTTGTCTTAACTCTGGTACTAATTTACTCTGTGATCCTGGGTAAGCCATTTAACTCCTTTCATTCTCAGTTTCCTCTTTTGTGAAATGAGGGGCTATTCCCAGAGAATTTCTAAGTCCCTTCCAACTTTAAGACTAAGCTTCAATGATATTGAAGGCCTTTTCCAAAGATTCTAAAAAGGACAGTATTGAACCCTATCAGGTGCCCTTTGGAAAGAAGTAAGCATATGTTTTCTGCAGTGTTAATGATTAATAGACTAGGTAGCACAGAAGTGAGTAAAACCTAAAGCAAATATTTACTCAAAACTACCATGTAGCATATTTTCCAGTATGTGAGGGTATTGGGCAATGGAAAATTTCTCAGATACTTTTTACTTTGAAACTGGAGTGTTGGGTTGTTTTTTTTTCTTAATTAGGTTCACTGTTTGTTTTTGTTCTTTTAAAGTTTATGTCATAGTAATACTTCAAGGATTTGTGATTTCGTCAATGTGGGTATTCTCCTAGACCAATAAAGATTGTAATCCCCCTCATGAATAGTTTCATGAGTGGTTGTGGTTTTAAAAAAACATCCATCACCTGGTAGCCAAGCCTCTAGTGTTGGGACTCTCCAAACTCAGTTACGCTGGTCCTTAAAAAATACTAATGCAGTCTGTTGCCAGATTCATGCTTGAAGGCTTTCCAGCTTGGTAGGACCTGCCAGAGCTTGCTTTCTTGGTTGGCATAGCTTTTGAGAACCTAGGGTCATCTCCTATGCCATCATGAAGCTTTGGAATAGGACTTCAGAGAACTATTATGTCAATAATGATATGAGAAATGTTCTGTTTATTCATGAAATAATCTGTATTGGAAGTTACTCTTGGACTCAGATGTTGGCAATCAGCTAGGAATAGAAAAGGAATCATTTGTTTCATCTGGTAGTAATTTTATCTGAAAGATCAATTAAATTGTTGTTCTTAGCATTGTTAACAATTAGCAAATTGTCAGTGCCAACAATGTTCTCATTTGGTAGAAGAACTGTACCCCAGAGTTGGCCTAAAATGGAAGTCAGGAGACATGGCTTCTATTTCCAGCTCTGCCATTAAGTTACATAACTAACTGTTAAAATGTCAAAACAATGTATTAGTTCTTACCTAAGAGTTTAAGAAATGACATCCAGCCTAGTATTAATTCTTTGACAGTGAGACCAAGAACCTTTTAGGAAAGAGCATCTTAGCTGTTCTCTAAGACATCAATCTTAAAAGGTTATTCCAACATTCTTTATTTCCTCTTTAGTAACTGGGTATGGATATATCTTTATTTAAACTCTTCTTAGACCCATTAATTCCAGACGTAAGTCACAATGAGTTTTATATGTCTACTATCCATTACTTAGAAGAGTATATGCTTTCATTTTTGTTTCTAAAACTAGCTCTATCAAGCTTCACATGTTGCTCCTTATTTTAATTCTGCTCAATAAGCACTTCAATTTAGCATATACTTGTTAAGTGTTTGCTCTATGAAGGGGATTAAACTAGTCTAAAAAAAAGGGGCTCCTGCCCTCAACGGGTTTGTGTTCTATAGGACCAAACACATAAGTAATAGAAGGGGATCTGCACTGCATTCAAGACAGCTCAAATCTTCTCAGGCAAAATATTAATTACATGCTATGTGCCTTTAGGCAAGACACTTAATCTTTTTAAGCTTCCTTTCTCTCTTTCAAAGATTGAGGGGAAGTTGACTATATGGTCTATGAGATAATTCAATGTACTCCATCCACACCCTTCATGGTTTAATAAGCTTCAATCATGTCTTCTCTTGGCCTTCATTTCTAATCTTTTGAGTCTGTCATTATATAAAAGCTGCTTTCATCCACTTTTCAATTTGTTAAGGTTATTTGCTCTTTTTCTAGGTTGTGTGTGTGTGTGTGTGTGTGTGTGTGTGTGTGTGTGTGTGTGATGAGGAATAAATAGTATCAGAAAATAAGATTTGGATTTCTGGATCACGGTTTATGATACAGGAATGAAAACTTTTAGCCAAGCTTAGAAAATATCTCTTGAGGTGTTGTGATAGAATTAAGTTCCTTGAGAACAGGTAATTTTATTTCTGTTTTTGTTTCTTAGTCCCAGGTTCTAGCAAAGTACGTGCGACAAATGTCCTAGGGCTGCTAAGTGGTGGTAGGCCTGGAGTCCGGAAGATACAAGTTCAAATCCAGCCTCAGATGTTTATTAGTTCAGTTACCCTCAACAAATCACAACTTTTATGTGCCTCAGTTTCTTCAACTGTAAAATAGGGGTCATAATAGCACCTACCTCAAGGTTGTTGTGAAAATCAAATGAGATAACATTTGTAAAGTACAGGGCCTTGTGCATAGAAGGTACTTAATAAATGCTTGTTGTCTCTTGCTTCCCATGCTTAATTAATGCTTGTTGACTATTTGATCGGAGGACCAATAAAAAAAATTTGCCTGGAAACTTCCAGATCTGATAAAGAGGGCTTTAAAAACTGGAAATTAAGGGCCAGAGAGAAAAAATGTCAATACTAAACAGAGAGAAAAAATGTCAATACAAAATCCACTAAGCCAGATGTCACAGAAAAGGAAGAAAAATATAATGCCCAGTAGATTATAGTAAAAAAAAAAAAAAGTCCAAGAAAAACAACAGCAATAAAAACTCATAGTCTTAGATGTCTATACACAAATGTGAAGAGAGTGAGAAATAAATCAATTGAATTAGAGTTCTTAATACAAAGAGGTAAATCTAGCTTCAAATGCATCACCAAAATTTGGTAGGACATGAGACATGACATAAAAAGAATTATAAAATGGGTTACCTTGTACAAAAGGGACAGGGGAGGAGTGGCATGATGTTTCAGAAACACATAAGAATATATCTTTGACACAGAAAGGAAAGCATGATGAAAAGAAATTGGGTGAGACTTAATAAAGGAAGAAACAGGAAAGATATGATTATACTCCAGAATAACTAGAAAGAAGAAACAAACGCTTTATCATTTGAGGCTTACATCACTGCCTGGCATGTAGGCATGAGAGAGGAGAAATGGTGTGAAGAAGAAAAAGGAAAGAAGAAAAAGAGAGAGGAAGGGAGAAGAGAGGGAGAGAGAAAAAAATGAGTGACAGGCGATTTTGACTACTCTTACATTCAGAACTCCCTAATTAAAGTCAAACATCTGTCAAGTTCTTAACTAGCCTTAATAATCATTTCATTCTCCAGTACGTGGAGGAAGCAATATAGAGAACTATTAATCCTGAGTTCCCCTTCTCTCTGTTCATACAACCAGTACCATAGTTCAAGTTCTCATCACCTTACATGCACTATTGCAACAGTCTCCTTATTGATCTCCCTGACTCGTTTCTCCTGCCTCCAATCCATTCTCCACGCAATTTCCAAAATGATCAAAGCACGAGTCTAGTAGTGCTACCTCCTAACTAAATAAATTCCAATGACTGCCTTTTACATTTAGGATGAAATATAAACTGTTCAGCATTTAAAGTTCTTCACAACTTGAGCTCTTCCTAGCTTTCTGATCTCCAGTCATACTAACTCAATTGCTATTCCTTATAATGTTCCATATCTCTTACAACTATGTATTTGGACTGACTGTCCCCCCATACCTAGAATGCTCTCCCTCCTCATCTCCACCTCTTAGAAACCCTGACTTCCTTCAGTACTCAGTTTAAAGGCCTTAGCAGGAGGCCTTTCCTAGCCACAAGCTGTGAGTGCCTTTCTAAACTTACCTTCTATCAACTCTGTATGTACTCATTTACATACGTGATGTCATCCCCACTGAAAATCTCCTTGAGGATAAAGGATTGTTTTTCTTTATTCTTTGTGTTCCTAGTGTTTGGAATAGTGCCTGGCACTTAAATAACAAATGTTTGTTGATTGGTTAATCAATCAAGATGAACTGATCTGATTTTGAGCAATGAGGAGGAACTTAACTGCTAAAAATAGAAAAGGAAATGACCACCTCCGTTTTAGACTTTGTAATAAATAAAGAGGGAAAAGACAAGCAAAGCCTGATGTGCACCCTAGATTTGTAGAGAATAAAACTCAATGAGTTTGGGGCCTACAGCCTAAAACAGTTCAGGACAAGTTTTGTGCTAATGGGACTTACTAAGGAACAGAATTCTAACTACACAAATAAAATGAACTTGATAATGAAGGGGGTAGGGAAACAAATTGTTTGAAGAGGCCAAGGAGGACATGCAAGAATTCAACAATTGAGATTTTTAAAAAAGAGAGGAAGAAAGGATACCAAAGATGAAAGCAAAAACAGTTAACAAAAGATGAATACTAAAAGGGAACTGTGCTAATAGAAAATATCAAAAAAGCAAAAACTCAGAATGGGGATGAGTCTTGCAGTGAATGATAGACAACAGAAATTAACTCTTCAAACCCATAGTGAATGATTAAGAGAAAAGAAAAGATTCCTATAAATAGAATAGTAATAATGGATGCCAGAGGTATGACCAAACTATTCAACTCTCTAATAAGAAAAATCATCAGGCTGGAAAGTGTAGAATGAAAAAAAAAAGGTTAATAGATCATTTAAGCTCAAGATAAATAAGAAAATACTAGGCAAATACCCAGTTACCTTCCATAAGTTCAAGTCACAAGTCTGAAAAAAAAAATGTGTTACAGAACTAAAAGAATATGTGAATGTTACTGTAGAGTCATCACTATGATTCTTGAAAAATAGCAGAAATTAGTAGAGGTGTTACCATGGCTGGAAATGAATGACTGTCCCAGTTTTCAAAAAGATGAATAAATTTGATTCTCCTAACTCTGCACAAGTGAGCTTAAATTACAAGCAGCTGAGTGGTACAGTGGATAAAGCACCAGCTCTCTAGTCAGAAAGACTAAACTTCAAATCCAGCCTTAGACACTAGCTGTGTGACCCTGGGCAAGTCACTTAACCCTATTTGCCTCAGTTTTCTCATTCAGTAAAATGAACTGGAGAAAGAAATGGCAAATGATTCCACTATCCTTGCCAAGAAAATCCCAAACAGGTTCAAAAAGAGTTGTATAGGAATGAAATGAGTGAATAACAAATAACAAGCTTTCCTTATAAAAATATGAGTAAATTCAACAAATGTTTATTCATTGGTCTCCTTGTCATCTACGTCTATTTGCTCAGCTTCATCCTCCACAAAACTGCCAAAATGACATACATCAAAACACAAATGTGACTATGTGATTTCTCTATTCAAAAAAGTTTTCAATGGCTTCCCATGATTTTTAAGAATAAAATGGAAAATCCTCAAGTTGGTATTCAAAGTCTCTTGCAGTTTGGCTCCCGTCTGTCTTTCCAGTCTTATCCACACACTCTCCTTTTTAGTCAAACTGGCATATCATTTTCATGATCTTCCCATCTTCTATCTCCTTATCTTTACACAAGTGGTCCTCAATGTCTGGAATATACAGATTTCTACCTCTGCTTCTTAGAATCTTAACTATCCTTGGCAATATTATAATTACAATTTACATCAAGGTAACTTCTTTTTTGAAACAAATGGAGTGAGTATGATATCTTTTTCACATCTCTGTCTAGAAACCATTTTATATTGATTGGGAATGTAATCTTCTGATACGAACAGGGTTAAATTGTATTTGTTTAAAATGTTTCATTGCTGGCTAAATAGTACACAGTTATGCTGACCTTCAGATATACCATAGTTCAGAATACCTTAACACAGAAGAGCTAACCAGTTCTAAATTCCAGTAAAAAAGAAGTATGACTTGAAATATATGATCAAACTAGATGAGAAATGGTCTCAGTCTCAGTCTCCCTCCCCGCCTCCATTGGAGGTGCAGTCACAAATGCCTGGGTTCAAATCTCACCTCAGCCACTAACTGTTTGACCATGAACGAGTGACTTAACTTCTCTGTGCCTCAGTTTCCTAAAATTCCTAAAATGAGGTGACTTTATATCCTCTAAGGTCCTTTCCAAGTCTAGTTATGATCCTTTCTGTTGGGTAGGCAGCAGAGCTCCTCTCTTGGTGCTTTTACCCTCTTTTTTGGTGGTTCAGGAAGCATTCCTTGTCTTTTCTGATCTAAATTGGAGACATGGACCATGGGGGCCTTCTGGGAACAGACCCAACGAGTTAAAGTCACAACCTCCCACATCCCCACCTACTGCCAACCATTGCCAAAAAGGTAGCAAGTAGAAAATGCAGTATTTAAAATAGATGTCCTCTGATTCCAAACCCAGTATTTCTTCCTATTCTTTGACAAGGCTCATAGTTGCAGTTAGTGGGCTTTCTTAATCTCTACTAAAGAGTAAGATACTCAGTAATGCCTCAGTCAGAAGGCACATCTAAGTAAGGAGAACTCTTTGACGCAAGTAGGGGCAAGACTCTTCACAGACCCTTTCTTACTTTACATAATACTTTTCCAGAGAAGTATCCATTTACTCTCTGCTTTTGTTTCCTTCCTGTCTTTGAACCGTTCTCTACCCATGATAAAACGTATCCAGTAATGACATAATAACTCAATTGTTTTAGAAGTCTTTCATGTAAAGTCATGCCAGAGATTTCTTGAAGGCTTAAATAATAACCACCTGTTCCTCTTTGTCCCCATGATTACTGACTCTGTCAAAGAACTCTAACAATTTGTGTGCTTGGTTGCCTCATATGGAAATCATGCTGTCTTTCCCCAACAGGACATTTTGTTGTTGTTGTGGAAGCAGCCCACACCTTCCAAGATTCTGGGATCACTCAGATTCAGATCCAGTCCTGGGGGGCTGACTCAAAAGGGTCATTTTCTCTCTTTGGCTGATTTTCCTCACCTGGAATTATTCCAGGAAAAACTCAAAATACAAGTCAAGTCCAACTTATGATTAAATTTTCCAAGTGTGGGAAACAGAACCTCCAACTCCTGTAAAGGCGTTCAAATTAATAATTTGTATGGGTAGTTATCATTTATTTCAGCCCACAGAAGATAAATATTCAGAAAACTCACAGAAAGCCAGAGATAAATAGAGAAACACATAAAGCACTCAAATAACTCGTAACCTTTTCTCAAGTGTAAACTGAATTTGGGGCTGCTTTCTTGGCAACCTGGTGACATTCCAGTGAGTCCCTCTTTCCCACAGGTTTCTGAACAGTCCCAGTAAGATTCATAGTATCATACTGTGGTTTCAACTGCCTCTGGAAGGTAGACATATTTAGGAGTATGCTAAATAAGTAAACTGCTTCTCACAGAATTTGCACAGTCCAAATGGAGTTCTGTGACAAGGCCCCAATCTCTCCCATCCCTCCAAACCCCAGGAAATAGTTTTTATCCTTTAGCCATAGGGACCACATGGGCAATCCTGTTTTTTCTCCCAGAGTCAAAGCAGACCAGTAAACATGTAAAAAATTCTCTACTTTCTATAGAAATTGTAATACCTCAACTCTCAAACTTAGACATTCTTAAAGTTCGGGTTATCCACAAAACAATTCCAAGGCTAGAGCTGCCAATAAAAGCTGCCTTCTCTGGCTAGAAGGCTAGGTTCTGATATCATATTACCTAAAAGGTGGAAGCCTTTATTTCTTTCTCTGTCTCTGTCTCTCTGTCTCTCTCTCAAAAATACACACACAGTTACAAACAGGACACTGGAGTTCATAAACATTGTCAGTGAACTACCATCCTGGATCACATGGACAAGCACATGTCTGTTTCCACCATGTGATTCTATAGGAACTCTTATCAATTTCCTGACTGCTGCCATCTCTCAAGTTAGGAAATTCCATTCTCAGGAACTCAAATCTCTGACTTACTCTGAAAGCTAAGTCAAGTTCATGTAACTTCCCTGTTTTCCTGCTCAAGACACTTTTTACCAGTTCCCAGGGGGGAGGGAGTATGTACAGGCACAAGTTTCCATGCCCCAAGTTCTCCCTCACCACCATGCAGCAGGCTACTCTGTCTTCTTAACAAGGGAAAAGTCAAAATAGACAAATGGAATATGTAGTCTAATAACAAGGGGCAGCTCCCCTTCTTCTGGAGATAACTTTTTTCTAGTCAAATGATATATCCTATGATAACGCTGTCATGAATTGTAGGAAGTCATTCACCTTGGAAGCAATCCCAGTCATAGAAAACCAATTAGAAGTTCCATGTTTCCTCTCAGCAAGATGCCAGTAGACATACCAAAACTCTCCATCAGAAGCTGCACCTCAGGCACCTCAAGACGAAGCCTCTTGGTCAGTAATTTTATTGATTGGAAAATTCATCAAAATGATCAAATACTCCCTCTATCAATCTTCTCACAGGTGTAGTCACTGATCTTGTGTTTTGGGAATCTATACTTACCTCATTGGCCACTGTGGGTGATGCTATCCATTCACGAAGTTATCTGAATGAAAAAAGAGAGAAATGATGTTAGATCAGGTTTCTTACACATCAAAAAACATACTATTTCATTAAAATGGGCACCCCCTCCACTGACAGAGATTTAAATTTATTCATGCTCTGATAGACAAGAAGCTAGAGCTTCAGCACCTAGTCGCCAAGCCTCTGATGATGAATCATTTCTACTGTCAGATGACAGCCAAACTTTTTCTTAAGCTTTTCCAGTGCCATAGCATGTGCCAGAGCTTTCTAGTTTTACTAGAATAAACTGTAAGAGTCAGCTCTATAACACAATGGAGAATCCAAGTACAATTTTAGTCAGAAAAGGAGGGGCTGCTTTAAATGGCTATTATTAATAAGCTAGTAATAAAATTATTAACAAAAAACATCATTATTAATAAACACAGCTGATGTTTATAGCACTTTAAAGTGCGCAAAGCCTTATTTTAAAGTGCATTAGAAATCTTGAAGTTGTATAAATACTAACTATTCTTAATGATTCAAAGTTGATAATTATTTTATCATCTCATGTGTATAACGCAAAACTATCCATAAGGTAAAAAGCCTATGCCATAAATAAAATTATATAAACGTTGTAAAAAAAATGGCAATATCTTTAAGCGAAAAGTATGTAAGAGGAAGCACAATGCTGCTTTATGGGCTTTCACCATTATTAGTCAATTAAATTTAATAAGAAACGTAGAACTAGACCAAAGCTGAGACCTCATCTTTACAGCAGATCTCTCCAGTCTCACTTTGCCTTGCTCCTTTTTCCGCATTCTATGATCCAGCCACACTGATGTTCCATTTCCTATCTCCCTGACTTGGAGCTGACAATACTCATTATCATTAATAATATTAACCATGTACAAAATACCTTAAGATATTCAAAGCACTTTTCCATTACATATGGAATGGAATATTATTAGTTTGTAAGAAATAATAGCTATGAAGAACTCATAAGGAATAAAAGGACTGTATAAATTAGTGCAGAGTGAATTAAGCAGGAAAAGGATGATGTCTATAATAATTAAAATACAAATTGACAATTCTAAAAGGCAAAGAAAATAAAATTAAAGGCAATGATCAATATTATTTCCATAGGATAAATGAGAGATGATGAAATATTCTCCTTCCTCCTTATAGAGAAGTAAGGAGGTACAGGTGGCTATTGTTGCCTCCTATATCATATGAATTCACTCCATCAGTCAATTTGGATCTACTGTTTTTCTTTGTAACAAGAGATGGTTCAGTATGGCAAAGGTAGGGAGGGGAGATGTCGGAAAATGTCTGGTATAAAAAGGCATAAAAATCTTTTCAACTCTACCTATGCAACATGTCTCATATATCCCCTGTACTTATGTCACCACCCTTGCTTTGGCACCATTACTACCTTCCTGACCTATTGGAATAACCTTCTCTCTCCCTAACTCAGTTCAATTTAAAACACATTTATGAAGTACCTGCAATGTGCAAGGCATATCCTACATGGGTCCAGCGCACGAAGACAAATCAGGACATCAACATTACAATAATCTTGATTAAAGATAATGAAGGATCTGAATGAAGGTGATGACTATGTAACTAGAGATAAGGAGAAAGAGGCCACAGATGTTGGGGCTATGACATTGACAGCAGCTGCCAATTTATTACATATAGAGGTAAGAGGAAGGGATAGGAAAGAAGTTGGGATGTCTCCAAGGTTATAAATCTCGATGACTTGAAGGATAGTGTTGCTTTCAACAGAAATGGTTAAGTTTGGAGAAAGGGCAGGTTCAAGTGGGAAAATGATAACCTCCATTTTTAGACATGCTGAATTTGAGATCCAAACGGGACATTTATGTAGAAGTGTTCAGCAGGTAGTTGGTGCTATGTATTGCGGGACTTCATCCATTCTTGACCCACCACCAGTGTTCCTTCAAACCACTGCCATACTTATCTTCCTTATACATCTAGTCAGCACCTTTTAATGGCTCCCTCTTGACAAACGAATAAAGTTCAGTTTCCTTGGCCTGCCATTCTAGGCACTTCACATTACATTACTAGCCTTACAGCCTCAAACCCCCTCCCAATAACGTCCACATAATCTACGTCCCAGCCAAGCTGGACTACTCCCTGTCTCCCCAGATTCACACTATGCTCTCATGACTGTGCTTTGATTTGTACTGTTCTCTAAATCTATAATGTCCTTTCACCCCACTGCTAAATTCCTACCTAGCCTTTAAAACCCATCTCAATGCCACTTCCTTCAGGAAGCTTTTCCTGGTTGGCAATTGACCTTCACCCTTCTTTCCATTTCATTATATACTCAGAGAAGAAAAGTGCTATGTTTTATCTAAACTTCTTTATCTTTACCTTTACCTATCTAAACTATCTTTATCTTTACTTCTATGTGTAGTACAGTCTACTACACATAGAAGGACAACTAAGTTGTACAGTGGAAAGCAGGAAGACCTGAGTTTGAATACTGCCACAGATTTGAGGGCCTCAATTTCCTCATTTCATAAATAAGGATAACAGTATCTGTTTCACAGAGTTGTTGTGAGGAACAAATGAGTTAACATCTGTAAAATGTTTTGCATAACAAAACTCTAAATACTAATTTTATTATAGACATATACAGATACATGTCTGTTTGTTTAATTGAATTGACTTAAATTAGGATCTGAATTCTTGGGAAAGAAAGCTTGCTTTTGTCTGAATATAAACATGCCCCAAATAAGTACATCACTATACATAAAATTTGGGGAAAATCTGTAGCTGTACTACCTTTCCCCCTAGAAGTATGTAACTGACCAGAAAAGAGGAGGGACAGAATCTAATGCTCAGCTGCCCCTTTAAACATAAATAACATGAGGTTTCCTGATTAGGAGTATTCTCAGAAAATTGCCTCTCAGCCACTGAGATAACAATTCCTTGTACTGTTCTCAGGCTCACAGAACTCTCATGGGATGCTGTCTTGGTGGCTTCTCCTCTCACTCTGTTGTTCTTGGTTGTTTTAGTGAGTCTCACCAGCCCTTTGACTACTATCTGCGTTGCAGCAATCATGTAACTTTAGAGTTCACTTGGAGATTAGCTCACTATTCTTAAAATAAATGGCTTCCTGAATGGAGGACATGGGAGAGGGAGGAGGAAGGTGGGATTTGGAAGGAGAATTGTTTGCCTCTTTCTTCACGTGACACAACCAGAAATAGGTGATAGGTGCTATATCTCTTTGCAGAGACATAGATCCAAGCTAGAGGTGCCAAAGGGACATAGGAAAATAAATCTGTGTGTCATCATACAGGGAGAAAATAATGGCTTCCATTTTTAAACATGATTGAAGAGGACAATAGAACATCTATTGTGGAACTGACTACATTCACTCTCTCCACATTAATAATCCATCCTTGAAATCACTGTTATAATTATCTTCCTTATACATGTCATCCATGGCCCAGAGAGAACCCCCTTTCCATAAAGGACTCTTTACAGTAAATAGCAGAGAATTTTATTATTCCTGTTTTACACAGGAGGCTGAGGCTGAGAAAGGTTAAGTGACTTTTCCTCTACACATAGTAAGTTTTAAAACTATTTTGATCTGATCACAGGTTTCCTTACTTTATTCCAGGCTCTTTCTGTAACAAAACACTGTCTCTGACAGAGGTATCGCCACACCTCAGTGACTCCTTACATTCTATTCAATTTGATTCAATTCAACATCCCTCTTCATTAGACCCTGCTTTGAAATATATTAGGCACTGGACATACAAAAGCAAAATTGAAATAGTCCCCTTTCTCAAGAAGAGAACATCCTATTGGAATTTGGGGTGGGAAATACAACATTTACAATGTAACGCTCTAACACTATGGTGTTGAGGATAGAGAGCTCATCTGAGAGTCAAGAAAATCTGGGTTCAAGTCCCATCTCCAACACATACTAGCTGATAAAAAAAAAAAAGTATGTTCTTATCTAGGAGTTCCCTATACCAATAAAGGTACATTTCTTGTTGCTTGAGGGAAAGCAAAGTGCTAGCAAACAAGTAATCAGAGAAGCTTCACATAGGAGGTAACAACTGAGCTGAACCTTGAATGATCTGGATTGTTGTTGAGTAGATTCCATTATGGCATAGAGCAGAAAGAACATTAATCTTGGATTCAGAAGAAATGACTTTGAGGCCTGGATCCCCCATTAACTAGCTGAGTCATCTCAGCTGAATCACTTCATGTTTCAGGACATCAGAAATGTAAAGGGGTTATGTCAGATGATATTTCACCTTCTAGAGCTGTATGATTCTTGATAGAGAGACAATGTTACTGAGTGAAAAAAGGACAATGTTACTGAGAACCTGGATTTCTCTGCCTCTGGCTCTTATCCTAGGTAAGTCAATTAACCTCTTAGAACTTCAGGATACCAGAAGTTACAAATGGGTTGCATAGGTGGAAAACACACCAAAGAAATCTCAAGTCCAATCCCCAAACAAATAGCAACCATAACCAAAAATTGTTAACCAGACAAAGCGAATTTCGCTGGGCCTCCTTCGTATTGCTGCTATGGTACTAATGCTGTTTTATACTCATTTAAATGTCCAATAATTACGAAGTATGATTATAATTATGATGGGAACTTCGGAACATACCCAGATCACCTAACAGAGCCACTCTGCTTCTGGGAAAAGACATCCTGTGTTTCCCTACCACTTAGGTGGGAGTAGCTTCTTTCCATTGTCTATATAACTGGGACAGGCTGAGGTTTTTGTTGTTTTTTTTAACTGCCAGATGCACATTCTCTTTTTCTGAGTCCAGAGATGGTGAAGGTCACACAGTTCACCCATAATGCTAGTGCCACTAACTGAAGAAGAAGGCCACATTCCCTTCCTCCTCCCTTTTATCCTGTGATGTCAAGAATCCAGGGGAGAGTGGGATGCACAGGAAGGTTCCATTTTGGTTTGTTTCCCTTAGCCTTTTTAGTTCCAAGTGCAGAGGAAGGCTGGAAGTCTTTTCCAGAAGCAAGGGATCTCCATGTTAGGTGATCTAGGCATTTTCCAAAGTACCCATTACATAATCACAAACAAAATTAACATATAATGAAGGCAGCATAGTGAGGTGGAAAGAACATAGAGTTCAGAGAAACTACTTAGGATTCCTAGTTTCCACACAGATTTTTGTGACCTTCATGGAATCTCCACCTCCCAAATTAGGAATTTGGACTAGGTAACCTATACATTTTCTTCCAGCTCTAAATCTACGAAGAGGAAAAAACTTGGCTGGATGCTTCAGATAGGTTAGCAAGTTACTTTGTCTAGTGCCAAAGGCCTATTCATAAACACAGTCAAGTTCAGAAAGACTGGCAATGCCCTTTCAGGATAAGCACAGAGCACCCACAGTGGACACTGGCAGCTTCTTGTTATTAAAGGCCTTTTCTCCAGCTGATACCCTGGGGATTTACTTCTAATATTTGTACTAGTGGCAGTTAACAAATCCCACAAGCATTGATTACAAAATAATCCCTAAAAATAGGCATGCACCCCATAACATCTTGAGGAGGCCAGAATTTGTCCACTACATCCTGGCTTCCTGCTGCCAGCAACTCATGCTCAGAACAGTCTGCCCTGGAATCAATAAATAGCGGAGGCCAGCCGAA
Source organism: Potorous gilbertii (assembly GCA_028658325.1). Lineage (NCBI taxonomy): Eukaryota > Metazoa > Chordata > Mammalia > Diprotodontia > Potoroidae > Potorous > Potorous gilbertii. The sequence goes on from CM053770.1 coordinate 345,963,339, forward strand.
ATTCTGGCAAGACATGGGAGACCAGGAATAAAAAGCACCCTTCCCTAGAAGAGGGAGGGGAAAGGATCTGATAGTAGAGCTCAAGCTAGGGAACTAAGGTACTTCACAAACTGTCAATCTTGAGCAATTTCAACCAAGCGTAGGAGGAAAAGGAGAAAAGAGAGGAGGATATTTTTAATCTGCTGTAGATTTTTTTTAAAATTGAAAATAGTTTAAAGGTGTAAGAAAGATGTGAGGAGAGAGTTTTATTCCCCACAGGAGCAATTTGGAAAATAAAAATTTGGAATTAGAGTAGACAGTGACTATTACATGACCTATTTATTACATAAATTCAGATATGCCATGAATCAAACCATCTCCCCCATAACATAGCAACTACATATAATCAAAGTCTGGTATATGAAAATCAACAAGCATGTATTAAGTACTACTTATAAGTGGCAGTATGCTAGGAATACAAAATCAAAAATGAAACATTTCAGGCCTTCAAGAGGGGAGAGAGAAAAGAAATTCACAACACATCTAGATATAAAGAGTTATAGATTATACATATTTATAAATAACATATACATATGTATACCTATGTGTATAGGTATGTACATATGCCTATACATAAAGGTATACATATATGTGTGTGTGTGTGTGTGTGTGTGTGTCTGAGATAAAACATGATAATGTTAAGGCATTAACAACTAGGGATGAGGCAGCCAGATGGTCCAGTGGATAGAGCAGTGGACCTGGAATCAAGTAAGACCTGAATTCAAATCCAGCCTCATACATTTACTAGCTGTGTGACCCTGGGCAAGTCGCTTATCCTCTGTTTGCCTTAATCCATTGGAGAAGGAAATGGCAAGCAATTCCAGTATCTTTGCCAATCATCTATCCAGCATCCATGGATAGCACTGACATTCTAGGGTCCACAGGATCATGACGAATCAGACACAATTAAACAACAGCAATTAGCAAGAAGTCATTTGACCTTTCTCAGCCTGAATAAATAGAAGGGGTCAGACAAGACAAGAGTTCTTGACTAGGATTCATAACTTTGAAAAACAACAATAACAATATTGAGTATTGGTTTCCTTTGTAAATACATACTTTCTTTTATGCATTTAAAAACATTCTAAGAAGCAGTCTGTAGGCTTCACCAGATTGCCAAAAGAGCCTAGGACACAAAAAAGGCTAGGAATCTCTGGACTAGAAGATTTCTAAGGGTCTTTCCAGATCTAATCTATGAATTTATGTCTCAGACAACAAGGACTAGCAAATGAGCTTAGTTACTCAGGGCTACAGTCCTTGCGTACAGCTAGATTTTGTACAAAGTGGGAAGTTGAGTAGGTATCAATAGTCCTCAGGTAGGCCACAGGTAGAAAATTGCATTTGTATTGAATTGTGAAGGAAACTAAGAATTCTTAGAAGTGAAGATGAAAAGGGAGTGCATTACATACATGAAAAGAGATGGCACTATACACATATGTATGTATGTGTGTGTATATATATATATGTATACACACACAGAATAGCTTGTCTGGACATTAGATGTGTGTTTTGAAATACACTAAGCAATGGGAATACAAAAGAAAAAATCAAAATACTCCCATTTTTCAAGAAATTAACATCCTAGGGGTTTGGGGTGAGAACTAAAATATTAACACTATCCTACTTTGGTAGTTTGGTGTTGAGGCTAGAGAGCTTTCTCAGGCAGGATGATCCAGGTTCAAGGCCCATCTCAGACACATACTAGTTTGTTCATACTGAAGAATAATGCGTAATAAGGGTAGAGAGCCCAGGTCAGGAGAAAGTTGTGAAGGGCTTTAAGTATCCAACAGAGGAGTTATGTGTGCAGCACAAATGTTAGGTCTACCTCCATGTAGTAGCATTACAAGAGCTTCTGAGATACCTCTTCTTCCTTTATGCTTGCATAACCATTGTGCGTCATTCAAATCTTTTGTCTTGCCTCTCTTATTTCCTTATGCCTTTGCTTTTCTCTCCAGTTCTCAATAATACAATCCTTTACCAAGGAACTCTGACAGTTAAATGACCTGTATCAACGATTTGGACTTAGCACTTTGGAACTCTATCATTTTCATTTCCACAACTATGTTTAAATATTTTGCAATACATAAACTGTCAACTTTGTTTCTATTTATGTTTCCCCCAACCAAAGCAGAATTTCTCATTTGCAATAAAGAAATAGCATTTCCTCGTCTCAAGTTTCCTTCTTTGCATTGGGTCACTGCTTAATTGATTACTAAATATTGTTTTGTGAGCTATTTGTTTGTTTTTAACAGACTGAGTATCTCTCTCATCCACACTGGAAGTGCTTGTGACCTGATCAGTTGTCTTTGCTTTTCCAACCTGAACCGGTTAACCTCTCCTTAGCAACCTGGTGCTCCGCCACCCACTCAGGCAGAGGCTAATACATTAGTGCCAAAAGTAGTGAGGATTCCTGATTGGCTTAGCCAACTCAGAACTCCTGAGCTCAAGCAGTCCACTAGCCTCCCCTTCCCCAGTAGTGGAGAATACCACCACACCTGTTTTGTATGAGCTATTATATTGTTTCTGATGAAAAGAACTTCCTTGAAAGGTTAATAGAAATAGCAAAGTCAGTCAAGCTCAGAAACCAGGAGACACAGGTAACATTGTCCTATCTCCCAGTACATGCTGTTCCAGTACGCTTGCTCTTTATGTATTTTGTTCCTGGTTATTCTCAAATTGCCTTTACACAGTCAAAACTCCTAACTTTAAAAAATTCTTATTCTTTCATGCTGCTTCTGCTATCTTACTGTCTCTGAAAAGAAAGAAGTTCTGTTTATCTCCTGAATGACTAAAAGATTGTTTTCATGGGTTTGCTTATGCAGAGTGGTGGTTGGGTTTGGGGATTTTTGGTGGTTGTTGATCAAGCTGAGAAGAACATTTTAACTCTAAATGAGCCAGAGAAGGAAATGGCAAACCACTCCAGTACCTTCACCAAGAAAACCCCAAATGGGGTTTCCAAGTATCAAACAAAACTGAAACAGCTGAAGAACAGCCACATGACACCTGAGTTCAAAACCTACCCTTGACACCAACTAGCTTTGGGACACTGGGCAAGCCATTTAACCTCTCAGCCTCGATTTCCTCATCTGTAAAATGAGGATAGCAATAGATCCTATCTTCTAGGTTGTACTGGACTACAGGCTATGAGAATCCAGTGGAATAACATACGTAAAGTGCCTTGCGAATCTTCAAGAGCTACATAAATGCTAGCTACTATACTAGAACTAATCTGACTTTGCTTTAAAGTATTATAAATCCTGAGATTTAAATTGTGACCTGTATTCGAAATGTATTCACTCTCTCTCCCCCCCCCCATCCCTTCTACCTTTTGATAATAATTCTGTGAAGCTCAGGAAATGTTTCTCATCAGTGAAATCTCTTTATTATTCCTTTGGGATGACAGATAGGAAAAGTGGTCTCTTTCAGTTTTTTCTCTTCTCTTTCAAATTGATCTTCTGCACCATTGCCTCAGTCTCTTTCCTTCTGTCAGTCTAGGTAGATAGATAGAGCATGGAACTTGGAGTTAGGAAGAATTGAATTCCAATCTTGCCTCAGATATTGACTAGCAAACTTCTCTGAACCTCTGTTTTCCTCATTTGTAAAATAGGAATAATAAAATACTATATAAATACTAACTAGTTTTATTATTTTTCCTTTTTTGGTCCCCTTGGCCTTTGAGTTGAATTTAATAAAAGAATAAAATTTCAAAGCAGCATGGTATAGTGCGTGGAGAACCTCAAATCCAAGAATACTTGATTCCAAATCTTATTGTTGATAAATACTGACTTTGTGACCCTCGACAAGTCACTTATTCTCTGAGTGCTCTAGAAAACCATCTAAGACTGGAATATGCAGAGAAGGTGCCAGTGTTCTATTGGTTGTCATTATTCTATGCCAATGAATTCACATGTTCAATCCCTTTCCCTACAAGATGATCTCTTCTTTTTAAGCAAACTTAGATACTTTATGAATTTTGCTACTTACTTACAGCTAGAATTTGTATAACAGTTTAAGATTTGCAAAGCACTTTAAAAATATTAGCTTATTTTATCATGATGATGACCCTGAGAAGTAAGTGTTACTGTTATTCTATTTTAGAGATGAGATAGATAAAGATTAAGTAAATTGCATAAAACTAACTGTAGGCAGAGAAAAGGGGGAGACTTGAGTTAACAAACTATCAACAGAGATCAGAAACACAGTGTCCAATTTCCCTAACTTTCCAATTACAAAGTCATAGTTTCCCACCCATTGGCTTTTCCTGTATTCAATGGGCTGCTAAGACCATCATCCTCACTCAGAAAATTTGCTCTACTGCTCCTACCACTCCTGATAGAATAAATAAAAATGCTGCTGGGCAGTAATGATGGGAGAATAGTATAGATGGTGTCAGAAATGGTGGAGAGAATGTTAGGAATACTGAAAAATGGTAATGAAAGTGTAGGATTAACAGCCATTTTGCATTATCCAAACCAAAGATTTTGCTCAAATTTACCAAGACTGATTGTGGTGTCAAATTCAGATAGAAATGGGGGCCACTAAATTACATGTAAGGATCCCTGATTAGCTGCATATTGACTTGGAAACCACACATGTATATAGATAGATATACATTGATATAAACAACAATTCTGATTCTAGAGTCACTGTTCTTTACTATACCATGCTCTTGTTTTACTGTCAGACACTTCCCTCTTCATGGGAAGCATTATGTTGCAGTGGTACAATGCTGGCTTTTACTTCAGGAGATCAGGATATGAATCCTGTCTCAATTATTTCTCACATATGTGATTTTGTGCAAATCCCTTCACTTCTCTAAACCTCAGTTTCCCCATTTGTAAAATGAAAGAATGAACTAGAGGATCTCTAAGGTTCCTTCCAGTTCTAATTTGTGAAACTATATCTTAGCCAGAAGGGGTCAGTAAGTGGGTTTGCCACCCAGGGCTATAGTACTTGAACACAGCAGGATTTTGTCTAAGATGAGAAGATGAGTAGATGTCAATGGTATCTAATGGATAAGACAGAACCATTTTCTGAGGAAGCAATACAGAACACTGATTAACTTTTGGGGAAAGACTACAAAAATCACCTTAACCAGGAAGGTAACAGAACAAGGAGTGTTGGGGCAGTGAAACAAATATACCCAGGACTAAGCAAAATTGTAAACAGACAAAAAGAGCCAAAAAATGTAGAGGTGAGAGGAGGTGAAGGTGTAGGCCAATCAAGTGGGGTGACAGATTGAAAACAGACCAAAGATTTTGAAACACTGAGCACCTGCCCCCTGGATGTGTGCCTTTTGGAACCTAGTTTTCTTAAAAGGAAAGCATTGTCAAATGTGGTGCCATGAACGTATCTGATCAATTCTATGTTGCCAAGAAAATGAGGCAGAGAAGCAGTAACAGTTCCAGTTTTATTCAGGCATAAAAGTAGAAAACTGGGGAAGGACCTTCAAGATTATGTGCTATAAATTCCTAATTTTACAGATGATTAATTCTCTCTAAAAATATAATTTACTGGTCACCTAGCTAAATGAGTGGCAGAACTGGATCTAGAACTCACAATTCAACTCGATGACTTTTCCCCCATTACTCTACTTTACTATCCTACATTGCCAGTTTTTAACACCATCATTATAGGTCTACATCATTAGAGTGGCAGATGTAGTCAGTGCACATAGGTAGTAAAGGAGTCCACTAAATGGTGCAACAGATAGATCCTCAGCTTCGAATCAGAAACCCTGAGCTCCAATCCAGCCTCAGACATTTACTTAGTTGTGTAACTGTGGACAAGTTACTTAACTTTGTTTTCCTCAGTTGTAAAATGGGGATCATGATAGCCTCTACCCCTTAGGGTTGTTATGCAGATCAAATGAGATAATATTTTTAAATCATTTAGCACAGTGATGGGCACATGGCTTAAAATGTCACTTAATAAATGCTTGTTCCCTCCTCTAGTGACCGAGCAAGAACTTGAAACTAGATTTTCTGCTTCCAAGTGATTGCTATCTCAGCCTTTCAGAGAGCAAAAGTTAAGTCTAGAAGATATTAACAAGCTGGCATTGGTGAAGCAGTACTTCAATTTATGCCTGAGGCTTTCGAGCATGGTTCACCAAGGGCTAATAGAGCACATGTGAATAAATACGTTGGTGCCATTTTGAGGTGTTGCCATTCCTGGAGCAACAAATGAATAACAACAAAATCAAGGCAATGGACATTTTAACAAAAAAAAATTACAACCCTTCCTGACAAAATCAATTACTCACTCATATAATCAGTATTCTAACAGAAAGATTTAGAGGAGTATTTACCATATACACACACTCTAACAGATGGTTTTATCTTGTTTCTGTTGTACATCAAGTAGTCAAAGATTCCTTTGAATGAGAACCACACTGCATCTGCAAGATTGAGAATATTCAATTTATATTAATTTTGCTACTAAAAAAATTAGAAGTAGCTAGGTGGTACACTGGATAGAATGCTGGGTTTGGGGGTCAGGAAGGCCTCAGTTTAAATCTCACTTCAGTTACTTCCTAGCTCTGTGACCCTGGGCAAGTCACATACCCTCTGCCTGCCTCTGTTTCTCAGCTGTAAAATAGGAATCATAATAGCCCTTACCTCCTATGGTTTTTGCAAGGATCAAACAAGATAATATCTGTAAAATGCTTATTATAATAGTGCCTGACACAAAGTAATGTATCAGGCACTTTTGCTTCTTTCCTTCATCATTGGAGACTGGCTGAAGAATTGTCATTTGTGGATGAAATGGGACATTCCTTCACCATAAAAAACTGAATATGAAGAACTTAGGGGAATTTAAGAAGATTTATAAGAACTGATACACAGACATTAAAAAAAAGTAGGCAGAACTCAGGAAAACAATTTATATGACAATTATATAATGGGGAAAAAACCTTGAAAAACATCAGAATTCTGTTCAATTCAGTAGCCAATTGTCACTTCAGAAGAGTGACAGTGAGAGATTACCAGAACTATTCAATACCATAGCAGCGTTGACCTTGTAAGTACAGAATGAAGCATGAAAAACGTAACACTGGACTTAGTGTCAGGAAGACCATGATTCGAAACTTGCTTCACAATACTTACCAGTTGGTTGTCCCAAAGCAAGTTACCTAACTTATCTCAGCTTCCTCATCTATAAAGTGAGGGAATTAGATTTGGTGGCTTCTAAGATTCCTTCTACCTCTAAATCTATAACTTACATGGTGTTAGGCATAGCCTGTGCATGGTGCGAAATCATATATCTTTTTTACAAAAGTAGTACCTTATTGGAGGAAGTCATTGGAAAATAATAGTCATCCATATATATGTATCTATATGTAGATGTATAAAAGGGAGCCAATAAAACACTTATTTTTAAAATAAAGTTTTTTTACTGATGTTAAACTGGATGTCTGGATTATATTGTACATAAACTATAAGATGACACATTTGAATCCTACTTCACAAAAACAAAACAAAATGTACACATATGATTCAATCAAAAAATATAACTTTCCTGCATGAGATTTTTACCCAGCTGTCATTTTACGCATGCTGGCTCATTGATGACAGCACGTTGCCTACTGTGTCTGATTCACTTCCAGTTGGACAAGAGCTTTGCCTTCTTCATCGTTGTTTTGTCAGTCTTTGTTGATGAGAATCTAATTTGAGATTAGGAGAGTGGGGTATAGAACAGGTGGTACCAAATGATAAGCCTTGGCTTTAACATTTATTTTTTAATTAAAAATTTAAGTCGACTTATACATGAGGTCAACAGATACACCATAACAGATGGTAACTATTTCTCTAAAGAATATGCCACCATATTTGCAGCCTGTAACCAACCATTCTCTCCAACTGTGTATAAAATCTTGCAGAATTTCATAACAAGTGAAGTAGACCAGAAAGGAATCCATAACAATCATTTAACTAACCCTTTAGCTGAACTATAAACAGTGTATGACAAGGGCCTATTACATCTCTCTAATATGAGCATAGTGTTGTATGCCCCTTATTAGAATCTGATTTTGTCATTAAGACACTAACCAGAATTACTGAAACTCTATTTCAAAGGGGCATTCTTTTTCAAGGATATAGGACCATCCTGGCTATATCTCTTAAGGCTCAAATACTCAATACTCTAAAAGATCTCATTGGTGTAGGTAGGTCCAATAATAAAGGTCATATCCCTTCCATGTCTTCCCATTCTGTTTGACTCTCATCTATGTCGACATAACCATATGAGGTTCAATCAAAATGCTGAAGCCCTTTTATTAGAAAGCACCCCAACATACACAAGGGAGCCTGCTATCACAGGTTCTTAGATCTGCATTCATAAAAGGAAAGGCAACTTTTGAGGGGTTAGCAATCACTTTAATCAAGCACATGTATCATTCCTTTAAGCAAACACATATATCATTCACCTAATTCAGGGGAGTTAGCACCCTGAACTTCAAAGAAAATACAGAGAAATCAAAGATCAACAGATACGGCTTCCTCTGTCTGAATTCAACAAACAGGTCCTACAATCTGACTATAGTTACCAGAGAGGGAAGCACAAACATCTGGGTTTTCAGAGCCACGGGATTCCTTAGCAGCTTCCCAGAGTCCTCTTCTGGACAAACACTTTCAGTCAGTAAGCCCTCAAAGTAAAACCTCAATTCAGTATTTACAACTTTTATATACATATATATATATGTATGTATGTATGTATGTATATACATATATATATATATGCATATACATATACAATTTCTGGTTAAAGAAACTTATTTCTGTATTTTACTCCTAGTAAAGACTCTTGATTGATAAAGGCAAGATTCAATCAGAAGTGCTTGATTATACCAAGACAAAAATAGCAAAAGATCTTACTTTGCTTGCCCTTACACCCTTCTGCATATTCTGTTGACATTACAAAGGTTCCAGGCCACATAACAAGTAAGGACTAGGGGGTAAGCCAGTCCTTTGCCACCCAGGAGTCATGGGAACTTCTGATACGTGGACTACATTAGAAAATTCCAGTAGGTGAGTTTTGCCTGAGACTGTAGTTGCCTTTTCCCATTTATTTCCTTTCCTGAGTAGATGTCTATGAATCTATCTTGTGAAGGACATGTCCAGGCTCAGTGATGATTTTATAGGTTTGAAAAATCTTAAGGTTCATCAGGTTCAAATGGCTGGTGATAAAGGGAAGTGGCTGTGTACCCTGGGAAAGTTAATTCCCTGTGCCTCCATTTCTTCACCTATAAAATGGGGGAAATAATACCTACTACCTCCCAGGGTTGTTGTGAGAATGAAATATTTATAAAGTGCTCTGCAAACCTTGAAGTGCTATATAAAAGTTAGTTTTTCTTTATTTTGACCAGAAAGGACAGCCAGCAGTGAAAGAATGACCAAGAATTGTTTGGACAGTGAAGAGTTGAGCTGAACTGGGCAAAGCCTGTTTGCTGGTCCCACAAACTGCTTTATGTTATGATGCAATTAAAATATCAGCCTCTTGATATATTGTAATGGTAGTTATAGGTTATTGTACTCTCTTTTAAGTCCTTCTGTCATTTCCCATTATGAATCTTTTGTCTTTTAGCATTGCTTTTATGTGTAGGAAAGAAATACCTATAAAACACCTGACTCATAGTCAGGCCCTAGCAATGAGTTAAAACTCAAGTTTCAAGTAACTTGTCTACTCTTGATCAGATTCAGAAAATTCCGGGCAATTTTGTTTTGTTTTGCTTTGTTCTAATAAATCTTTGATAATTATATTCTATCCTTGATCAAGAACCTACCACTGCTATAATTTAAACTGTGGCACCAAAATCCACATCCCATATTCAACAGCACCTTCTTAGACAGTTATTCCCTTACCTTTCTCTGCTGAACTCTTCAGGCTCCAAAGAATAATAAATGGTGCCAACACTCATTCTCCTAATGGCTTCTGTCTTTCACCCAGAATTTCATAATCCTTAGCAATGTTTTCTAGCTTCCTTCTAGCAGTATTTGTCTTCTTATGAATCACCAGTAGTAGGTAGTAGTTGTCAAGTTTGACAGTACTCCGTAGTCTTTCCTTTATGCTTTGGATACATGCCCTAGGAAGACAGCAGACTTTTCTATTATTTATTTCAGGTCAGCCAATAGCTGCTTAGGTATCCCTCAAGAGGGAGTTAGTTACCAGTCACCATTACTCTTGCCTTCTAACAATTTCTAGATAACTTGATGTCATCTGTGGACCCCCAACACTGAGCATAGGATGTTGCGTCCTTAAATATCCATCTCCCCCATTTATAGAAAAAGCCTCATGTCATGTCTATTACTTAGCTCCAAAAGTTCAGTGATCCTCCTTTCTTCCTTCTGTCACATTCTTCCACCCTCCAAAGTCTTTATGCTCATTATTTATATGCCTTTATGGATTATAAGTCATCAAAGAGTTTGACTATGTTGTTCTTTTTTCATCTTTGTACCTATGGCGGTGAATAGCTGGATGGCACAGTGTCTGTAGTCTGGCCTCAGACACTTCCAAACTATGTGACCTGGGGCAAGTCACTTAACCCTGTTTGTTGTTCTTCTGTAAAATGAGTTGGAGAAGGAAATGGCAAACCACTCCAGCATCTTTGCAAAGAAAATCCCAAATGAGGTCACAAAGAGTTGGACACAACTGTACAATGACAAACCCATGGTGGTATTTTTCTTTCATAGTTTTTCTTTTCTCTTTTTTGGAGGGTAGGGAGGGGGAAGCAGAAATCAGACCTTTGGTTTCATGGATGTGGCAAACTCTCAGTATTGAAACTCCCTCACCTGTGCAGAGTGAAATCACTTCTACAATTTATAATTTTAGAGAGGTTGTCAGCATCACTGTGAGATTAAGTGATTTTCCCTCAGTCAAATAACAGGTGTCAGTAAAAAAAATTAAAGAAAAGTCTTTCTGACTCCAAGACCAAACCTCTATCCACTATACCATCTTGCTCTTCTATATGTAGTAGATCCTGAATAAATGAATGGGGAAAAAAACAAATATTTGAAATGAAAAAGCAATTACTATATGTAACAGTGACTCCCTCAGCCCTCTGGTCTGAAGGCCCAGTGTATTACATTTCACTCCTCTCCCACATTGTCTGGTACTCTTAAAGAGAGCCTGAGGACATCAAGGCTCTTTGCCACTGGCTTCAACCCCTAAAATGGTATTCCCCCAATTATAAGGGTCCCTTACATCTCAGTTTCATTTAACAGTGAGTTTGCATTTACAAAGGAATATTAATTTCAAAGGAATATCAAGAATAAACTAATATCGTCCCAATAACTAGGGACATAATCCCCTCCCTGACCTCACCACTAATTCAAAGAGAACGGCATTAGTTCCAGTTTACTCCATTCCTATATAACCCAGACTTAGTCCAAAGCTGTCTTTGTGCTCCACTCTGTAAACCCTGGCTTTTCAGGACTTCCCTCTGGACTGACTGATGGATCCACTGCCTATCTGCTTTGGAAATCTTGTCTCCACAATCCATTGTTCAAAGCTCCCAGGTCTACTAGGGATTCCCTACCTCTGCATTAAACTGAGAGGACAAATGAAATAGAAGAAACCAAAATAAAACCCAAGCCATGTCTTAGGATCAGAAAGAAAAATGGGGTGGAGGGAAGGGTACCAGTTCACAGTGCCTGTGCAGTGGCTGAATAAGACCCTCACTATCTCTAGACACTGTAGAGGGTGGAAAGGGGTAGAATGTTTCAAGTTTTCAAGACACTGCCTGTTCCAGCTTTTCAGTTAATGAAATGAAGCTACTCCCACCAATGTGACAGAGGAATGCACAATATCTTCTCCCAGAATCAAAGTGCCTTCATCTTACGTGATCTGGGCATACACAAATCAAAGCCCAGGTTTTATATATGCCAAACACAGTACTGAGTTGCTGGGGGCACCAGTACAAAATTAAAGATAGTCCTCTCCTTAAGAAATTTACATTCTAACGGAAGAAGGGGAAATACACACATAAGGAAACTGGTGGTCAAGGAACTTACAGTAGTCCAGAAAGTTACAATGATGAACAGTGGAGACATAAGGCATTAAACTGGCACATACCTTCAAGAAACAATGGCAAAGTTGATTTGATCCTAATTCCGAATGGGAGTGGGAGGGAAGGAAGAGCAGGAGACATGGGGGAGAAGACTACATACAAGTGAAATAAAACATTTCTGGGACTGCTTGAAAAAATGATGCTGGTAAAGTACTCACCAAACAGAAGAGTAGGGACCCACGGCAGAAGTTCTGAAAATAAAATACAACTTTCAGGGTACAAATGATCACTGGTCTAAGACAGTAACAAGGGAGCCTGTTGAGAAAATGATCAGGGAGAAGAAAACGAAGTGAAATCTCTCTGTTGAATGAATGGAGTCTAAACTTTGTTTCTGTCCTGCTGCTTAACATCATATTTTGAACATAATAGAAATCTAATAAGCAGGTGCTGATTGCCAAATTAATAACTCTGGCCCCTTTCCTTCCATAAACACTCATCCTTCAACATCCTATCATCCCTAATTTATCCATTTTGTCTGTTTCTATATTTGCATTTGCTTTCTTAATGCAGGACACACCTGTATGTACACTGAATTTGGAGTCTAACAAATTCAAATTAATCCTGAGACTTTGTTGCTTGTCTGCCCCTCCCTCCAACAGCTGGTCCATGAGTTTATGGGGCATTCAATTTATTAGTGTTGGACAAGTTAATTGCATAGTTGCCACTAAATAGTACATGTTGTTCGTAGTAACTAGACATATTTCCTTTGAAAACGTCGGTAATTATAGAGTAACTTTGTTTCTCCTAACAATTGTATAATTAACTCTAGCCACCACTTCTTGCAAAATCCTTTGGCCTATGCTAAGAGCCTGGGCTAAATATAAATGCAAAAATAATAACCTGGTTTTATGCATAAATGATCGATTTAAAATTTAAATCTGTTTTCCAGCTATTCTGCCTCTGCTTTGATTAGTAAGGTTAGCAATAGGTACAACTTACAGGAACATTCCTGAGTGAAGCAAAAAGACTTACCATCTGAGACAACTGAACCAAGTCAACAAACCATGGCTGGGCAGTGGAAAATAGTGTGTGCTACCAACAAACAATCTCAGTGGTTATCCTATCAATGCACATTCATGTAAAATTGATTAAATACATAAAGGGGAATACTATGTGATTTTCTGTCCAAATTGAATTTAATAAGAATAGTTCAGGCCATGTACTTCTGAGATATTACTGCACCTTGAAGGATGATCAGTTTCAGTCTTTGACTTTTTGTTTTAAAAAATCAGGAAGTAAAATTGACTAGGAATCATAGCTTTGACCATGACTGACTTGGAATTCACCATAAAAACCTCTAGCTCAAGGAAGTTAGAGGTAAACATTACAAAAATCCACAGTGTTCCTAATGCCAAAGGAATATATCATCTCTACTCCCTAATTCTTCCTCTTATATTATCTATACATGCTTCCCCAAATTTGAGAGGGAAGTATCTTTTTCCCACCACATTTCCATATCATTTTAAGGTCCTTCTTCATATTTGTTGAAGAAGAAGAAGAAGCAGAGCTCACAAAATGGCTTCACCCTCCATTACTAGCTTTTTATAATACTACTTTTCTCCCATAGTCTGTGTTCAGGACAAACAAGACTACTCTATTCTTCTTGTCTTGCCTTTTTTTCCCAACTCTGAACCATTGCCTTCTTTCAGTTTCTTATATTTAAATGGATGCTTCCTTCTCCATCTTTATCTGTTGAAGTTCCTCCATTCTTTCAAAGCTCAATGAAAAGGCCACCTCTTCTAAAAAGATTTCTCTTGCAATCACCCCTTACGCTACCTGCTGTTAGCTTTCCAGAACCATCCTATTACTTTGTGTATGATCCTGTTTCATGTTCTTAATGAAAATAGACTCTTTGAGAATTTGTCATGGCAATCTAAATATATTTACTTCTTGGTTGCTGGACCTCTAAGATGAAGCCAGTGCTGATCTGAGTGTGTTCTTAAATTATTCATTACATTTGCCTGATCTCACTCTTAGTATGTATCACATTCTCCTGTGAATCAATTATTAGAGTGTAAGCTTTTTCAGATTAGGTCCTTTGTCATGCCAGTGCTTATGTTTCCTACAACTAACAGAGTGACTCACACATAGTAAGCATTTGGGAAATGTTTGTTCAGTAAATAAATAAGAAAAATGAATGAGAAGGTAAGTAATCAACAAGATAAAAAGAAGTCATTTAAAGAATATATTACATGAAACTTAAAAGCTTTCACGCAAAAAATTTAATGCATATAGAGAAGAAAAGTAGTAGTAAAGCAAGGAAAAAAATCTTTATATCAACTTCCCACTTCCATCATCACTGGAGAAATCTTGCTGATTGTCCAGAGATAAAGCCGTTACAACCCCTAATCAAGTCTCCCTACCCACTTTTGCCTCAACTACCCTAAATACCAAAATTCCTAATATGACTCTGCTTGGGCAAGAGGTAGGCACAGTAATATTCAAAAGTCAGGAATCATAGTTTCATGGATTTAGAATCCAAAGATATTTCATGGATCATCTTATCCAGACTTTTTTTCTTATGTTTATCCAGACTTTCTTTTTTAATCCAAACTTTCTTATTTTCAGATAAGAAAACTGACTTTTAAAGAAAGACATTGACTTAACCAAGACCACAGAGGTTATAACTGGAAAAGCCTTTAAAACTAGGTGCGCTAACTATAAATATAATACCTATCCCAGTCTACCATGGTACACAAAGATGAGGAAAACACACACTAAGATGAGGACAGTAGGCCCAACATAACTATGCCTTCTCTCACACAATGTCTCTCTTCCAAGACACTCTTTTTACAATAGCAACACATTAATTAATTAGACCATCTCATTATCCTAATATAGTGGTATTAACACTATCTCAGATAATTTAATTCTTGCATCGACTCTATGAGGTAGATAGGGTAAGTATTATTTTTCCCATTAGTATTATTCCCATATTATTTTTATATTTATATTATATATTAATTATTAGTATTATATATTGTATATTAATAATAATATATAATGTATTATATAAGCATTAAAAATAATATAATATATAATGATAAATATGATATATTATTTGTTATTAATCTTTATTATATATAAATATTCTCATATTACTTTTCCAATAAGTATCCTCTGTGGAACTCATCAAGGTTAAGTTATTTGTGCAAGGTTACATAACTAGTCAGTGACAAAACTTGACAGAACTATAACCCAAGCCTTCTGATTCCAACTCTAGTGATTTCCCCACATCCAATTTATAATTACTGGCTATCAGTATTTGAAAAAGGATGGTGTTAAGAAAACAGAAGAAACAAAAAAGGAAGAAAATCATTCCAGAAACTTCCTGGGAAAATGAATGACAGAACAATGTGTTATAATATGAAACTCCCAAGAAAAATACTGTAGGAGTGAACATAGGGACTGTATTATAGAAACAAATGATGTGTTGGTGTGCTAAAGAGAGGAGACAGAAGAAGGAATGTCTAAAGATAAAACTGAAAGGGAAAAGGCATTAGAAAGTGAACAGGAATGGAGTCCTCCTTCTGGGATGAACATTTGAAGTGCTCCCTGTCCCTAGTTTTCAATTCAACAAATATCTATTAGAACCTATTATGTGTAATAATACATTGAGCTAGGCACCAGAAGAGATGTAAAGATAAGAGCTCATATATATATTATAGATATATAAATACAACCACACCCACACATGCATGCACATATTTTTAAAAGTACTTTAAGTTCAAGTATTAGAACTCCATTTTATAGATGAGAAAACTGAATTTCAGAGAAGCTAAATGACTTACCCGTGATCATGAAGTTAAGAAAAGTCAAAGGTAGAATTTGTACCCAAGTCTCCTGAGCAACAGTCCAGCTCAGAGGTGATAAGGGTTTAGGATGGTAGCTGATTGAAGAGAGAAAAGAGAAACTATATGAAAGGTAGTGTGGAGAAAAAATTGACAAGATTTGGCAACTGGTTGAATGTCTGCAATAAGGGACTCAAAGATAAGCAAAACAAATTACTATGTAGTGACAAGGAGATAAAAACAATTCACAACTAGAAGGATGGGTTTGATTTTATGGTGTTAGTGACATCCAAGTTGGGCTTTAAAGAGTAAGAACTCAACAGGTAAAGAGGGGGAAGGAAATAACTTTGAACAAAGATATGGAAGTAGAAAATCTCAAGACGTATATATGTTTTAGAGAAAGCAAATAGTTTAGTTTGACTGGAATATGAGAGAGAAATAGTGTGGGATGAGACTGGAAAGGTAAGGTGACACCAGATTGTGAAAGGCAGACAGAAGAGTTTAAACTTTACTTGGAAGTTAATATTAAAACTATTTTTTAAAAATTTAGGGCATATTAGCATGGCCAGATCTATACATAAGGAAGATTAGTTTAGAGGCATAAGAAGGATGGATTGGAAGGAGAGAAAAGAGAAATGGGAAGACCTCATCAGGAGGCTATTTGCCTATAACAGGTAGATAGTAATAAAAAGGCATGTAATATGGTCCCTCTTCCATACCATCTCAGGTGAACTTCCTGGCATCTGAACCAACTAAATCTGAACCAACTAAAAATCATCCCGGATTTGAGAATCTATCAGATTGCACTGAATTTGTGTCCTGCAAACTGTTCCCATCATTGAGAACACTTATGTCATATCACATTCCACAGTCCTGAAATTTTACCCTGTTATGCTCAGTAATACAAGACAGAGCTGGCCAAGTAAATTCTATTGGATCCAAATAATGAGGAACAGGTGGTAATTATGGAATATTCCCAGCTTAAATAAGACCTAAGTAAATAGTTTCAGTCTAGCAAAGGCTAAAGAACAATTTCACACACAAACAAGGAATAGAGTGCCAAAATGAGAAAAGCTTAGAGGTAAAAACCAAAGGAGGGGCGAACAGCTCTGCTCAGTTCTCTATTTCATGACTTTACCAAGGAGAGATCATTTTCAATAAATATTTTCCAGTTTTTTGTTCAGTTTCATTTGAATTTTTTCAAATTCTCCTTTTAACATGAATATTTGCTTTTGTCAGTGTTATTATTTTTGCTTGTATCTTGTTAAATATGAAATTTATCCCACTCCATTTGTTGTAGTTGCTATTTGTCCTTCATTCTCAAAGACTACCAATGACTTCATGAGGGTGATGTCTTCTTGGCTTGCAAGTAAATTGGATTTGAATGAGGAAGAGCTATAAAAAGTCAATAGCCTCACTCTCTCCTCCAGTCATTGAAGTCCAGTGGCAAGATGACTGGCAATGGCCCAGGATGCACTGGGTGACGCCTTGGCTTTTCCAAATTTCCAACTATCTCCTGTCCTTCCTAATCTCTAATATCTGTTATAGTAAATTTTCTCTACTTAGATCTTTTGATGTGTTTGTTTTGCAATTTTTATTCATTTTAATTGTTAATTTATTATTATTTTATCTATTCATAGCAAAATGGGGAAAACAGAATTTATCTGCATAGTAAATGTATTTAATTTGCTGATTTTCAGACAAAGGTTCAAATTCCCTTTCCCTCTAGCCACATGACTAGCATCCCAATTCAAGTCCTCCTCACCTCTCCCTTAGACTAATTATAATGGTCTCCTAATCGACTTCAAGTCTCACCCCTCTCTAATCCATCTTCTACAGTGCTGCCAAATTGATATTCTGAAAGCACAAGTCTGACCATGCCACCCTAAGATCTTGGAAGGATTCACAGAAATGAATGAATTCTAGCTCATTAGCACAATACATACCACATGACTGTGACCTGGCACAGGAATCCTATTTATTGACCAAGTCAGCTGTCTTAATGATCAAAGTGGATTTACCACACAATCCATTTGCTTGTGATGGTGTGTAGAGAAGATGATGTCAGCTAAAATGATGAGATCAACTGTGTATAGCAATTCAGATTAGCAGCTGCATATGATCTGTGTCATCATTATCGACATTGGCTTTCTCTCTTTACTTACCATATGGTTGATCCCCAAGTGCCTCATCTCACAACATGTGATGACTTTGCCTTATGCCTATTGCTCCCAAAACCCTGAGTAGAGCATATTTTGCCTAATCCTCCGTTACTATCTTTGTCCTCTCTACCAATCCCCAGACACAAAAAGATAGGGTGTTGCTGAGGTGAGAACTTGATCATTTCTAAAATTAGGAGGAGTTTTCACCTCATTAGTGAAGCAGTTCCATCATATTTATTTTAAGATGGAGCATAGGAAGATGTTATAGTACTGAAGGAAATTTTTGTAATTTCCTTGGCAACAAAGAGCCAAAATTAAGAGAACAGTGACCAGCTGCTTTAACTGAGCTACTGTGGGAATCAGAGTCAAAGATCCTATGTTCAAATCATGTCTCTGCTATTTACTTCCTATGTGAACTTAAGGAGGTCATTTTATCTCTATGGTCCTTAGTTACCTCATCCATTTTAGGATCAGATGGCCTCTGATATCCCTTACAGCTCTAAGTTATGATCCTATGATCTTTTTCACCACTACTACTTGTTCATTTGGAGATAGAGAAAGAACAACAGAAGAACCTGAGCCTACACTTATGAGAATGCTTGATGCCCATAGTAGGTTTTTAGTGGATGTATATTGCATTGAATTGAATTGAATTGATAACTTCAAGGAATAGTTTCTTTTTGGGAGTAGACACTTTTAAGAAAAATAACAGTATCTTGACTCATAGATTGAAATTTAACATAAAATAGAGAGTAGTGAATCCTAGAGAAAATGAAAATATTATCAGTGATTATGAGGTCTCAAGCAAGAATCAAAAGACCATACATAGGGACATTATTGCCCACTGAAGGTAAAGCATTCAGAAAAGAAGTTGGTTTCTGAAAATAGGGTTTGGCCTTCTGGAATTCAGCTTAAAATATAGAGATGACTGATTTCTGGCCAGAGATGGGATACACCTGACAAAGGATGGTAAGAATATATTTGCTGGGTATCTTGTATATGCAATTAAAAAAGTTTTAAACTAAAAAGGGACGGAGAGAAAAAAGACAGTCTTTGTATATTCCCCAAGGTAGATACCATAGAAAATAGCTACAGTGAAGGAAGAACAGCTGTAGAAAGACCCAAAAGTAGACAGGAGACAAGATCCATGAAAAGAGTGAGTACTCAAAACATCTTGACCTCCAGTGTGTGTGTGTGTGTGTGTGTGTGTGTGTGTGTGTGTGTATGTGTGTGTGTGTCTCCAAAGGTTAGGCAATAAACAAGAGGAACAAAAGACTCTAATCAGGGAAACAAATTGACTTCACAGGGGTCACTGAAATTTGGTGCTTTGAAAACCTTGACTTGAACATGGCTCTGAGTAACATAACTTATTCAAAAGAAACAGGATAGATAAAAGAGGACAGGGTAGCACAACATATTAAAAAGGTACACTCATATGAGGAAATCTAGGAGCCAGAGAGGGGAATCATAGTGAAGAGTATTTATATGAAAGTCAGTGAAAGGAGAAACAGAAGTGATTTTTATTATAGGAGTATACCACAGACCCAGAACTGAAAGAGAAAACAGATGAGTAGTTTGTAAGACTTACATTAGTCTGGTGCAAAGGTATACCAAAATAGTGATGAGGGAGGTCAATCACCAGACATCTAATAGATCTTTCTTTCTTCCAAAAGCAACATTTTTAATAATTGCTTGACTTGCCATAGTGATCATGTTACCCTTCAAAATGTAAAGGAATCAACAAAGGGAAATTCTACTCTGGACTGGATCCTCAATAATAGAGAGGAAGTGGTTGCCGTGATAGAAATGAGAAGAACATGGGATATAAGAAAGGAGTTGTGATGGAGAAGAGGCAACAGGCAGAATCTAACATGTTCTCTAAATTTGGGAGAAACAGATCGCAAAGTGTTCAGAGAAAAGATAAGTAATATACCATTGACTAAAATTCTACTGAGCAAGTCAGCTCAGGAGAAAGAAAAGGAAGATTATCAAGTCAAGTCAAGATGCATTTTTTTAAACATTTATTATGTGTCAGGCACTATCCTAACTACTGGAGATATAAGCACAAACAAAAAAGAAAGACAGCTTATGACATCAATAACCTGCCATTGTAATGGGGAAAAGAACATAAAAGGGGAACTGAAAAGCATAGGGGATGGTGGGAGGAGGGAGAAGGGGAGAGAAAAACCCATACAGAGGAAAGGCAGCAAAATCTGGAATGTGATGAATGGCTAGTCTAGATCCTTTCTCAAAATGGAGGTTCAAGAAGGGACCACAAGGAGAGATGTTTCATAGTGAAAAAACTACAGGTTTTAAGGCAACTTCCAGTATGAAAAGACAGGTTGGGCATTGTGGCAAAGTCCAGAACACCAGAAGCAGAGTTAGGAGAGAAAATGAAAGATAGCTATAGAATAAAACCAGCTCTGCTTGTTCCTTTATTTGGCTCTCCAAAGAAAAACTATCTAGGGGTGGGGAACCTGCATCCTCAAGGCCACATGCAGTCCTCTAGGTCCTCAAGTGCATCTCTTTGACTGAATCCAAACTTCATAGAACGCATCCCCTTAATAAAAGGATTTGTTCTGTAAAACTTAGATTCAGTCAAAAAGTCATATCCAAGGACCTAGAAGGCCACATGTAACCTTCAGGATCTAGGTTCCCTACCCCTGCATAGACCACCCTTCCTTCTAGTTAGCTATCACTTTCTTTTGTCTTGTGGTTTCATTTGGCAAAACTGACCATTCACTTCCTATAGTAAAATGTCAGTCACAAGAAAACTCACAGAGTGTCAATATATTAGTTAACATTTATAATCTATGAACCATGTGCTTCTTAGCCCACTCTGCCCCATTTTCTTCCCCTTTGCCACCATCACTGCAAAAGCAGAAGAGGTCCACAGAAAAGCGAGGGCCATTTTTTTGGTTTTTCTTTATTATGAGTTGCTATAAGCAAAGAACTCATTAGCAAACAACCAACCGAAAGCCTCTCCATAATTAGCTAGACTGGCCTTCAGAAAACAGTATGTCTCTAAGAACAAATTCAAAGACTTTCTAACATAGTAGACCCTGCATTACACTGGCATAACCATCAAGAAGCTAGTCACCGCCAGGCCATGATGAAACATTAGAACTGGACTTTATAGAGAAATAAAAGCATTAAAACTGATGAAGTGCCAAACTCTTATGTGGGAAAAAGAGATGAAAAAAAGAATTTACATTGACATAGTACTTCACAGTTTGTTATAAAGAACTTTACATTTTCTCTTTGAATCCTTATGACAATCATATGTTCAGATATTAGTTAAGATTCCAGCAAACCTGTTATCTCACAGATTTGGGTATTTATTACAATGAAGTAGACCACAACCCATTCGTACCTGTCTATCCTATGTTACTTTTGCCCATCTTCCTATAATTTCACTACATGTTGTCCACCCAACATGATAGTAGCCTTCCTCAAGTTTTCAATATCACAAGAATATCAATGGAACAGACAGGCTATTGTGTGCTATTCATTGTCTTCATCTCATGATAGACCCCTCTTGCATTTCTTTGTTATGCCACTTCTCTTTATTTTACATATAAAAAAATTAAGGTTTTAAAAGTGTTAGTTGCCCAAACTGGTGAGTTGACATAGCTGGTGCAATGGATAGAGTGCTGGGTCTGGAGTCAGGAAGGCTCATATTTCCAAGTCCAAATCTGACCTCAGACACTTATTAGCCATGTGGCTCTTGGTAAGTCATTTAACCCTGTTTGACTCAGCTTCCTCATCTGTAAAATGAGCTGGAGAAGAAAATGGCAAACCACTTCTGTATTGTCACCAAGAAAATCCCAAATGGAGTCACAAAGAGGCAGTCACGACTGAACAATATCACAAAAAAAAAAGAGCAGGAAAATATGAATCCTATAGCACAGGGAGGACAAGACAGTCCCACAGTTGATTGAAAAAATTGTGTCAGATCTCTACAAATCTCCAATAGGCAAGAAAGGAAAGAATAGGAACCTATGTGTGCCAGAGATAAGCAATAATTAGCAATGCTGTAAAGACAGATCATACTGTGAATGAGGTACAAGGAGGGGCAAAAGGAGAGCAAAGTCCAAGTCAAGACCCAAATGGGTTAACAGAAAGCAGGCTTAAAGTCACAGACAGGAGTTCACAAAAGCAAATGATTGACAGGGTTGGTCAGGAAGTGCCTTAAAGAGTCTTTGTGAAAGAAGACCAAAATCACGGAACAAGAACTAATTTGTATGCTGTAATGAATTAGAAAAAGGCAATATCTTTCTGTCATGACAGGCTATCTGGTCTTCCCCCTCCATATGTATGCCAGGACCTTCAAGTATTTGCTTTCAGTGACATAGAACAGTAATCAATGTCAGTTGTGTATACAGGTTTCCCTAGATCCCAGGACATCTTAGCTAAATGTGGAGGTGGATTAGAATTATCATGTTTTCAATTTTATCTTTCCTTTAAATTCATAACAAATGAAGTGCACTAAGTATTTTTTAAGGCTGTCATTGATACCACTCTATGAAGTATTATGCCATTGTCTCATTGTGTCATTGAAATCATCCCAGGTTCTTCCAGACTACGCCAGCAGATAAGCTCTGAAAGGTGTTATGATAGAGAACAGACTTCAAGTGGGATATCCATCACAGATTGTGTCTGCTTTCTGAGGACCAGCCCAGTTAAGTAAAGAGAGACTCCTCTTCTGTAGGCTGACGACTGGGTAATGAATGACTTAGACATGGCAACACATGAAACAAAGAAAAATAATAAATGCCCTGTGTAACTTCTTTCTGATTCTGTACAATGGTGACAGAGTGGTCAAAGAAAGGGGAAGATACTATCAAGAATCACATGGTTTCTAGACTCTCCACTAATATTAACTTGACAATACTCTTAAAGGGAATTTATATTTGTATCGCTATTAGTGGTTTGTTGTAAAGCACTTTAAAAATATTTTCTTTTTGAATGCTAGCTATAATCATATGAATTGGCTCTGTAAATACTATTGTCTAAAACTCCAGTGGATGTGATCTGAAAACCATTGAGTGAACACACTACCTGGGGGCACTTAAGTGGCATAATGGATAGAGCACTGGGCAGCAGCCTCAGACATTTACTAGCTATGTGACCCTGCTCAAGTCACTGGACCTCTGCATTTCCTGTGTTTCCTCATCTGTAAAATGAGCTGGAGAAGGAAATGGTGAACTATCCTCAGTATCTTTGCCAAGAAAACCCCAAAAGGTGTTACAGAGAGTCACACAAGACTGATAAAGACTGAACAACAATCTTCTGGAGTTGTTGTGAGAATCAAATGAGAAAATAATTGTAAAGTGCTTAACACAGAACCTAGCGCACAATAAGCACTATGGGAATGTTAGCTACAACAATAATAGCCATTTTTAATATTAAAGAAACTGAGTGGTATGAATTTTCACATTCTAACTATAAATGAGACCCAAAATCAGAAGGAATTTGTTGCTAAATAGAAGGATGGCCTGCAGGTTCTCCATGGATAAGAAAACAAAGTAGTGGAGTTGTGAGTCAAAATACAACAAAAATAATTTTAATGGGATATTTATTTATTTTATGCCACAGTGCTCATTATAAATATTTACTCCAAAATGGCCATCCTGAGAATCCCTGTATTTTATGTGCCAATATCTACTGCAGAAAATGAAGATGTAGAGAAACTACCCACTATAGTGGGTAGGGATGGATTCATTTTTGTCTTTATATCTCTAGTACTAGAAGCTGGTTTACTTTTTAAAAACCACTGAAATAGGCCAAATGTTAGACTATGTAATTTCTTTTTTAAAAATTACCAGTATCAAAAGTTAAAAAAGGAAAAATCAAAACAAATTAAGAATAAAAGATATTATTAGAAATTGTTTTTCCCAATTTTATGCCAATAAAATTAACAACTTAAATTAAATAGATAAGCATTTATTTAAAAATATAAAATACCTAAAGTAACAGAACAAGATATAGAGACATTAAACAACATAATCTCAGAAAAAGAATTTAACAAGGCATAAATTACACCAAAAGGACCAAAAAATCAGGAACAGATAGATTCACAAAAACATTCAAAGGAAAGTTAATTCTAATATTATACAAATTATTTGCAACAATAGGAAAAAAAGAAATTACATTATCAATTTACTTCTATGATACAAATGCTTTCTTGATGCTTAATCTAGGAAGAATCAAAACAGAAAAGGAAAGCTACAAACCAATATCCTTAGTTAATATTAATTGGAAAATGTTAAATGAAATATTAGCAAAGAGGCTACACTAACATATGACAAAGATTAAATACCATAATTTATACCAGAAACACAGATCTGGTTCAATATTAGGAAAAGAACCCCCTACCACAACAGAACATTGAAGTAATTTGGATGAAGAGCTCCACTTTGAAAATTTCCAATGAGGGGGAACCCACGGCCTTCCAAAGCATCCCATTCCATTTTTGGATAGCACTAAGAGTTAGGAAATTATTTCTTATATCAAACCTGAATTTGCCTCTTTGAGATTTCCACCAAATTCCTCTTGCCTCTATACTCTGCTGCCAAACAGAACAATTCAATGTGTTCTTCCAGGCAACAGGACTTCAAACACTCATACCATCTCTGAGTTTTTTCTCTTCTGTAAGATAATCATCCTCCATTCCTTCAGCTGATCTTCACACAGCATGTCACAGTTCCATTCCAGTTGCCCTTCTCTATAAACTCTATTAATACCCCTCCAAAATTGGAGTGCCTACAATGGAACATAATACTCTACATATATTCTTTCTAATGTAGAGTACAGTAGAACTATCACTTTCTTATTCCTGAAGTCCACTTTTTCTAAAAGGTATGCTTTTCTTAATGTAGCCCAAGCTTACATTAGTTTTCTTTGGTTGGCATTTCACACTGTTCATTCATATTAAATATGAAATTCACTAGAAACACTGAATCTTTTTCAGGCAATCTTTTTTCTAGTCATACCTCCCTTGTCCTGTACTTGTGAGGTTGGTTTTTTAACCCATTTATAAGACTTTGTTTATCCTTATTAAATCTCACCTTCCCCCTCAACTGGACTCAATCTCCAGTGAGAGAAATTATTATGCCTGTCTATATTAATAATCAATTATTGAATTAAGACCAGTATTTTTTTTCAGAAGCCTGTAGGTTGCTCAGTCTCCAAGGACATTGCTGATAATGAGATTGAATTAACTTTTTCCTCAGTCTTGTTCAGACCCCATGCAGATAACGAAGTCCACTGTGCTCTGCGTAAGTTTTGGTAGGGATAAATTCTTTGATTATATTGCCCAAAGCTGGGCAATTTAGAAGTAATGACATAATCAAAGTCACATCCCCTAGTCCCTCATTAGAATAGGTCCACCACTCATTGTAACATTCATTCTTTCTCATTAATTGTTAACGAACCAGAGTTGATTGCCACCCTCAGGAACATCCACTTTTCCAAAGGCACATAAACTGTGAACCCATCATCGTCATCATCATTTGTCTTTAGCATTCAAGAGTGTCACTGACCCACTGATTATAGTCTTCAATTATTTGAAGGACTGTCATCTGGAAGAGCAGACTGAATTGTTCTGTTTGGCAGCAGACTGCAGAACCAAGAGAAATTTGTTGGAAATTTGGTAATATGGTGCAATTATTGATAAAATGATTAATTACTCAGAAACTATGTCTCTTGCATTTTTTAAGTATCACACCAGATTTTTTGGCATCCTTAACAATTGCCTCCCCATCCTGAAAAAACTCTGGCCCATCTAACTGGTGCCTTCCTAGCTCAGACCACTACTTCTTGAGGGATACTTACTATGCCCATATCACTACTAACTCAACTCTTCCTCTGGACTCCACTTCCTTCACAATCGACTTGATCATTCCAATATCCTTCTCTCCTCCCTTTATTTGTTATCTTTCTCCACATTCTAATGTGAACACTTTGAGGCAGAAGCTATTTCATTTGCTTAGATTTGTATCCCCAGCACTGAACATAGTGCCTGACACACAGTAAGCAGCTAATAAATGCTCTATTTGTCTATCAGATAGATCCCCAATATTCTAATCTATCAAGAATTTCTTCCGACTCAGTTTTGTGCCATTCAAAAATTTAATAAGCATGCTACTTATGCATTTATCTAAATCATTGTTTGTTTGTCTTTAATGTTAAACATCTCTGGACCAAGTATAGATCCCTAGGGCACACAAATAAAAACCTATAGCCAAGTTATGGAACTCTACTTGTTTAGTCCAATCATTTCACCTTTCCTAAATTCATATAATTGTACTATTGTCTAACCTTTATCTCTATATCCTTTTCAGAAGAATTGTATGAAACACTTTACCAATGCTTTGCTAAAATAAAAATAAATATCTGAAACATTCTCTTAATCTACCAGTTTAGAAATTCTGTCAAAAAAAACAAAGTAAGTCTGACATGATGTCTTTCATGAAACTCTGATAGCTCTTTGTAACTATCACCTCTGCTTTTTTAGAGGTTGATTAAACATCTCTTTAATAATCTTTTCCAAAATTTTTCCCAGGAACTGAACCTATAGTTTACAGAATTGTTGCTGTTGAGCAGTCATTTCAGTCATGTCCAACTCTTCATGATCCCTTTTGGGTTTTTCTTGGCAAAAGATGCCAGAATGGTTTGCCATTTCCTTCTCTAGATCATTTTACAGATGAGGAAACTGAGGCAAACAGGGTTAAGTAATTTGGCCAGGGTCACACAGATAGTAAGTGTCTGAGGCTATATTTGAATTCAGGTCTTCCTGACTCCAGGTCTAGCACTCTATCCACTATGTCATCTAGCTGCCCAAAAGCTACCTATAATCTTTAGTAGTTTGAACAGGCAGACAACATTTGTCTTTTTCTCCTTTTGGTCCTGATATACATGTCTTATTCCCCATAATCTTTCCCTGAAAGTGTTCCAAAAATCACATTCAACTTGAATTTATTATACATTATAACTACCTGTTGCACCTCCAAAAGAAATAGGTTAGTAACATAGTAAGAATTCGGACAAAAAAATGGTTCAGTGCTCTGCTGGTATCAAGAAAATAATAATGTTTTCTTTCTTTCTTTCCTCCTTTCCCTTTCTTTCCTTCCTTTCTTCTTTCTTTATTTCTTTCTTTCTTTCTTCCTTTCTTTCTTTCTTGTCTTCCCTAAAACCTTAGACCCAGTGCACTCTAAAGCCCATAGATTGAACAACAATGGGTCCCTGCCCAGGCTCCACTCAATGAGTGCTTTTTGGACCCTCCTGGCTTAGAGTGATTGTCAATAGTAACTCTTTCTCTTTGAAACAACAACCCTGAGGCTCCTGTCCCTCCCAGCATGATTTATTTATTGATTTTTCCTTTTCTTTTTGAAGGGGCCATCCCCAGACTACCTTTTAAAGAGGTCTATTTACTGAATAGGCATCACCTCACCCTAAGTGAGTACCCAAATTGACCTTGGCCTAAAGGGGCCAAGGTCTCCCTGTGCGTCTTGGGTCATCTCCAGTCATCCTGAGGAATATCTGGTCACTGGATTCAGATGGCTCTGGAGGAGAAGTGAGGCTGGTGACCTGCACAGCCCTCCCTCACTCAAAACAAAGTCAAGTGCAAGTCATGTCATCGTTTCTCTGATGGCATGGTCTTCTTTGACAACGAAGGACGAACACAACAAGAACAATCAAGATGTCAAAGGAAACTGAAGAAGCTCCCTTAGCATATTAAGTGTACTCACTGTGGTGAATTTAGGAAAAGACATGGACAAAGTCATATAGAATAAAAGATAGGCAAGGACAGGTTATGATCTACTTTGTTGGAAGAAGTACCCACATTGGTGACATCACAGATCTACATGCCTGATGTAGAGGAAGAAGACAAAGCACCCAGAAAGAAGCTATCCATACTTACTAGGCATACATACCTCTGGCAGAGGACATTGAGAAAAAACAATCTGACAGGTAAGAACAAAATAAGAGAAAGGAGTGCTATGGACACCAAAGGAGGAAAGAGAAAGAAGCTAAGAAGATGTGGGGATTTTTATCATTTGTTTCAATACTTTAAAAGAACCATTACTTCATCAGGGCAGACATTTCCTTAATAATAGCTAACATTTATACAGCGCCTACTATGTGCCTGTACTAAACACCACATTTATTATCACATTTTGATTCTCACAACAACCCCAGAAAGTAGGTGCTATTATCATTGATATTCTACAGATAAGGAAACTATGTGACCAAAAAACTTTATCTGAAAGCTCCATCCAAACTTAGCTAGTCTGGTTCCTTTACTAGATGCTTTTTCTTTAGATTAATTATTTAATTTTCACTTTCAACATTCACTTCCATAAACTTTTGAGTTTTAAATCTTCTCTGCTTCCCTCGCCTTCTCTTCCCCAAGATAAAGGCTCTATATATACATTCCTATTAAACATATTTTCACATTAGTCATGTTGTAAAGAAGAATTAAAATGAATAGGAGAAACCACAAGAACGAAAAACAAACAAACAAAAAGAGAGCAAATAGTATGCTTCTATTTGCATTCAGATTCCGTGGTTCTTTTTTCGGATATGGATAGCATTTCCCTTCATGAGTCTTTTGGAGTTGTCTTAGATCCTTGCATTTCTGAGAAGAGCAAAGTCTATCAAAGTTAGTCATCACACAATGTGGCTGTTACTGTGTACAGTGTTCTCTGGTTTCTACTCATTTCACTCAGCATCAGTTCATGTTAAGTGTTACCAGATTTTTCTGAAGTCCACCTGCTCATCATTTCTTATAGCACAGTAGTATTCCATTACACTCCTATGCCACAATTTGTTTAGTCATTCCCCAATTGATGGATATCCCTTCTATTTCCAATTCTTGACCACCACAAAAAGAGCTTCTATAAATATTTTTGTACATGTGGTGGATGCTTTCCCAACTTGGAAAGTTGAATGTAATATCCCTGAAGGCAGACTCTTCATCATTGTTTTCTTTGTATATCCAGTGCTAAGTATAAGTGTCTAGGTACATGGTTGGTGCTTAATAAATATTTTTGGTTTTTTTTTTAATTTGAACAGGTAGAACCTGTCTTTGAGAATTCAAGATTTACTTTATTACAATGAAGATTCTAAATCTTAGCTCTAGACCTAGAAGACATGATATCAAAGGTCATCTAGTCTGTTTCATTTTACATTTAAGTAATTGAGACTGAGAGAGGTTAAGCAACTTAAGCAAAGTCACACAAGTAGTAATAATAGTTAGAAGTTACATACCATTTTAAGATTCACAAAAGTCTTCCAGTGAGATCTCCTTTTATCCTCAACCCTGAAAGGTAAGTGCGATTATCATGCCTATTTTACAGATGAGGAAACTGAGGCAGACCGAGGTTAAGTGACTTATCCTGAGTCACATAGTCAGTAAATGTTTCAGACAGGATTTGAACTCAAATCTTCTTGACTCCATATCCAGTGCACCTCCTAGCTTCCCCTAGCTAGTAAAATCTAAAATAACTAAGGAAACAAAAGTTCATGCTTCTGAGCATATCTATTTATTAAGCAATGCATGCCAATTGCATAACAAATTGGGACCAGGTCTCCTCAGTTTGTCACTGAACCCCAAATAAAGGGAAGAGACAGATATTTATGTATTAAAAGGAAACAATAGGATATGAACCAGAATACAAGATTAGGTAATCTGATTTCTAATTGGAAGAAAGAATAGGGCCTTTTCAAGTTGGAAAGGGGAAAATGTATAACTGCAACTCCCTGAAATAAAAAAAAGAAAGAGGTATCCCACTCTCCCCCTCCAAAAGTGTCTATATTCAATCAAAGGAACAAGGAAACAATAACTGATTGACCAGTGAATAGTCAGTTTTCAGATGAGATGTATCAGTTGCTTCAGATGTAATAATTGTGAAAAAGACTCCTTGTATCAATCTTCAGTTCTGACTGGGTTTGTGCTCAGCATAACCTTGGTCCTTAGTTATGGGTCTCTAAGCAACAGATAGAGGTGTTCCAGCTCCCCAGACATGCACAGGTCGGTTCAAACAATGCAATAACCAACAATTACCATAACTGAATAAAGTTTTCTTACAAGACAGAGATTGAACTAGACCCAAAATTGAATAGAAAGGGCATTGAGTTAGACCCAGAATTGATTCAAAAGATGGAACCAGTGTGATTCACTCAGTTTCCACAATTCTCTCATTAGTAAGCATCAGATATGGGATATGAAGCCAGGTCTTCTTGTTCTAGATCCAGTGCTCTTTCCATTCTACAATCATGCCTGTAGCATCAGAATAATACTGAAGGAAAACACTTTCACATTTAAAATAACAAAAATTCATTCCACTTGGCTGGAGAATCTTTAGTCAACAGAGAATGTAGCACACCCGCAAAAAAACAATTCATTGCCTTTTCCCAAAACATTAGCAGTATGGTGACAATACTTTGAGAATAAGGTAAATGATAGGTGAATTTGTCATTCAGTGATGATTCCATAAGGCGTCTGTCTAAAGGTAACATCAAAGCAAACCTACTACTGAATTTAAAATTCTTCTTGCTATTGTTCCCTACCTTAAATCTAGTCAAAAAAAAAATACTCAAGCTTCTAGATGCACTTCTTCGATTCACTCATCTATCATGGTAAGTATAAGATAAAGACTGCCATAAGGCACCACCCTGAAACTTTCAATAACTTAAGAATCATATTTCTGAATTTTACCTCATTTGCACTTTCACACCATTTTCTGTACAAACCAAGCAAATACCATATGATTTCAAGTCCATTTACCTTGGATTCTGTCTAGAAACCAAAGAAAGTAACAAGACAAATGGATTTCTATCATGTAATCTTGGGCATCTTACTCCCTGGAGAGCTCAGTGTCCACTTTGGGACATTTGGCTAAGATTTTTTTTTAATTTTTTAATGTAAATACAATGTTATGTGTATCTTTTATCTTTTTTGACAAACTTCTTTTCACTGAAGAAGCCAAAAAGTAATTTATGGTTGAGAACTGAAGGATCTAAACTGAGATCTTATAGGGGAAGAAAATCAACATGTATTTATTAAGCACCTATTTTGTGTCAGTTGGAGATTCAAAGACAAAAAACAGATCAGTTCCAGTCCTTAAGAAGCTTATATCTGCTAGAGAAAACAATGTATGCACATATGAATAAATAGATGATATATTCCAAGAAAATATAATGTAATTTCAGGGTAGATGGACATTGGAATCTATATCAGAAAACACCTTTTGTAAGAGATGGTCCTTAAGCTGCACTTGAAGGAAATAGGAATTCTAAAAGAAAAAAAGGAAAAATAACCATTATTTTGTATAAGCTAAAATATTTTTTGATATAAAGCATTTCTGAAAAATATAATTTGTTTATTCTTTGTGTTGAATGCATAAAAACAAAGAATCTCAGTGTAATTATCAGTATGAATCATCAGTTAGATCCTAGGGGTAGAACATCTGGTTTTGAGATTTCATTGGAAGCATAAAGAAAGTCATGAGATTATATTTCTAAGATCCCTTCCAGATCTCGAATTCTGTAGCTTTGTGACTCTAGTGACAGTTATTTATTATTCTGGTGTCGGGAGACAGGACTAATGTGTTATAGTCTAAACACGTTAGATCTGGCATTTTTATTGATGATTCATTTCATGACACGTCCAAAACCATGTATAATAAGATATCTTATAGCAAAGTTCTCATGTATTAAAGATTTACTGTGTATTCATATGATCTCTTGCTGAAGTCAGCCCTTGTTGAAGCTTATTTGATAGCAATAATATTAGCCAATATTTTAGAGCAATTAATACATTCTAGGCACTCTGCTAAGTACTTTATAGATATTACCTCATTTGACCCTCACAACAACTATAAAAGGTAGGTGCTATGATTACTTCCATTTTGCAGATGTGTGAACTGAGGCAAAACAGAAGCTAAGTGACTTGCCCAGGGTAATACATCCAGTATCTAACGCCACATTTTAACCCAGGTCTTTCTAACTCCAGGCCTGGTGCTCTATCCACTGTGCCAACTAGCTGCCATAAGGCAGGGAGGGAGAGAAAGCAATCTGGGGATGAGTTCATGATGTAGATAACCTTAGCTGGGACCCTTGTTGCCTCAACAATCCTATTCTGATTCTTTCAGCTCCCTATCTCATTCCTGGTACAGAGTACATGCTTAATAAATACTTGCTGATTGATTAATCCCTAAAGAGAATATTCCAGACATTTTCCTCTTTCTTCTTTCCTCCACTTGTATCCTAACCCCACATTCGCAACAAATGACTTGTCTCCTAACTTTGAGAAAATTATCCAACATGACTTTACTTTCCGTTCCTCAAAACTTATAGGAGTTATCTCCCTCTCTTTCTTTCTTCCCTTTTGTTGTAAAAGGGATATTTCCATTCTTCAGTAAGGCTAATATCTCCCTCATAAGCTTGATCTTATACATTCTTACCTCCTATAAGACATTGCTCCACAAGACATTTCTCTCATTAATTTTCAGTCCCTCTCTGACTGAACTACTCCCCATCTGCCTACAAACATGGTCTAATTTCCAAAAACCTAAAAAAAAAGGCTTCCTTTGATCCATCTATCTATCCCATTCCACAAGAAAACCATTCTTCTCCCTTCCAACACTAAGCTAAGCTTTTTGAAAAAGCTGTCTAAACTCTACACCTTCACTTCCTCACATTATGTGTGACAACATTCAATCAAATTTTAATGAATCGTTCCCTCAAAGGTCACCTTTGAACATCTGATACAATGACCTTTTGTTCAGTCCTCATTCTGTTTAACCTCTCAGCAGCTATAACAATACCAACTATGTCCTCTTACTGGATACTTTTTTCAGGGGTACTACATCTTCTGGATACTTCTCTGTTTTCTTCTATCTTTCTCTGGCTCTTCCTTTTTGCACCAACAATTTAATGTGAAGGCTCCCCAAAGGTCTGTTCTTTGGATACTTTCTCTTCTCTCAGCATGCTCTTCACAAATTCAATCATTTCCATGTATTTAATTACCAATTTTATTAAGAAGACTTCTAAACCTATATCTTTAGACAATGGAGACATGAAGTGCATCTGCTTTATTAGCCAAAACTAATCCAAGAGGAAGAGATAATGGTTCTCTCACCCTTTTTGTTTACCCTTTCCCTCTCTCCAAGGGAGAACTGAATGCCCTCATATTGGATCCCCACACCCTGCTTCCATCCTTCCCATGTAGGCTGTTTTAGTGAATAGGCAGGGCTTTAGAAGTTTTTCTCTTGTCCTGCATGTTCATTTTCACTATGACATAATAAAATGTCATAAAATTCGTTGACCAATAAAAAGTTCCTCCCAGTTCAACTTTGATGAGCAACACAAATTTAGTCTGACCTAAAGCTAGTTCAAATCAGGACATCTTCATCATCCTTTACCCAGATTATTGTTCTCTTCTCATCGGCTCCTCCCAACAACCTTCATGATACATCCTGACATTCTCCAAGTTATGATTGCTTCCTTCTTCCTCCTACAAACCTTTTCAAGATCAAGGTCATGGCAGAACCCAGAACTTAGCAATGTTGGGTAAAATACCCATCAATCCAATAAGTCTCTCAAATCACTGCCCCCTGTAAGCATGGCTAAAAGTAGGATTCAAGTACATGTTGTTTTCCCTCTCCACCTCAAATAAAACATGAGTTCCTTGACATCATGAACTACTCCATTTTTTGTCTCTGTTCCCAAGCACAGTGCCTTGTACAAGGCAGACATTTAACAAATGCTTATTGATTGATGGAATAATCTTTAATTCTTTCCTTTCCCTCATCTCTTATACCCAATCTGTTTACAAAGTTCTATCAATTTTATGTCAAAAAATCTCTTGCATCATTCTTTATTAGATAAATGATCAAGTAATAAGATTAGGTAGTTTTCAAAAAAAAAAAAGAAAAAATACAAATGATCAATAACTCCCTAAAAATTATCCAGACTCTTTAATAATAAGATTACACCTTACAAATATGTGCAATTTATCAGCAAAGAGAACAAAAAATGGACAAGTATTCATTATTAGTTGAGTTATGGGGGGAGAAAAGATATACCATCATATTTCTGTTTGAGTCATGAGTTAGTGCAACCTTTTTTGAAAAGCAATGTTACATTATTCAAAAATCTTCATACCCTTTAGCCTAATGATCCTACTACTGGGAATATAATACCCTGTAGATGTTATTGACAAGAATAAAAGAAAACTATTTGTACAAAAATATTCATAACAGTAATATTCAGAGTTGCCAAAAGAAGAAAAAGTTGTATCAAATGATTTATGAATGGCAAAGATAAATTATAATCTATTCACATAATCTGGACACATATATAACATTCCATAATAAAGGATAGCTATGAAGAAAACAAAGGAATGTGAGAGCAAATGAGGAATAGTGAATAGTGAAGAAAACAGCTTCCAACTTATAGTTGGTATTTAATAAACGTTATTTATTGATTGATTGGTTGTTTGGTTGATGAACTGATCTAGAGTTAGAAGGGATGTTAGGGATCATTAACCCTAATGCCCATTTTTTAAAGATAAAGAAAATAAGTCAGAGAAAAACAAAGTGACTTTTCCAAGGGTGCACAAGTAGTAAATAAAAGAGCTGGATTGAATTCAATGTCCTCTGAGTCAATATCCAGGGCTCTTTTTATGACAACATGTTGCTTCTCTTAGAAATATACACACTGTAACATATAAATAATAATTATAACAGTGATAAAATCTGGAAACATGCACAAAAGAAAGATTTCAAAAAGTGATACAGTAGTTAACAAGATTTTTCATACTTTGTTAACATTAATGTGAATTTTAAAACAAGTTGTAACAAGTTTAGAGTTTCATGTGTAATCATGCTAACTTGTATGTATATTTGAATATTTGTTTTTTGTATATGATTATGAATTTCATAAAAGGATTGTATCACTCTCAAATCTAGTTCTTTCTATTGCTACCACCCTAGTACAAAACCATTCACTTGGACTACTGCCATAGCTTCCTAATAGGTATTCTTGCCTCAATTCTACCCCCACTGCAATCTATCCCCTATATCACTGCCAAAATAATCTTGTTTGTGCATAAATTAGAACACGTCTTTCCTTTGATGTAAAAACATAGCAAGCAAGCTACTGGCAACTGAGTACTGTTCAAACTCCTTTGTTAATATGCCTTCCACATTCTGGAGCCACCCTACCTGTCCAATCTACTCCCATCTAAAAATTTTCTGAACATACAACTGCCTTTACTCTCACAATTCCTACTTCTAGGAATATACTTCCTCCCCTTCTTTGTCTATTAAATTCCTAATCATCCCTTAAAGAACAACTAAGATACCTCCTCCTCAATTAAACCTTCACTAATGCCCATCATCAGACATAACTTTCCCCTTCAGACCTCACAAATTATTTCATTTTGTAACTATTTAAAGTAAATATTACAGTTATACATATATTTGCATCTAATCTTCTGTATTGGAATGACTGATTAAGGTCCAATAGGCAACCGTTGGATTAGCCCCAAGTTGCATGGCTCACTTGTAACCCAAAGTGGACAGAATTTTTTAAGAAACCTTCAGTAAGGTTCTTATTTTTAAAAATTCACTGTTATAAATAATGCATTCTGCCCTATTTAGGAACTCTATATGATATAGAAGTGTGTGTAAAGTAACTAACTACAAGTCCCAATTTAATAGGTCCATTCTCCAAACAAAAGAAAGGAAATGTGCTCATGTAATTAGGTAAAATATGTCTTTAAAGCTTTTGCTTGCTTGTGATTTAACTGAAGAGGTTTCACAGCATATAAGAAAATAAATATTGTGAATTCTATGCAGACTCAGGCTATATACTAAGGAACTACCGCATAAGCAGTGCCATGAGCACTTAACAGCTAAAAACAAATGAATGAATGGATGGATGACTGGATAGATGAATAAAACAAAATAAAAGTCAAGAACCAGGAAATAGTGATACTATGCTGTATCCTTATTTATATAGCAAGTATCTCTCTGAGCTCTTTAGGGGTAACCCTGAGGGGATAGAGGGTCACTCTAAGACTATCAGCTCAAATCCCCAATTTTAGTGTGTTATTCCCACTCTTAGATTCCAGGGACTAACATCTCAGTTCTATTTAAACAATTGACCACAATTACAAAGTAATATTTACTTGGCAGATATAGGAAGAATAGAGTACAAATATTTTCCCCATCACCTTGAGGGAATATTCTCCCTTCTACTAGGTCAGTCTCTAGAGATAATAAATTCACTCAGCCCAATTTCTATAAAGAATTGGTCCCATCAAGTTCACATCTGCAAAGAAGTCAAACAAAAAGAAATCCACCAAGAGAAACCAGGGAAAAAGAATGGCCAAGTGTAATGGTAATTTAAATGGGAAGGTCTTTCCCATTCATTGATAGGCCCATGTGACCTGCCTGGTCACAGGAAAGCCTGGGTCACATGAATCTGAGTCATATGGAACCTGCGGTGGGATGAGATATCTGGAAGGGTAGAACAAGAAGAGGTGGAGCTAGAGCAAAGCTAAGAGGAAATTTAGTCATGAGAGCAGACAGAGTTAGGAAGGATACAGGTGAACAAGCAGCTGGCTAGCATGAGAGAAAGAGCTTGTTTGTGATTTTGTTTAATGGAGCTGTTTTGTGGGAAGCCTAGCAGGGGGAAACCTTGGGGATGGTGTTGTCCTCTGTATTGTTATTGTGTATAGATGTCTTTGTTACTATGATAGATTTGACTTTCTGGTGTCTGAATAAATGTTTTGGATCTGTCTTCCATGTGGAGAATCTGTTGTATTTCACAGTTCAGAATTGCACTGGGATACTCATGGCCACCATAGGTGCTGTGAATATTGCATTAGTGCTACACCAAAGCTCTGGTCTACTAGTGCCTTTTGAAGGCATCTTTAATTCTAGAAATGTGTACAGTCAAAAAAATTTCTCCTAACCATGTAGTTAGCTGACAACTAGTTGCAGAATTTTTATGCATGCTATACACAGTCTCTTCATGGCAATTCCATTAGACGTCATCAAAACTCTCCTAAAAGTGTGCTCTCTAAATTTTCTTCACATAAAGAGTTGCCTCAGAGGCACCCTCAACATGTACCAGTCCCCTGCCCCTTACACTTGGATAAAAGAATAAAAGACATGCTTATAAAATCAATAAATGATATAAATAGGAAGAACATACTGAATAAAAAAAGTCAAGACCAAACATGGTCTTGTCAGGCCAAAACACTGGACTGTATCTATCTAATAAGGTGAAATTTAATAGGAACAAATGCAAATCTTAAACTTGGGTTAAAAAAAAATCTTCAAAAATTGGGAGAAATTAATTAACAATTTGTCCTAATGATTTTGCAGGATTAACATGAGTCATGTCACATGGCACACAAAAATGCTAATGTAATCTTGGGCCGCATTGATAAGCAAAAGTTCCAAGGACAAAGAGGTGATAGAATCTTTGGACTCTTCCCTGTAAAGAATATACCCAGAATATTGTATTTGACTCTGGGTGCTATAGTTTACGAAGAATAATTATAAATCGAAGAGTGTGCAGAGACAAAGCTAGTAAGATGAAGCCATAAGGCTTTAAAAAGAAAGTTATAATGCTAAGCCCATACAAGAAAAGGGCTATGATAGTTGTCTTGAAGTACTTAAAATATTGTCACATAAAAAAGGCACCAGACTTACTCTGTTTGACCCCAAAAAGCAGAATTAATATGGGTGGAAGTTGCAAAGTGGCGAAGTTAGGCCTGATGTCACTACCAATTAGATTTATCCAAAAGGGGAGTGAGAGTCCTTAAGAGATGGAGAATTCCCACCCATTAGAAATCATCAAGCAGTAACTTAGATAACCACTGACTGGATATGATATAGAGAGATACCTTTGGGGGTATGAGGATTAGTTGATGACCAAAGACCCTTTCTAACTCTGGAATTCAATGATTTTGAGATAGGCTACATCAAATTTTCTTTCTGACGTAGTGGAAAGTAGTGGAAAGATTCAGGAGACTATATAGACTCCATACAAAACCATACAAAGACTACATGGAATTTTCCATTCAAGCTGGAAATAATTATCTCATGGTAGCTAAAAACCAGAAACGCTATTGATGGTCACTTACATCAATTGTAGAATGGTGAAACAAGTTGTAGTGTATGAATGTAATTTAACTTTTATACTACATGAAATGACAAAAGAATTCAGAGAAACTTGTGTGAACTGATACAGAGCGAAATAAGCAGAACCAGGAGAACAAGATACATAATAACAACCGTAACTGCAACAATAATAACACTGAACAGCAGCCAAATTCTAATTTATAATATTGACCAAACTTGGTTCCAAAATTCAAATGACAAGCGCATACTTCCCTTCTCTCAGTACAGAAGTAGGCGACTATGGATATGGAATATGTACAGGTTGTTAGACTTTGTTACTGTTCTGGTAGCTTTTGCTTTGTCTGTTTCACCTTGTTATAAGGGAGGGTCAATGTGATGATAAGGTAAATAACTGTACTATAACAACAAAAGTTTCCAAAAAGAAAAACAGCTTGGGAGGAAATGAAGATAACGACAAAAGCAAACCGGAAAAATCAAAATATTTAGGGATATTACTATGGATTAATATTGATAAAAATGTAACATCTGTAAAGGTTTCCCTTCAGATTAATGCTTTTAGGATATCATGCAACCTGTTAGAGGCAAAACTCCCTACCAGAAAGTGTTGTATGTTCTTATTAAAATATTAGTTCCTTATAATGAGAAAAAAAGAGGTCATACAGACCTGGAAGACTACCTGATCCCCATGGTAACATCATAATCTCCGACATCAAGTATTACTTCATGTTCTCAGGTTGAAGGGCCCTGAAGCTCTCCATTTTGATGAGAAAACAAAATACATCCACAAGGTGTCCCATAGAACAAACCCTTTCAAGTGCTAGCAGCCTCGGAGGTAGGGCATACTTTAGTAGCAGTAGCCCTAGGGTATGTAGGGAATGCTTTTGGAGGGGATGATGAGGTCTTATAGAGTCTAAAACAAAACACTTTGGGTGAGGTGCTTATTTTTAAAAAAAGTGTCTTTTTTCCACATCAGAAATTGTCAAGACTCATTTCAGATGGCATCTTATCTTTTTTAAAATATGGGAATACTCTAAAGGAATCCTTTGAGAAACAAACTGCTGGCCTCCCCAGAGCACTGAATTTGCAGTCAGGGAACCTTGACTTCAAATCCCAGCTCCTCCACATTCTTCATGACTCTCTCAGGGTATCAGTTCCCTCATCTTTAATGACGCCATTGAACCAGATGACTTCTGAGGTCCCTACTAGTTCTCTGTCTACAATCTTGAGTTTCAAAAAAATATATAAACTCACAGCATTTTGCTTGTACTCAAATGGAAGGGTCCATCTAGCTCTGTCCCTGGTTCTCTCTAATCCTCAGATAGGCCAGTGCTCCTTTAAGGCACTGTAAGTCTTAATATCCCACAGTGCCTAGTACATAGTAGGCACTCAATAAATGTTTATTGAGTCTGTGAATTTTTTTTTAATTGGGAAAGAGAAATTATGAAATGAAGTATTTTCTGGTCAAGGACACAAAGTCCTTCCAGAAAGTTAGAAAAGAAGGCTCAGATGTTGGCAAATAGGGTTACTAGATTTCAGGACCACTGAAAATATTCAGAGCCTGCTAGGAAGAATGCTAATTGAAAAATGACTAAAGGATGGCCTGATTTACCAGAAATGACTTTCCAAAACCACAATGTGGAGACATCACAGCGCTCTCTCTCTCTCTCTCTCTCTCTCTCTCTCTCTCTCTCACACACACACACACACACACACACACACACCAACTCAGTTACTAAACACTTATCTGAGTCAACACTGCAAAAAATAGGACACAGCAATGAAATATGGGTCAAGCCCATGGGAGCAGGACATCTTGTAACTTCAGGTGAGACAAAAAAACAACTCCTATGTCAGGGCTAATTCAATTATGAAGCTACTACTGAGTCACAGTCTTCCAACATTTAACTTCCAAATAAATGAGAAAATTAAGAAGCCAACATAAATAGAAGAGTCATTATGCCCTGCTGAAATTCAGTTGTCAGTGTAACATTAAGGGAAATAATGTTCAGATTAAAGACATTCAGTATAATAGCCTATTTGGCAAAGCAGCCTGTATTGAACAGTGAACACAAAGAGATACAGCAAGCTATCTTCTCTCTCATGGTACAGTGGCAGGAAAGCTGTAGGGCATATTATTGTTCAAAAGAAATTTGCAAATGCTAACCCCCTGCCTTCTGTTAGGAAGCATCACCATCTGTATCTCTCTGTTTTGCCAATAATTTTGCAGATAAGTGCATAAAGTTGTCAAATAGAACTGAATTTGTTTTCTTCTTAGTACCTCTGAAGACTGACTGGCTCTTAGAAACCACCTCAGAAACCAAACCTTTCACTTTACAAACGAGAAAATTAAGACCCAGGGAAGTTAAAAGACTTGCCCAAGGTCTCACAGGTAGTAAGGGTCAGAGATAGGGTCAGAGACAGAATTCAAGGACTTGATCTCAGAACTAGAATTCAAGTACTTGCTCTCAGAACTTTGCATTGTACCATGATTCTCTGCTCTCTCTTTTTTACTCTGTTCATGTTTTGAATACGTATTTTGCCCATGTCGGTTCCCCTAATTATTCTTGTAAAAAAAAATTGTCAGTGAACATTAACCATTTCCCATTTTTAAATGTTAAGACTCTTTCATCAGAAGATTTGGGGGATTGATAACTGTCAAGAATCAATATTTATAGAAATGTAGTTGCAATAGAAACAATAGTATCTAAAAGTGGCACCAGCACAAAAAATAATTTTTTAGAGGAGGCCTGTGGTCTGTGTTTGTGAACGTCCTAGCCCACGTATTTGGTTGCATAGGTACTGGGTTTTGTAACTCTTATATAAGAAATAGTCTATTACAGTAGCAAGGGTGTTAGTTTTGAGTCTCAGGTTTAAGTTAAGAAGATCCAAGTTCCAAGTGCTGTCTGTGACGTTCCTTAGCTCTGTAACTCTGGGAAGTCCAAACCTCTGTGTTGCCTCATGCAAACCTCTAGTATTTAGTATCTAATAATTTGACTGACATCTACATTGGTGGAAGGCATTCCCACAATGAAAATTCTTCCATATTGAAAAAATTACAGATCTTTTAAGTATTTTTTTATAATAGACATTAAGAAGCATTTTTATTAAGTTGTGGGTATTGTAGTGAGTATTGCCTCTAGAAAATTGATTCAAGGGATAAACTATTATGTGGTCACTGTTAGCCATTCATCTCGGGGTCACTTCTAAGAATTGTTCTACTAGAGATTTGGTTAAGGTACTTTTCTCTGCTTCCAGCATCTAAATTTAACTGGATTCATCAGCCAAGGTTCTGTCCCTTCCTCATAAGAAGAGTGGACTTTGAAACTTCTTTTTCAGTTTAGAATTGTTTTCTCTTTTTGAAAAGGGTAGGCCTTTCACACAACCAAGCATTGGGTAAAGGTCCTGGGCTGCTATTTTCCCCATTAAAATAGGTTATCAGTTCCCAGAGTTTTATCTAAGTTGGGAATTTTCCTTCCAGAAAGACTTCTCACCTTCTAAGGACCAAGTTCATTTGTAATACAGAATTGTCACCCAGCTAAGGAAAGTCTGAAGCCATTTAATCAATCTCTTCAATTCACTTTGTCTGGGACTAAATTGCAGTTTCACTGTCCCAGACAACTAACTTTAAGGTCCTTCTTTGTTCTGCCATGTAAATGAAAGAGAAGAAAAGGCAAAAAATAAAGACCTCTTTGGCACATTAACCTCCACTTCAATGCCTCATCCAAAATTTCTATCATTATTCCGTATATGTGGCCAACAGTAAACCTTCAGGTTTGGAGGTACTCTGTAGTGTCAGAGTTCTTCAGCACAACAATAATTGAGATATATATGTGTGTGTGTGTGTGTGTGTGTGTGTGTATGTATATATATATGTGTGTGTGTGTATGTATATATGTGTATGTGTGTATATATGTATATACATATATATGCATATATATAGCTCTTTTAAAGTCTGCAAAATACTTTGTATACTATTTTCCATAACAGTGCTTTCATTTGAGGCTTACCACAGTTCCATGAGGAAGGAACTACAGGTAGTATTATCTCTATTTTAGAGAAATAACTGAGTGAGAAAGATAGCCATCCAGCTAAGTTGTTTGAGGCAAGATTTGAACCCAGGTCTTCTTAAGTCTAAGTATAGCACTCATCCACTATGACATTCTACCTCTCATAATAGCTTACAATCATACAGTCTTTTACAAAGTGACTACAAACTTTCCTCACAACAGCAAAGTTAAATATGCAAGTATCATGATCCCTATTTTGCAGATGAAGAAAATGAAGTTGAGAGAGATTTTATGATAGGTGGCACAGTAGATAGAGTGCCAGCCTTTGAGTCAGTAAGACCTGAGTTCAAATCCAGCCTCAGTCACTTAATTTCTGTCTGCCTCATTTTCCTCATCTGTAAGATGGGGATAACAGCATTTACCTCCCAAGGTTGTTGTGAGGATCAACTGAGATAAGAGTGGTAAAGCCCTTAGTACAGCACCTGCAACATAGTAAGTGCTATATATAGTCAACTGTTCTTACTATTATTTAATAAGTGCTGGAACAGTGATTAAATTACAAAGCTTACTTCATATTCAGTACTGTGCCACTGCTGCTGCTGCTGCAAATTCTTTGCCAGGCCTCATATTTTTCTGGTTTGTAAGAGCCCCCTATATCTAGCCTATTCCAATCTTTGGACTATGCTTCATCCTAGCCACCTTCCAGTCATGATGCCGTTTCTACCTCTTGTTCAGGGAACAAAGATAATCAGGTCAGTGCTACTGTTGCTTCTAGAAAGAATTTGTCAGTAGACTGCTCTAGACGGAGCACCTCCACTTTATCTATGAAGCCCCAGACCAAAACAACCTTCCCTAAGCTCCTCTCTCCTATAGGTTAGGCCACACACCCTTGGAATGTAAGATCCTTGAAGAAAGGCATTGTCTTTCTTTTATATTTGTAAACTCAGCACTTAGCACAATGCCTGCTATACACTAAGCACCCAATAAATGCTTTTTCATTGCTGTATTCTATTTTACTATACAATCTCTCTAGAAAGTTCATTTTAGGAGAGACAGATGAACAAAAAGCATTGAGAATAGTCATAAAAATATATATTCAACGGGTCTTCAACATGAAGAAATGGTTCAGCATAATAGAAACCGAATTTTACAGTTGATTGACTCAAAGCTTATCTTGTCCCATCTCTTCCCTTCTATGCTATCTAGTTTAAAAAAAAAATTCAGTTTACTGATATACAATTTAATTTGCTTCCCAATCAAATTCATTCAGGATTGAATATAGCATCACCAACAGACATCCAGTTTCCTGTATAGGAAAGAAACATAATGACTCCCTAAACAGAGAAGGCTTCATAACACCTGTGCAAATGGTAAGTGACAGCTGGAAAATGCAATTACAAAGTTCTGCAAGTAATACTACTATTAACCATTACAATGGAGTATTTAAGAAACCCAAAGTAGACATATCAGAAAGCACCTTGTTATATTAACTACAAAATAAACAGATGTCTAGCAACCTTTCAATGCAGAACAGTATTTCCAAGTATGGAGAAAGAAGAGGGATGTGGAGAATGATTCCTAAAGTTATCTTGGCTCTAACTTGCCATCCCTTGCCTTTTATGCTTTCCCTATGCAGACATGAATGTGAGTAATTAACCTTCAACAAACCCTGAAGCTAATCTTCAACAAATGGGTAACTCCCTCAAATTTAGCTAGTCTAGCAAAATGGATATCTTGTGGTCAATGAAGAGTTTTATGGAACAATTAGCGGTGGGTGATAACACTCAGTAAATATACCTGGTTAAATTAGCAGAACCACCTGGTAGGTAGGAGGCTTCTTCCTCTGACTTACAGTTTAGTCTCTTGGGTTT
The DNA here is from genome assembly GCA_028658325.1 of Potorous gilbertii. Lineage (NCBI taxonomy): Eukaryota > Metazoa > Chordata > Mammalia > Diprotodontia > Potoroidae > Potorous > Potorous gilbertii. The sequence goes on from CM053770.1 coordinate 346,007,441, forward strand.
TTTCAGGTTTTCAACTTTCACTATTTCTAAACCAATGCATGTCTGTATCTATAAGAATTTGCATTTACTCACCCCCAAAAATGTTTTTAAGGCCAATATTGAGAAGAGAAATGATTAAATTTAGGAATTCTAACTACCTTATAATTAAATGAATCTCAGCCAGCTCTCTGCAGAGGCAATAAGGCAACAAACATTTATTAAGCACTTAACATGGAGCATGCATTATACTAAGCCCACAAGGGCAAATAGCAATAATAAATAATTTTAAGTGCAAATACAAGCAAAAAGAAACAGTAATTGTAGAAGACAACACATGAAAGGGAGCTGAAAACCTGGGGACTTGAGAGGAAGGTACCTCCATGGGGGCACAAAAGTGAAGGGTGGAGAGTCAGAAGCAGGGCAAGAAGGAGAATGAAGATTAGCCGGTCTGAGCACCTCCTCAAAATGGAAGCCCTGGAGGAACTCACCAATGGGAGAAAGGGGCTACAAAGACAGATAGAAATTCTAGGGAGAAGAGGTCCCAGGTGCTGAAGGAAGTTCCAAGGTGAGGTAGCTGCTGAGGAAAGGCATTTGAAGTCTGAAAAGTCAAAAGCAGAACCATGATTAATTAATTAATCTACTAAACCAAGTGGTTTCTTTCTCATATATGCTCTTCTTTAAAATAAATTCCCTATGCATTCAAACCAATCTCTTCCTAGCCTTCCCTTTTCTTCCTTATCAAATCCTTTGGGTTTTCGTCTTCTGAATTTCCTTCTTGAGAGCTCCCATTTTCTTGAGGTTACATAATAGCTGACATATAGCGTTTTGAAGTTTACAAAAATGTTTCAGGTACATTACCTCATTTTGACTTCATCATGATCTTATGAGGTTTTGTCATCCCTCTTTTATAGATGAAAAAACTGAAACTCAGAAAGGTTAAGTAACTGTCCCATAGTCATACAAGCAACATTAAGGTTTTTGCAAAGTGTTTTATGCATATTATTTCATTTTATGCTCACAACAACACTGGGAGGAAGGTGCTATTATTATTTCTATTGAGAAAATTCAGTCAGATAGTGGTAAAATGACTTGTCCACACAGCGAGTAAATGTCAGAGACTAGATTTAAATTCCTGTGTCCCTGACTCCAGATTCAGTGCTCTATTTACCCTACCACCTAGCCATTCCAGTAGCCTATTAATTGGTTTCACTGCTCTGATCCATCTTCCACTTAACTGCCCAAGTAATTTTGTTAAATGGTAGATTTGACCATGTCATTACCCCCTACTCGGTAAAATGCAATGGCTCTCTATGATCGCCAAGATCAAATATAAAATCCTCTTTTTGGCATTTAAAGTTCGTCATAAGCTGGACCTTTGCTACCTTTTTAGTTTTTGTATGTTTTACTCTCTTCCACACATTATACAATCCAGCCACATTAGCCTTCTTCCTTGTCTGTGACTCCAAAAACTAATCCTCATAATTGTAAAGAACGTCTTCTCTCCCTCCATCTCTTAGTTTCCCCTCCTTCCCCCACTTCCTTCAAGACAGCTCAAATTCTACCTTCAGTAGAAGGCCTTTTTCCATCTTCCCAACCTCTGGTGCCTACCTCCTCTCAGATTAGCTTTCATCTATCTCTTTATATCTTCTGTATACCTGGTTACATGTTATCTCCCCCATTAGAATGTGTACTCCTTTACTTTACTTTGTATTTTTTTGTATACCCTTAACATAGTGCCCAGCAAAGAGGAAGCACTTGTAATACTTGCTGAATTGATACTGAATTCATGAGAAATGAGGTGACAAAGAGGAGCATATCATTTGAGGATTTGCTTACAGTCCTCTTTGGGTCTATATGTGGCCCCAGGCATCCATAAATCTCTCTTTCCTAATCTTGTTGAGGTTCTGAAGCAGGAAGAAAGGACCCAGAACCTCACAAGGTGGGAGGTTATGGAGGCAGAGACCCTATTGGTGATAAGATATACCACAACCATTTGACCCAACATAACTTACGTACTACAAGATACCACTGCTTTAAGGGTCCACCAGTTGTAGATCCATGCACAGTACAAATCTCCATGGTGGGAGACATAGGGCAGGGTGGTAATCCTCAGAGCACCTTCTCTCAAGACCAGTGGTTGGTAGGCAGCCACTACTTTGGAGGATAAATGACTGAGGCCCACCCAATGCTTACATTCCTATGTCAGCCCTCCCTCACTCAGAAAAACAAAGTCAAGTGCAAGTCATGTCATCATTTTTCTGATGGCATGGTCTTCTTCAGCAACTAAGGACGAATACACACACACACACTCCTATGTCCATGCCAAACCTTTACTGTGGTGAGAGGTATAGAGGGTTTTAGAGATTTGGGCAGCCCATTGGAAAGGAAATCTCTTCACTCTGACTTCTCCAGTGAAACAATGGGAATGGATCAACTACCTTCACTGAGGAGTCCATAATGTCTGAAGTCTTGCTCCTTTATCTCCCGCTCTTGTGCAGGGACACATAGCCCCACTACTAAATGTCTGAGAGACTAATTTGGAGTTCTTTAAGCCATACTTTGGAGTAGAACCCTGCTTGCCTTGCCCTGGCCTCTTTCTATGAGGTTAAATTCTCATTCTGGCCTTAAACTCCCTAATTCATATTATTACCCACACATTGTGTCTTCCTATATAGTCATCTGAAATCACCAATTTTATTACTGGCTCTCTTCCTGGATAATATTGCCTATAGTAAATTACTGGTACTGCATGCTGTTTGCATTTTCTTATGATACCCCTACCATTCTCTGGAATCTTCTTTGGCAGATACTAGTAAATATGTATGTATGTATACGTGTGTGCATATATTTGTGTATACACACACATACATAGGCGGTTTTCTCTTTTCTCCTCCAATCTTAGTTTGAAACCATGTTGTTCAGAATTGCAAGATTCATAGCAGATAAAATTTTTACTGGTTCTAAGTAGATGCTTATAAACCCTAGGAAAATTGGGTGTTCTTGAGGGTGCCAATCTCTGATTGGTTAACTGACAAGAGAGGATGAATGTTACAATGAGAGATGAACCTATTAACTTTGATCCTATCATGTACTTCTAAATTGCCAAGCCTTGGGCAATCCAATCAAAGAATGATCCCCACCCAAACCTGTGCTTCCCCATCTTAGATTAAATTGCTTGTAAAGTTGGGTGGGGTCTGACCTGGATTGAGGAGAAAGTTAATTAAACCTTAAGAGACTACACTTTAAAAAGAGGGCTTTAGAGAAAGCAAAAACTCTGGATCTCTCAAATCATTGGACTGGAGAGATAACAATTTCTCTCATAGCAAAGAGTCATTGAAGAGGGTAATACATGCTACTATAACCTCCAAGGAATCCTGAATGACTGATATATGAGTAGTAGACATCCAGCTGTAAAAGAGCTGTTAGGCAGCAAATCAAATGCGTTCTCATAATCAATAAAAAATAAGCACAAATTCTTATATTTTCGACATCACAGCAGATGCTTAATAAGTACTTTTTGACTGATCAAGTCATTGCTTGATTACAAAATCTCCCCTTGCCTTTCATACATGAAATAATAACAACACCCACCTCCCAAGGCTATCAGGATAAAGTATTATATAAAGGCCAGCTATTGTTGCTGTAGTCATTACCACACTCCTGAGTTCTCAGTCATTCTTCTCATTAACTCCAGTAGCTAACTGCCTGTTGGCCTAGACTGTTCACTTTGACCTTAAGCATTAGAGGACTCCTGACTAAGCATTTATTTATTTAGAGGAGGCCTTATCTCTCATGGATATTGTCTTCCTCAGTTTCTAATAATTTGTAAGTAGCAAATTCATGCAAGAATCCCAAGCAAACTGAAGCTGTCCTCAGCAATATTCCTCTAAAGGTTCTTAAATAGAAGTTGTCATCAGTCTTTGACTCCCAAGGGGTGTTGAGGAGAAATTCTTCTAACACTGACTTCTTATCTTTTCCTTAATGTTCTTTTCTCCTCATCAATCGGAATCGACACCTTCAGGAAAATACTAGTTGTGTGAATCTCTAAAAATAAACTCCAAGTAAGCTATCACATTCAGAAATCATAGTCATGATTTTGAATTATTGGGGAAGTCTGAGGGTATGTGAGGTAGAACAAGAATTTGGTACAATGGCAAAAGCAGTGTTTCTTGAGTAAGGGATCTGGTTCAAATCCTGTCTTTGATGTTTAGTACCTGTGTAACATTTGACAAGTCACTTAACTTCCCTGAACCTCAGGTTCTGCACATGTATAGAAGGGGTTGGATTAAATGAGTCTGATAGCTCTATGATATTCCACTTCATTAGGGAGTAACTTCCTGTCTACAAAAAATAATCCAGTACCATTTTTGAGATGTTAGTTGGCTTGCCCTGTACTGTAATTCCTGTCTTTTCTTTAAAAAAAAAAAGTATTCATGACATGTAAGTATGAGACTTGTTTGTTGACTATCATATTTTCTTACTTCTTACTCCTGAACCATATTTTCCAACCTATTTTTCTTCATTCTCCCCAATAGCTATCTTTGCATTGAAGTTAGAGGGGCAAACTATAATTTAGTTTGAAGAATCCTATTGAATTCCTCATAGAATTTCCTTACTTCTTCAGTCTCTGCAATAGATAGTGGCCCATGAGCATATTATATTTCTTGCCATGGTAATCTTCTTATAAATACTTCTCAAGAATACTATAATATGAGATGACCAAATGAATCATGCCATGATGTTCCTTATAACCTCTGACTACATGTTAAAATAAATCTTTTATTTTCCACTTCAAAGAGAACTTAAAAACCATCTTTCTACTCAACTATAATTTCCTGTTGCCTTGTGGCTTTATTGTGAAAATAACAAGACTGATATGGATCAGTATGTAATGGCAAGTAAGGTACATTCTTTTGGGGTTTTTGTTTTAGTATAATCAAGTGCCTCTGATTGACTCTTGTCTTTATCAACCAAGAGTCTTTACTAGGAGTAAAGTACAGAAACAAGAGTTCTTTAACTAGAAAGAATACAGGTATTTGTATTGTTAATTATTTTAATATAATTAAAGATCTTCCCCACTCATTAATGAGCCAGGAAAGATTTGTAGGAAGACCCACACCTTTTATTAATTTGGATAGAGAACCAATGCAGGAGTCAGGAGGACCTGAGTTCAAATCTCACCTCAGACACTTAACATTCACTAGCTGTGTAACCTTGGGCAAGTCACTGAACCCCAATTGCCTCATCCTGGGTCATCTCCAGTCATCCTGATGAATATCTGGTCACTGGATTCAGATGGCTCTGGAGGAGAAGTGAAACTGGTTACCTTCATTGCCCTCCCTCTCTCAAAACAAAGTCAAGTGCAAGTCATGTCATCATTTCTCTGATGGCATGGTCTTCTTTGGCAATGAAGGATGAACACACACTAGTTCTGAAGGGTTGGTATGCCCTCTGGCTCTTAAAAAATGTATAAATACTCTGAGGGTGAGGTTTTATTTTGGGGCTTACTGACTAGAAGTATTTGTTTGGATAGATAAGACTCTGGGAAGCTACTAAGGAGCACCCCTCCTTCCACCTTGGAAAACTCAAGTGTTTATGCTTCCCTCTCTGGTAACTATGGTCAGACAGTTGGACCTGTCTGTTGGTTTGTGATATACGTATTGATTATGGTCAAACAGTTGGAAGCCATGTCTGTCGACCTTTGATTCCTCTGTCTTTTCTCTGACGTTCAGGATGCTGACTTTTTCCTCTGAACTAGGTGAATAATGTATGTGCTTGATATTAAAGGAGATTGTCAACCCCTCAAAAGTTGCTTTCCTTTTATAAATGCAGATCTAAGAGCCTGGGATAGCAGGCCCCCTGGTGTATGTCAGGGTGCTTTCTGTTACTCAGTACAAATATCATTCATTAGTAATTAAACAAAAATTTCACATTTGATGGTGGGGTTGACAATTAGATTAGTTTTTTTAGATAGTCTAAAAACTATATGATTCTTCTCCATCCCTCTGTCATCATCACTAAAGAACTAAAAGGGTACCACGCATCATTGGGACATTTTGCAAAGAATTCATCACCAAATAGCCAATATACTAGTGATAACCTTCCTTTAAGGAATATTCAGGGAGCTGAAATGTTCAGTATAGGGGGAAATACTTATACTTCCATTTGTTGCCACCTATAGCAAAATTTTTAGTAGTTTGGCGTCAATAAATCTAATGCAGATACAATATATTCTAAAGAACAAAATCTTAATTGATGTGTAACACAAGATTTTGGAAGTTGCCATGAGTAGAAGAATTCATAACAGAATACACATCTTCTGCTCTACTAAATCCCAATCCCAATGGTACCTAACAGTATGAAAGCAACTAAAATTAAGGTTTTAGGAAGACGTTATTAATTTGAACAGTTGCTCTTTTCACTAAATTTTCAAATGTGAAATTATAGCCTTGCTCTCTTCCTTCTTCTAAGGCATATAGTTTTGTCTTCCATCCAATGTATTCAGACAGGCTACTGTTGAAAGCAAAATATTAGATGAAATAAAGCAAAGATTAGATCTGATATAGTAAAATTTATTTTCCTGTCTAAAATTTATGTTGCTAGAAAAAATCTCCTTTTCATTTGGTTTGTTTTTGTTGTTATAGAAGCAGCAATCATTAGTTCTCCTTTAAATGTGCCTTTCATCATTCTACCTAATTTTCAGGAAGAAATATGTGATTATTTTTCTCTCCATATTTTTCTCCTCTGGCAAATTGCTTGGGCTTTCAGCAAAAGGAGTTGCTGTAGTGGTTTGGTCAGAGCAGTTGATTCTGTTTACAGAAAAGCGGAGGGGGGAGGGCTTAAAATAATGTTAACAAAAGTTAGCCCCTCCAAAATCTCCTAGGGAAGGGAAAGAAACCTTCCATTAACCAATCAACAAGCATTTGATGCCTCCTGTATGCAAGAGCTGGCTAGGCACTGGGGATACTAATTTTAAAGTGAGATCATGCTCTCAGAATATTTATTTTCTACTGGGAAAACAGATATATCATGTTTATAGATAAATACAGGAGATTTATATTATGTGTTATATTGTGACACATACATATATACATATATAATGCATACATACACATGTTAATATGTATAATATATCATGCATATACACATGCACAATAAATACAGTGTAATTTGGGGATTGTGATTAGCACTTGAACAACTAGGGAAATCAGTTACATTTTTATAGTTATGCATTTATAGAAATATATAGACATATATGATATATTTAAAGGATTACTTTGTAATCCTAGGGAAATTGGGAAAGGCCCCTTGAAAGAGTTGGCACCTGACCTAACTTTGAAGGGAACTAGAGAGACTAAGATGTGTAGGGAAAGGGGAAGAGTATTATAGTGTGAGCAATAACCTCTTCAAAAGCTCAAACTCAAGTGAAAGAACCTTGTGTATAGGGAGAATCAATTAAGCCAATTTGTAGCAGAGAATATATAAGGGAAATAATGTGAGATTAGTCTTGAAAAATAGATTGGAGCCAGATTGTAAAGGATTTTAAATGCTAGAAAAAGGAGTTTATATTTTATCCTAGTAGCAATGGGAATCCACTGAGGGTTCTTGAGAGGAGTTCTTGATCAGAGCTTAAGATGCTGCCTCCTTCCTTCCATGGATCAGAGAGGGAAGATACTGGGTACAGAGAGACAAATTAGGAGGCTATAGCAGTAGTCCAGGCAAGAGGTGATAAGAGCCTGGACTTCAGTGTTTGCAGTACAAGTAGAGAGAACAAGATGATAGGGGAAAATATTGAGAAGATAGAATTGATAAGACTTGAAAACTTATTTGATATGAGGGGTAAGTAAAAAGTGAAGAGCTATGAAAACATAACAACTAGGGTAACTAGTTGTTGCAAACTAGGGTAACTGGAAAACTGTTAGTACTTGTCACAAAAATAGAGAAGTTAGAAGAAAGTGTAAGTTTAGGTAGAAAGATAACAGATTCTCTTTTTTTAAAATATAGGAAATCTATATGAAGGCCTCCAACAAATAGTTGGGAGATGTAGTTTTGGAACTCAGATGGAATCAAGAAGACTTGCAATTTCCATTAAAGATCAGTTAACTCCTCTGATCTGGCCTGGGAATGGGAAAGAATGGATTACTTTCTTTGTAGCAGTGCCTGTATTTCCATAATTCATCCCTTTAGAGAGCAAGTTATATCTGGTTATTGTCCCAACCACCATGTATTGGGAAAAAAGCTGGTTCAAAGGAACTTATAGAAATTTAAATTACTAAGTATGAATATTTAGATATCGGTCATGAAGACTTGGATTTGTGTCCTGCTTCTGGCATATACTGATCATGTAACCCTGAGCAAGTCACTTAATCTCTCAAGACCTTAGTATCTTTAGAGGCCAATTCTAAAAACAAAAGTTCTTAACTTCAGTGTCTGTGAACTTTGTTTTTTAAAAAATGAAGTCTGTATTTCTACATAACTGACACACTGTTTCTAGGATGTAGGAGTTATATGTTTCTAGGCTCATATATAAAAATATATTTATATATGTATATATTATTTTATGAATTTTAAAATAATTCTGAGAAGGAAGGGATCCATAGGCTTTATCAGACTGCCAAAGGCATCTGGCATATTAGAAAAAGGGGGTTAAGAACCCACCACTGCTCCAAAACTAGAAATTTAAAATAGTTGAAATCTGCATTGAAAATCATAGGTCTGGAAAAAAGAAAGAAATCTTGATTATCACTATAAATTAGAATTTTCAAATGACCTACCATTATAGTCGATTATGACATTTAACTCCTATTTAATTTAACCTCATTTATAGAGTTATAAGTAGTATTTCATTTCCTGACAAAGTGAAAATAAGAATCATGAAGGATGACTTTGATAGAGTGTATCAGTAAGCACCCCGACATACACAGGGGAGCCTGCTATCACAGGTTCTTAGATCTGCATTGATAAAAGGAAAGGCAAATTTTGAGGAGTTAACAATCACTTTAATCAAGCGCATGTATCATTCAGGTAGTTCAGGGGAAAAAGTCAGCACTCTGAACTTCAGAGAAAATACAGAGAAATCAAAAGTCAACAGACAGAGCTTCCAAACTGTTTGACATAAACAACACATATATCATGAATCAACAGAGAGGTCCAATTGTCTGACTATAGTTACTAGAGAGGGAATCACCAACTTCTGAGTTTTCAAAACCAGGGGGTTCCTTAACAGCTTCCCAGAGTCTAGCACACAAAGCTTCTTCCAAAAACTAAGCCCCAAAGTAAAACTTTACCTTCAGAGTACTTATACCTGCTTTAGAGCCAGAGGGCATCTCAAAACTTGAGAACCAGTGCCTCATTAACAAAAGGTATGGGCCTTCTTATAAATTTTCCCTAATCAAATTCCTTTTAATGGGCAGTGGGGAAGATCTTTAATTACAGGGGGCGGAGCCAAGATGGCGGAGTAGAAAGACTCACATATGCTAGTTCTGAACCCACAGCCCATGGATTTCCTCTAAAAAGAATTCCCAACAAATTCTGGAACAGTGGAAGCCGCACAGCAACACAGTGAAGGAGATTTACGTTCCAGAGAGCCCTGAAAAACCAACCCCGGGAGTACATCGAGCACCGGAGGGGAGCAGAGCCCTCTCCTGCCCTGCCCCAGCCACGCAACACTGAGAGGAGCGAGCAGGCATCAGGGACGGAATCTCCAGTGGCCGCGAAGGTCCCTCCACCCACGGACTCACAGGTCAGTGAGAGAGAGTGTCTCTGGGACTCAGGCCCCCTCGGGAGGCAGCGCAGCGGCAGGGGCAGAGGCAGAGGCTCCCAGAGCAGGCAGCAGCTCCATTACAAAAAGTCTCTGCATAAATCCCCTGAGGGAACTGAGCCTGGGAGGCGGCCCTGCCCCCATCTGAGAACCTGATTTAATCTTACCCTGAATATCAGTCAGGCCTGCCGCCAAAAGCCCTGAGGCTGGGGAGCAGCATTTGAATCCCAGACCCCAAGCACTAGCTGGGCAGACCTAGGCCAGGGTGGAGAGGACTCTCAGAAGTCAAGTAACTGGCTGGGAAAATGCCCAGAAAAGGGAAAAAAAAATAAGACCATACAAGGTTATTTTCTTGAAAAAATGATTCCAACCTTCCTCTCTGCGGAGGAAGAACAATGCTTACCATCAGGTAAAGACATAGGAATCAAGGCTTCTGTATCCCAAACATCTGAAATAGGTATCCCATGGGCTCAGGCCATGGAAAAG
>CM053770.1:346018165-346054267 GCA_028658325.1 Potorous gilbertii
GAAGTTGGAACTCAAAGTTTTAGGAACAACTGTTGAATATTGTTCTTGCTACTAGGAAATAAGAAATACAGGTAATGGGGAGTAGAAAGTTATCTGGCCCTACAGGACAAAAGAGAAGATGGGGTAAGGGAAGGAAGGGATGAAAGAAGAGAGGGCAGATTGGTGATATGGGTAATTAGAATGTTCAGTGTATTGGGGAGGGGGGAGGGAACAAATGGGGAGAAAATTTTGGAACCCAAAATCTTATGACAATGAATGTAAAAAGTTAAATAAATAAAAATTTATAAAAAAAAAGGTCTTTAATTACATTAACAATATAAATACATATATTGTTTCTAGTTAAAGAAACTCTTGTTTCTGCACTTTACTCCTATTCAGTCAGAGGCATTATACTTCTTGATTATACTAAAACAAAAACAGCAAAAGATCCCACTTTGCTTGCCCTTTACATAGAGATAGGGCAATTATAATTTCAGTGAAAATTCCTGAATGTCAACTTATGGAAAATTAACCTGAATAAACTGACCAGGTGTAGTTGTGCTGTAACTGTGTTAACTAGAGCCTGTAAACAATCATATATCATTCCTTTACACTCTCTTCTTCACTAACTGCTATCAGAAGGTGATTTGGAGTGAGAGGGGGGATACAAATTATCATAAAATAAAGAGGGTATAAGCAAAACTTTATACTGTTAGGATTAAGAAACTTTGCTATAATTATAGCTAATATCTTAGAGATTCAGTTCTATTCAATAACCATTCACAGAGCACCAAGAAAGGGTTAGGCACATTGGGAATACAAAGACCAGAAAATAATATATAACAGTTCATGATCTCAAGGTACTTAAATTCTACATTGAGGACTCTCCATAGTGAATAAAAAGTGTCTCCTTTTTCAAAATATCTTACCCACCACTTACACAACCATGTGAAATTCTACTATTATGGACTTATATGTTTGTGTCATGATGTCTTAAATCAAAATGCTTCAAGTAGAAATGAATTTTTGGAGAAAGTCACCCATCAAAAAACTACCAAAAAGTTGTCACTCACAATATCCTTTGCCTATGTCCATTCAGAATTAGCTAAAGATTTACAAGGCTAAAGAAAGTGAATTCTGCAGGATTCACTGACTGAATTTATTCTTCATTTATTTTTTTTATTTGGACCATAATCCAATCCATCTCAGAAGTGCTTTGGAACTAATCTAAGATGGGTTCACGTCACTATCATTGAAGTCAAAGAGTCTATATCATGGAAAATCCAGAGGGTATTTGGACTACTAGATCTATTTGACTACTATATTGACTACTACTACTATTTGACCATGTTAGTCAAATATGAAAACCTTCATATTTGTGTAGAATGTACCCTAAAAATAGATCCACTATAAGAATTCCTTCAAGAAACAAGAGAGATTGACTGACCACATCTTCTGTCACCAAAGCCACACACAAAAAAAATGAAAAAAGTAATAATAAATCTTAACCTTCCTGGTTAAGAAACCACATAGCAAAGGAATTTATGACCAAACAAGATAGAGAACATTAAAAAATACAAAATGGATAATTTTAATTACATTAAATTAAGAAGGTTTTACACAAACAAAGCCAATGCAAACAAAATTAGAAGGGAAGCAGAAAATTGGGAAACAATTTTTACAGCCAATGTCTCTTATAAAGACCTCATTTCTAATATAAATAGAGAACTAAGTCATATTTATAAGAATACAAATCATTCCCCAATTGATAAACGGTTAAATGATATGAACAGAGAGTTTTAAGATGAAGAAATTAAAACTATCTAGAGTCAGATGAAAAAATGCTCTAAATCACTACTAATTGGAGAAATGCACATTAAAACCACTCTGAGGTACCATACCACACCTATCAGATTGGCTAACATGACAAAACAGGAAAATGATAAATGTTGGAGAAAATGTGGGAAAATTGGAACACTAATGCATTGTTGGTAGAGTTGTTAACTGATCCAACCATTCTAGAGAACAATTTGGAATTATGCCCAAAGGGCTATAAAACTGCGTATACCCTTTGACCTAGCAATATCACTTCTATTTCTGTCTCCCAAAGAGATCATAAAAATGGGCAAAGGACCCAGAAGTACAAAAATATTTATAACAATTCTTTTTGTGGTGGCCAAAACTTGGATGTTGAGGGGATGCCTATCAACTGGGGAAAGGTTGAACAAGTTGTGGTATATGAATGTAACGGAATACTATTGTTCCACAAGAAATGATGAACAGGTGGACTTCAGAAAAACCTGGAAAGACTTTAAATGAACTGATTCTGAGTGAAGTAAGCAGAACCAAGAGACCACTGTACATAGTAACAGTAACATTGTGCAGTGACCAACTTTGATAGACAATTAACTCTTCTCAGAAATGCAAGGTTCTAAGATAACTCCAAAAGACTCATGATGGAAAATGCTATCCACATTCAGAGAAAGAACTATGGAGTCTAAATGCTGATCAAAGCATACTATTTTCTTTTTTTCTTTTTTCTCATGGTTTTTCTCTTTGTTTCTAATTCTTCTTCACAACATGACTAATGTGCAAATACATGTAATACGATTGTACATATACAGCCTATATCAGATTGCATGCCGTCTTGGAGAGGGGTAAATGGAGGGAGGAGAGAAAATTTAGAACTCAAAATCTTATAGAAGTGAATGTTGAAAACTAAAAACAAAAAAAAATTAATTTTAAAAAAAGAAACTATATAGCAAAAACACGAATCTTCCACCTTGTGTACAGAATTACTCTCCTTCCCTAACTTGCAATAGCACCCATTCAGGGAGCAACTACTAGCTATGCCCTATCTTCACAATATTTCCAGTGCTTTTTTGAGATTGGAAGGAGGACCGAAGTCATTCTCATGGACAGCTGCTGCAGAGAAAAACATGGAATAGGAAGACAAGCTGGGGAAGAGAGTGAAAGGAGTTCTTCAGAACCCCTACAACTTAGTGGAAGATGCTGAGGGAGCAAGTATCTCCCTGACCTCCAAAACATACACACACAGAAATGGAGAGTACTGAGACACATGGGAGGACTCATCCTTAAACAGACAGAAGTGAAAAACAAGAACTTTTAGGAAAGTGGGGACAAAAAAATCTCATTTGGGAGTGGCCTATGAGTGAGTTCATGCTGCATACCCCTCATCATACTTATTTTAGTCTTTCCCTGCTATAAGGTGTGTCCAGTTGAGAGACCTGTAAGCACACTAGGAGAGGAACATATTGTTACCATGAAAGCATTGCTTTGGATCTCTCTTTTGATTTTTAAAAATAATTTCTTGACTAAAATTGATAGTATCTGTCAACTAAGTGCATTTTTCCATTGCTGAATCTCTAAAACTATAAGGGAAAAAGTGAAAGTGAACACAGAATAAATCTGTAACTAATTCATTATAATCTGTTGATAGTTCAATCATGAATCATTTGTTAAGTACCAGCTGTGTTCCATACAGGCAGCCAGGTGGCACAATGGATAGAGTGCTGGGCTTGGGGTTAGAAAGACCTAAGTTCAAACTCAGCCTCAGATAGTAGCTGTGTGATCCTGGACAAGTCACTTAACTTCTGTTGGTAATAATAGCACCTACCTCTCATGTTGTTATGAAGAGTAAATGATATAATAATTGTAAAGTGCTTAGCACAGTCCCTAACACATAGTAGGTATTTAATAAATACTTGTTCCCTTCCTTCTCTCCCTCCTCATGTAGGATGGTACACTTAGGCTGTATTTAAAGGAAATCAGAGATTTTAAAGGAGAAGAGGAGAGAGTTGAATCACAAATGAACTTAAATGAGCTTTAAGGAATCAGTCAAGAGATCTGTGCTCTACAGATATCCAAGATCAGTCACTCAACAGCTTTCCTGAGCATTGCAGCTACTTAATAATCAATAAGAACATTTATTTTTGGCATAGGTTATTACTGTGTGTTGTTTTCCTGGTGTCTGATATCCAGGGTCACCTCTTTTTAAAGGACACCTCACTAACTTTGGTAAGACTTGATGTGTTATAAAAGTCAACTCTCAAACAGTGTGATAAGAAACTTAAACCACTGTCTTTGGTCACCACAATAAATGTAATCTATGCTCTTATTCTATATGCAATTTAAACCTTGATGATGATCAAGGCATATTCTAAGATGCTTCTATGTTATGGAACAAAAATGATAAGACTTTACCCTTAGGGAGCATGTTTCCCACTATGTTTTTGTTCTATAGGAAAGAGATACACATACGCAATGTTTGAAGAAAAGCCAATATTTTAAAATGCTCATTTGCAAGAGTATACATTGAGACTGAATTAATAATAACCAATGAAATCCTGTAAATAGTTATTCCTCTAGTATGTTTAGCAGTATATTTGCTAATCATTAAATATTTAACAAAAGATTTTTTTGTAGTTATTTTTCTTTCTTTTTTTCTTTTCCTTTTTTTTAGGAAAAAGGGAAGGAAAGAAACAGAGAATGCCAGTGCTAGAGGATTAAAAGCAATGGACAACAGCAAGAAGTTGCCCCAACATAATTTGAGGAATAATCAAAAATTTCTTCCCCATCAGCCTACTTTAATACTAAAAGTTTCAATGTTAGATTCATTCATTAAAGACTTACTGGTTATTTTTCACCAAATTTAAGAAATAGTATATGCTGCCTACTGCAGTTTCTGAAATTTCATGATTACTTTGTATCAGTTAAACTTCTTTGCTCTGAGAGATTGTGTGGCATAGTGGATGGCAGGCTCATCTGAAGAGTCAACAAAACCTAGTTTTAAGACTTTCTTCTGTACCTGTGAGATGATGGGAAAGTCATTAAATGAAAAAATAATGATACCTGGCATTTATATAGACCTATAAAAAATGTTTTGTAAACATTATCTTATTTTGTCTTCACAAAAACCATGAGAGGTAGATACTATTATTAACCCTATTTCACACCTAAGGAAAATGGGGTTGAGGAAAGTTTAAGCAGCTTGCCCAGGATCACCCAGATGAGGCTAGATTTGAACTCAAGTCTTAATGACTTCAAACCAACACTATATGATTTGCCACATAGCTGTCACCTGAAATCTCTTATGATAGCTTGCTGGTTTGTGACACTGCCATAAGTCTCTCCTCATTGCAGTGTATCCTCCCCTCAGATGTCAAATTGATCTTCCTAAGGCATAGATATGAGTATGTTACTCCCCATTCAACAAAGTAGTGGTTCCCTAACACCTCTACATCAAATATTATATATTCCATTTGGCATTCAAAACCCTTCATAATCTGGCTCTTATATCTAACTCACCCCCACATACACTTTAATCCAGTGATCCTATCCCCCTTGCTGTTCCTCATATAAGACACTCCATCTCGAGATTCTTTACATTTTTACTGGCTGTCTATAGCTCTTACCCTCCTGATCTCCATCACTTGGTTTCCCTGACTTTCTTCAGCTAAAATCTCACCTTCTACAAGAAGCTTTTTCCTGTGACTCCCTAAATTTATCCTGTATAGAGCTTGTTTGTACACAGTTGTTTGTATTGTGTTTCCCCACTAGACTCCTTGATAGCAAGGACTATCTTTGGCATTTCTTTGTGTCCCCACAGCTCAGCACAGCCCTGACACATAGGAGATGTTTAATAAGTGCTTACTGACGATCCATAAATTCCTTGGGAATCCATGGAGCCCAGGTTAAGAATCCCTGACCTAAATATACTTTAGGTGAACTTATAACTCTCTTCTATAAAGAGAAAATGAGATTTTATAAATCTGTTGCTGAAAATGAAGCAAACTATGTCTGTAGTATTCTCCTTTTCTATCTTGTTAAAAAAAATAGGAATAAAGTTAGTTTGGTACATTCTGTTCTTAATGAACCTATTCTGGTTCTTCATTAACCATCTCAAAATAATTTGTTTTAGAATTTTCTCAAAAAACCAAAGACAAGATCACGGGCCTAGAGTTTGTAGACTCTACTTTTTTCCCTTTTTGAAAATCAGGACATTTGTCTTTCTTTCAGTCCTATAGTACCTCTCCTCTTCTCTGGTTTTGAAATATTACTGACTCCAATTTAACAATCTAGTCTAGGAATTATTGTTGCAATTGTTGTTTTAAGTAAGGAGCGATACAGTTCATCTGAGCCAGGTAACCAGAATTCATTAAGGGCAGCTAAGTCCTTTCTTACAAATTTCACATTTATATTCGACATCAATTTCTCATCAAACATTCCTATTTTGTCCCTTTTTATCTAAAAATCATTCTCTTTGGCAAAGGCAACAAAACCATTACAACCATTAAGCACTTCTTCCTTCTCTCTGTTGTTAATTATCATCCCATCCACCCTAAGCACTGAGTCAACCTTTTTTTAAAAAAAACACATATTATTTCCTCAAAAATAAATAGCTTAAAAAATATTTCTGTTGTCCTAAGTTTTCCTTGCTAGTCTCATCTTATTCTGTACTTTTGCACCCTTGATATATTCATACAGGGCAGAGTCAACATGACAGACTTTTGCAATCAGTCTCAGTTATCTGTCTTTGCTTTAATATTCTATACATCTTTTTTAAAAATTTAAAAATATAAATTTAAGTTTTAATATAAAATTAATTAAACTTTACATATTTAAACATTTCTTGTTTGAATATTTTTTGAAAATGTGTATTTAAATTTCCTAAGTTTCTCCTTCAATTACTCTTCTCCCAACCCCTAAGAACCACCCTAAATAAAAACAACAATAAAAAAGAGTAAGAGAAAAAATGAGTCAAATATATCAATGCATACAAAAAAATCTAGGAATACATATAATGTTCCATACCTTTCTAAAGGAGTGGCGGGAGATGTCATCTCATATCTCTTCTTCCAAACCATGTACATTGTTATTAATTTTGCAACATTCAATTTCAGTTGTTACCTGGTTGTGCTACTTTGAGTCTTCTTTGACTTCTCCACCACACTCCAAAAAGCTCTTTATTATATATCCTCATCATTCTGTAGGATCTCATCAGCCTTGGTACTCCACCTCATCACTATACTCTGCCTCTCTGAATGGAAAGTGGGGTCATGAACTCTGTTATTGTTTGTTGTCAGTGATATCAGAAGGGTGATGTCTCTACTTGCAAGTGAATTGGATTTAAGTGAGGCAAAGCTGTGCAAAATTATCAGCCTCACCCTAGGCCTCCAAAGTTATTTGTAGTCCCATGGCAAGACATAAGTCAAGACAACTGGCAATGGCTCAGCCCATGAACTCTAAACCTCTATTTAAAGAGAGAGTTCAGCTCCAATATCTCCTTATTCTCACCTGTCTGTACTATGTATCTATGAATCACAGACCATCATGATAGCAGAAGAATCAAAGAATTTAGGGGATCTGAAAAAGAATGTAAAGATATATGATAAGTATAAAAAGATGGGAACACATTGCCAACAAGGATTTATATGCAAGGAGTAGGATAGAAGATGTGAACAATGATCTAATGCTACAAAAAAAAAAGATGGACTAGTCATGTTTAAAGAGTGAGAGATAATAGCTCATAGAGTCTAAGTGTTGTACAAATAACAGAATATTAAAATATTATTAAAATTAATGTCAATAATTATTAAATATTAATGATATCTATTATTAAAAACCCTGAACTAATTAATAACTTACATGAGAAAATAAATAGAAGAGTTACTGGAATAAGAACTCATATGCTTATGAAATAACAGCAACAAAAATTGTGTCCTCACTTCCTCCTTGTTGCCATTTGTCCTTTATTCTCAAAGAGGACCATGACATCAGGAAGGTGATATCAGGATTTGCAAATGAATTGGATTTAAGGGAGGGAGGGCTATGCAAAGTTGCCAGCCTCACTCATGACTCTGAAGTCATCTAGGTCCAGTGTCAAGATATAGATCAGAATGACTGGAGATGGCTTGTATGAAGTGGGAAATCTTGGCCTTTCCCATTCAGTGATTAAGACTAGATTGGTTGGTTGGTTGGTTGTTATCCTTCGTCTTCAAAGAGGACCATGACATCACCATGATACAGTGAAATTTCATTGTGTCTGACTATGGCTGATCAGACCAATACGAGCTTGGAATACCACAGGTTGGGCACAGATAATCTGTGTGAATATTTGGGGTGGATATCCCAAATTTGCACATCCTGTGTTTATTTTGTGCAGTCTCAATTCCACTTTGCTCAAAGAGTACAGCACCCTTTCTGATGTGGGCACACCATGCTGAGCGGTCCTGTGCCAGTATCTCCCATGTTGCACAGTCAAATCCAAAGTTCTTGAGAGAGACCTTGAGAGTATCCTTGTATCGCTTCTTCTGGCCAACATGTGATTGCCTGCCCCATACAAGTTCTCCATGAAATAGTCTTTTTGGCAAATGTACATTTTGCATTTGAACAATGTGGCCAGCCCATTGGCTCTCTAAAGCATAGTTTGAATACTTGTCAGTTCAGCTGGAGCAAGGACTTCAGTGTCTGGTACCTTATCCTGCCATGTGATCTTCAGAATCTTCCTAAGATAATACAAATGGAAGTGATTCAGTTTCCTGGCATGGTGCTGGTAGATTCTCCATGTTTCACAAGCATATAGCAATGAGGTCAGCAGGACGGCTCTGTAGACCTTCAGTTTGGTAGTCAATCTAATACCTCTTCTCTCCCAAACTTTTCTTCAGAACCTCCCAAACACGGAGCTAGTTCTGGCAACGTATGCATCAACCTCATTGACAACTGTCACTGTCAATCCTTGGAAAGTACACTGCCAAGACGAGGTAAGAAATAAGACAAAGAACGACCTCTTTTACCTACTTAAAAAAAATCAATCTCAACATTTCTAGACAAAACAGAAACATTGCTATTTATATTTATTAACTCAGTCTCAGCCATCAAACAAGGACCAAGTGAAGCATGGGCTGGGACCTATTGTTGGCCTATCAATGAGAGCCAGAGTAATTTGAGTTTAAGACATGGTCCCTAAGAAAGAAATCTAACCCTTAAACTCCAAGATATCCACAGAAAGAAAAGTTAGACTAGGCCCTGTCAGTTCCCTACTAGCTTTAAATCTATGAGTCTTGGTCCCAAATTCTCAATGAAGTTTCCATTTATGAGCTAGTAAAAAGAATTGGTTTCTCTGACAAGAATCCCTCCTTCCAATACTCTGAACCAGCAAATTCATCCTGGACACAGCCCCCATAAGGAAAACTAATTTTCCAGGACATGCTAAAGGGTATGTCTATATTCTCAATAGGAATTTCAGTCCAAACTCCTGACAAAGTTTCCCTTCCAGTGAGCTCCATTCCCAAAAGCTCACCTCATTGTAAACTTAATTTGATGAGGGAACTCCTTTGATTAGCTCTATACAAACTGCACCATAAAAAATTGTACATATAAGAAACCAAGAGAAATTTAAGAAAATTTGCAGATGATATTGGTACAGATTTTTTTTTGTTTTTATATTTTTGAGAGGAGGGTAAGGTCTATGACTTCTAAGATCCTCCCAGTTCTAATTCTATGATCCTTGTCATTGTTCAGTCATGCTTAACTTTCTGTGACACCATTTGGGATTTTCTTGACCAGGATACTAAAGTGGTTTGTCATTCCTTCTCTAACTCATTTTATAGATGAGAAACTGAGACAAAGTGACTTACCCAGGGTCAGACAGCTAGTAAGTGTCTGAAGCTGGATTTGAACTCATGAAGATGAATCTTTCTGATTCCAAACCCATTACTCTATTCATTATGCTAAAATCACTATGCCAATTTGTACTTTGGTACAAAATTATTAAAATTACATAACCTTTCTTTCTCTATCAAAGAGTAAACTATGCAGTTAGAAAATGACATACTCTACCAGTTGTAATCACTCTATTAAGTGTCATTGCTAAATGTTGTCAAGAAATTACCAGCAGACCAGCTGATTGCTGTGTCAAGACAAAACGTAGCAATAAAAACAAAACAGAAAAATTACATAATCCTGGAAAAGAGGTAAGTGACTCACTTAAATATTATATCTAATCAGGGACAAAAATGAGCCAACAGAGTTTATGAAAAGGCTGCTTAGTTTGAGGTGGCCGCTGGGTATCAGTTCCAAGGAGCAAGAACAAGTTCAGCATGAGCTCACCCCTTTACATATTGCTTAACTGATACCCTCCCCACCCACAGAGTTCCTCTCCCCTTATCTTCGCTTTCTGGTCCAACCCATCCATCACTTATGAATCACCCACATTTCTGCCACACACTATTGACATAGATGCAATATCCTTGAAATTCTGAAAACAGAGAAAAAGTTACATGATGTTGTACCTTGGAACTTCTGGGCAACCCTCTGGCATAGATTATGACTCCAACTTCTTAAGGAAAAAGACCATGATCTAGTTATCTTCTTTTTATCAAAGTCACTTAATAAATCACCAATAAGATAGATTGGCATACACTGCATATCTTCTTAGGAGTTGGCAATAAACTCTCCACCAGAATAAGAAGGGTCTGGATCAATGTGCATTTGTGGGGTCATGATCCCCATTGTAGCCACGGAAGAAGTGTGGAGAGATGAGCAAAAAGATCTTGTCTGCAATTTGCTGCAGCTAAGATGTGAAAATGTGTTACAACCACCCCTTCCCTATTTCTCATATCAGACTTTGGACAGTCAGTTGATCTTTGTCTCTTCTTTGGAGCTCCTAGTAGCAATGCATGTTACTTACAATAGACATGAGAATACAAAACAGTTTAGAAAAGAAAAGAAAGCAAATAAATATGAAGACCTAGAGGAAATGAAAGAACAGAGGATTCGAATAGAGAGAGCCTTGTGGTGAACTTAAACTAGCAGTATTTTCTTTAGGATTGTCTTCAAAGAATCCTTTACATATGTGTTTTACTTTCCTTTTAAAATGGCTATAACCTTTCCTGGGTGAAGTAATTCAGTATTACTCCTCATCCCCAATAGTATGAACTGCTTTATTTTTAAAACCACTGAAAAGTGTCTTTTGTCATTTTCATAATTACCAGAGCATCCACCTCCTAGCATTGCTGGGAGGATCAAATGAGATTGTAACTGTAAAGCACTTAGCACCGTGCCTGGCACACAGTAAGCACTACATAAATGTTAGCTATTATTATATTATCTCTGATTTGCATTGTCTTAAATATGACTGTTATGTTAGTTACTAATGAAACGGTGTTTGAGAAGGTCCAAAAGAAGACAGACTTGAAGAAATCACCCTATTCATCCATAAAAGAAAGCAAGCAAAGTGACATAAATGAGTTGATTTCAGGCAGTGGAGGAAATGCAATCACAGGTTTTCTCAGTTAAAGATTTTAAATTAAAGTTTATCAATGACAAACTATAGTTTTCAAATGGAAAGTGGATATCTACGCTCATCCAATCATTTGTTCCTTAAGCTGATTTTTTTGAGGGGAGGGAGCAGAGGCTACCAATGAAATTCATAACAAATAGAGACTTAAATGAAATCTCTTGGAGAATTTATCATCTACATTATCAATAAGTATTTAATAAATGCCAGACACTGTCCGAAATACCAGGGGTACAAAAAGGGGCAAAAGAAAGTTCCTACCCTCAAGGAACTCACAAATTAATGTAGTGAACAATTCTACAAAAAAAAATGAAAAGAGTAAGTTGTCATTTGTATACTAAAACACCTTTAAATTTACTTTGGGTGAATATTCAGGTCATTTTCATCCTCTCAGTAATTATGTTTCCTTAAAATTATTAAATATTCAATGTCAAGGAGGGAGAAAAATGTTTTGTTTAGATAATGTTTCTTGTTTTTAATTTTGAGCTCACAAAGCATGACATCATGTTCCTGATGTCATGGTCCTCTTTGAGAACAAAGGGAAAACAGCAACAATAACTATTTTCATAATGCCAGGTATTCCACTGTTACTTAAGTAATAGTATGTTACTTAAATATGACATGGAACACAACTGAATCATGAAAATAGCTGCAGTTATTCTTACCTAGGATGGGGGAGACAGGGTATAACACATGGGAGTTTTAATAATGATGCTGTAGGTTGGTTGGCTGTTGCTGTCCTTCAACCTCAAAGAGGACCAAAATGGCATTACAATGTTGGAGTCAAGGTGATATGGGCACACCATACTATGCAGTCCTTTGCCTCCCATGTCATGTAATTGATCTCAAAGTTCTTCAGAGTGACCTTGAGAGTGTCCTTCTATTGCTTCTTCTGACCTCCATGTGAGCACTTGTCTTCCATGAGTTCTCTGTAAAATGTTGTAGTTGTTTGTCCTTCATTCTCAAAGAGGACCATGATATCATGGAGGTGGTATCATGACATGCAATTGATTTGGATTTAAGTGAGGGAGGATTATGCAATGGTCTTTCAAGTAAATGTATGTTTGGTATTTGAACAATATAGCAAACCCAAGAGTTATACTCTCTGCAGTAGAGTTTGAATGTTTGGCAGTTTAATTCTAGGAAAAAACTTAGCATCCGTACCTTATCTTGCCAGGAGATCTTCAGAAGTTTCCTAATATTCAATTCCATTTAAATGGAAATGTACAACACAGGCGTAAAACACAGCATACAACAATGAGGTCAGCACAATGGCTCTGTAGACCTCCACTTTGGTACGCAGTCTAATACCTCTTCTCTCCCACACTTTCCTTCAAACCCTCCCAAACAATGAGCTAGCTCTGACATCAATCTCATCTGTGTGGACATCCCTGGAAAGCATATTGCCAAATAAGTAAACTTATCTACAACATTCACTATTTCTCCATTTCCTGTAACTGATGATTCCACATATGGTGTGGTGCTGGCTGATGGAGAACCTGTGTTTTCTTGCTTTAGTTGTTAGGCCAAAATTAACACAAACAGCAGAGAATCAACCCATACTTTGTTGTATCTCAGCCACAGAGGCTCCATTTGTGAGTAACATATCTCTCCCCCCACTTTAGTCTAGTCTTGTGGCCTTTTCAAGTTAAATAATTTGCTGTCCCTTACTCAAAACAAAGTCAAGTGCAAGTCATGTCATCATTTCTCTGATGTCATGGTCGTCTTCGAAAATGGAGAACAAATGCAATTTGCTGTCAGTACAGGAGCTGACCTTGATGCTTTTTTCATCCTTACTGACGGCCTCTGACAACATTGTTGAAAACATCATGCTAAAAAGCATGGGAGCAAGCACGCAGCCCTGCTTCACTCCATTGGTGACTGAGAAAACATGACAGCATTATCCATAATCCAGAACTCATGAAAGCATGCCATCATGAAACAGACATACAATGCTGATGAACTTCAAGCACCCAAATTTTGCCAAAACTTTCCACAAGCTCTCAAGATTGACAGTATCAAAGACTTTGGTCAGATCCCCGAATTTTGTGTACAAACTTCTGTGTTTTTACTACTGGCATTTCTCCTGGAGTTGTCAGGCAGCAAAAACTATATCAGTGTTTCCTTGGCCCTTTCTGAAGCCGTACTGGCTCTCAGGTAATTGATCATCTTTCAAATGAAGGATTAGCCTATTGAAGAGGACTTTTGGTGAGAATCTTGGTAGCAATGACTGAGAGAAATGCTCCTGTGATTGTCACAGGATAACCCATTTCTTTTACTTTTATAGATATGGACAATGGAGGAATCTTTGAATTCCTGAGGGATAACTTCCATTTGCCCTATAACCTGGAAAATTTCAGTCAGCTTTTGTATGAACAGAGTAAATCTGCATTATATATCTCAGTTGTAATAGAATCAAAATCAGGGGCTTTGCCACATGAAAGGAGTGTAATGGCGTTCAAAGTCTCTTCTTCAGTTGGAAGTTTGGCTAGAGAGGCTTGATTTTAAACTGTATGCGGTCAATGATTTCAGCATTGATTGATGATGGTGTGTTGAGAACACTATGGAAGTGTTTAGCCCATCTCTCTAGGATCATGTCCTTATCACTAATCAATGTGGCTTCATCAGCACTGAGTATTTGAAATGCACCATATGTCAGGCTCATAAATAGCTTTAAATTCCTTAAGTTCCTAGGCTATTTTTCAGGTTTTTCCTTTGTACTCTCAATCCCAAGCACATCACCTTGCACACAGTATATGTTCAACAAATCCACTTTCACTTAAATTTCAGACACATTGGAGAAGCAGTATTAAGGAAGTCAAATAAAAAGAGGAACGATTGTGAAAAGCTACAAAGGATCAAAGATAAGCTTCATGGGCTTCCCCTGCTGAACACTGTACTAGTAGCTCCACAGTAAAATGCCTTGGTTTCAGAAAATACCAAAGGTTGATCACATTGCTAAATGAACACAGAAAAATTAGTAGCTTTTTAACCATGAATATTTTTAACTGGGTTTTATTTTATTTTTCTGTGGGGAAAGAGATGGAAGAGAAAAAATAAATGCTTATAAACTTTTTTTGAAAAAATCTAATTAAAAGAAAAAGAGAGATTAGTGGCTAATTCCACTGGGCTAGGAGAAACAGAACTAGACTTGGCATCTCTATAACTGTAGTAGAAAATCACTTCACCTCTCTCAGCCTTAGCTTTCTCATTTATAAAATTAGAGTATTCAACTAGAAATCTAAGGTTCCTTCCAGCTTTGATGTTTGATGATTTTATAATATACTATAAATAGGCAAGGCTAAACCCTTCAATAATTGATTATTGAGATAAGTTCCACAATAATTCCTAGCTTAGAGTCCAAAAGGAGCTGACATAGTCTATCTTAGTTCCTTGCTACTGTCCCAGTTGGTGAATTCAATTCAAGGATGTACCATTTCAACTCTAAGAAAGATACCCACCCTGAGTTCTCATAAATGTACCTCCGTACCTCCGCAATATTCAAAAAGGAGCTGTTTCCTTTAAGTTATAAGGTAGCCCAGCAAGCAACTTCTTGCACTAATAGGATACAAAGACCACCTTTGCCTTGACTGTTTATGGAAACAGATCCATAAACAATTTACCTCTTAGAAAACACAAGAAGGTTCCCTATTCCTTGGTGAAAGAAAATTTGGATAATTCTCTCTGTTTCTGCAAAGCAGGAAAGTCCACTTCACCTACTTTGGAAACCAATAATTTCCTTCCTACTATGCCTCAACAGTTCACCAGAGTAAATCCAGTTCTTTGGAGGTCATTCCCTAATAACTATCAGGAAACTTAGCTCTAGTATCTATAACTGGAAGGCCTGAAAGGCAGGAAGAAGCTCTGCCATGATATGAGTAGCATGTGAGAGTATGGGTTGTTTTACTTTGGAGTATAAGGTAAGAATGTTGGGATTTCTGTCTCCTAAGGGAATAGAGCTTGTGGGTACTGGTGAAAAACTACAGTTGAGGGATGGGAAAAGGAAAGGAATGTAGTTAGGGGAAAGAGACATGATTCAGTCTATGAATGATCCAAGAGAAGAACCAAAATTCTGTACTGCAGTCAAGCCAAAGATGTTACTATTATCAACAAATCTTAGTAGGAAAAAAATCTAAGTCCCTAGTCAAGAGATAGCAGTAGAGTTCAATCAAGCTTGGGGAGAGGAGAAGGTTCAGTATAGAAATGAACTATTTGCACTATGGAAAAACAGCACAAAGTGATAGATAGCAAATACCAATTTGTCTTATGTAACGTCTCTGCCCAACACAGGTGGGTCCTCTCAGTTGCCTTGCCACTCAAGTGTACTAAGACTTATAGTGTCTATGCCAACTTGCTTGCTGTGGCCCAAAAGAAACTATCATATTTTGCAATGAAAACTGTCTTTTCAATCAAGTAGTACATGCCATGGTATAATCATGTGTCACCCTTTTTTCTAACTAGAGAAAGGACAGAGGCCAGAATGCTGCCTCCTTGAAATGCTCTTCCAAGCAGAAACATACAAGAAAATGTTGCTTGTTTCATCAGCTTATTTGCTTTTTAAGTAGTCAGGCATCCAATGCATATTTGCAAAGTTCTGACACTGTTATATCTTTCTGTAATAAAAAGTTTACTAGTAGCCCCAAAATTTATGGAATAAAAACTTTTTAAAAAACTTATAGGCATTTTTATCCTCTCTCCAAGACCTAGGACTAGATTTGCTAAGGCCACAGGAAAAGAATGAAAATTACGTTAATGATTTATCATAGAAGGCATGTAATTTGTAAGTTTCCTATGAAAAGTTATTTTTTATAGAAAGCAATCTTAGTAGGCTATAAAGTCAGAGAAATTTTATTGTTTAGAAAGAGCAATTAGAAATATCTTATTTTTTTCATGTAAAGACAAATTATGTCTGAAAACCTTTGGGTGTTTTCATTTTTTAGAAAAGACTCAATTGCTTAAAGGTCTGTGTTTCTTTTGTTGAGAAAACAGTTAGAAATTTAATGGAAGGAAGCCAAGTGTTGAATCTTTCCACTGCAGATTTTTCAGTGACTGATTGCATGTCTCCAGTTTCATCTTTAGGCTATAGCAGGTGCAAAGAATAACGATATTTTGAAATTTGGGTCTGACTGTTTAGCAGACTACAAATACACTGATGTGGAAATACAGGGAAATAAACTGCGAAAGACCTAACAGGCTGATCTCTTAAAGATGGAATGAAAAAATAATTTGTATTTTTATTAGAATTGAATCTTGGATTAATTCTAGAATGTGAAAAGCAAGGTCTATTTTTAAATATCCTACTGTTAAACTTAGAAAGGCAGTGTAGTAGAGGGGCAACTTTGAAGTCAAGAAAAATCTAGATTCAATTCTTGACTGACATATACTAATTGTGTGAGACTGGCAAGTCACTTAACACTTCAGTGCCCCAGACTCTAAAGACCATAAGCTGAATGTGGGTTACTGATTTGTATCAACGGAGATGATTACTAAAAATTCTCTGCACTGGTAAAATCACAAGTCCAGACCACCTCAAAAACTTTTAGGTATATTATTAAAAAATTCCAATTTTTAGTACTTTAACCAAGTACTCTCTTTGTCTAAATAGCTCCTAAAACTGAGAGGGAGAAAGAATTATTTTTTTTAAAAAAACAACATTTTTATTAAACACTTCCATGACATGGTAAGTCAAGCTTATCCTAACTTACCAAGGACGTATTTACAACCTCATCATTTTGCTATAAACCAGATATCCAATTATAAATAAAGGTTTGTTGCTCGATCTGTAACACAAGTAATTTAAAGATTTCAGCAGGAAACTTATTAGTATACCATAGTGTTGCTCAGAGTCCTAATGTGTCATCTGTGCATCTCAGAAGCTGGGATCTTCATGGTATCTTGTGACAGATACTGATAGACCTTCAGGATCATTTTCTGTTTTGAGGGTCACTCAAGAGGGATTTTTGAAAGTAGCTCTACTCCTACTTATGCAGAAGTGGTGATCTATAGTAAAATACTCCCTGAAGTATATTTTCCACTTGCTCTGCCTTTTTCTTGATAAGAGATAGAAGGCAAGATATCAAGTGCTAAAGTATAAAGTATTCAGAACTAATGATTATATGCAAAAATTATGTTGTGGCATTTCATCACAACTTACTGTAACTGGGTCCTCAACTAATTCCACCTTTTCAAAGAAGGTTCTTCTGAATTGTTTATACAACCATTGTAATGAAGCCATCATTACGGGCTTGAGACAGAATGGACTAGCTAATTTTACGCTATTAAAAACTCTGTCTCTCTCTCTCTCTCTCTGTTTCTCTCTCTCTGTCTCCCTGCTTTCTTTCTTTCATCTGAGTCTCCCTATCTCGCCCAGGTTAGAAGTTCAACAGCCAGTCACATTCCTGATCCCCCTAATGATCTGCACAGAAGCTTTGACTTACTCCATTTCCAACCTATGCAGGTTCACACCTCCCCAGGCAACCTGGTGGACTCCTACTACTTTTAGTGACTCAATACATTTGTGCCAGAATTAATGTAGATGCCTGATCTACTTAGCCTACTGTAGCTTAACAAGTTCAAATGATCAATGAGCATCAGTATCCCAGTATTGGAGATTGCAGTGGTGGGCTGCCATGCTCAACACTGTTAAATTTCCATACACTATCCAGGGATGGGCAACCTGTGGCCTTGAGGCCATATGTGACCCTCTAGGTCCTCAAGTGCTGCCCCTTGACTGAATCCAAACTTTACAGAACAAATCCCTTTAATAAAAGGATTTGTTCTGTAAAACTTAAAATCAGTCAAAGGGCCTCACTGAGAACTTAGAAGGCCACATATGGCTTCGAGGCCACAAGCTCCCCACCCCTGAAACTCCTTCTCAACTTTGCAAACATGTCTGTGCTCACAGCAGCACTGCTTTCAGCTGGGAATGAATGGGGCATGCATGACCTGCTGACCACCTTCTTAAAGAAACACAATCAAAGATATTTTATGTGAAATAAATCATCTGGAGCCAATTCCCCATCTTTACCTTTCTTTGCCTAACTTTGATCTGTGCAGCCCCACCCCTGACTTCCCACCCCCACTAAACTTTTGGACCTGCTATTCCAAGATTCTGACCACATTCTCCAGGCTAGCCTTTCAGAATTTTTACCTCAAGACTGATTATTGACTGCTCAATTGGAGATCAGTTTGAACTCCACCCCTTTTCCTCAGGCTTGTTGATTATCTCAGCCTGTTAATCACCCACTAATTCTAGGCACCTGCTGATTTCTTCTCTTTTCCCCCCCCCACCCTGAAAAATCTCCCCATCCAGAGAGACCTGTCAGTCTTATCTCATCCCTCAAACAAAATACTCTAGGAGAAAGCTATAGAATTGTAGACCCAGAAAAAAATGTGTTCTAGCAATAGGTGAGAAATACTACAGAAAATCTTGTCATGAAGCTTTCAGTCCATAAGCACTCTCCAAGTAGAGTGGCAGCTAGCTGACTCAGTGGATGTAGTGGTGAGCCTGGATTCAGGAAGAAGACCTGTCAGTTCACTTCTCTTTGCCTTAATGTGCTGGGAAAAACAAACACCCTAATACCTTTGCCAAGAAAACCTCAGGGATAGTGTTGGCCTACAATGGTCTGTGGGTTCACACAGGGTTGGACTGACCAGCAGTCAATATTTGGACATTGTGCTAGATGCTGGTGATTCCAAGACAAAAGAAACAGTTTCCACTCTCAAAGACCTTACAACTTATCTGACAAAGACAAAATATACGAATATAGGTATGATGGGGATTTGGCACATGTCCAGATCATCTAAGATGGAAGAATCCAAGTGGAAGACCATTGGTTACGTAACAGGGACTGCCCAGATCTTTAAAATGACATGATTCTCTCTTTCCAGAACATCCAGGGATAAAGAACTCATTCACTCAGTTGATGACACCATGCAGTAAGGGGGGGGGGGGGAGGAAGAGGTCTGAAAGTTCTCCCTACCTTTTAGGCCATGTGGCCACAAGAAATAGGCTCAAGTTTAATCTGTCTCCTTTGTACCTTTCAGTTCTAGTTTCAAAGAGTAAAGTTTTCAATCCATGGGAATTTTAGGCCCTGGGATTCTAAATATATTACATCCAGTCCATTTGAGAAGTCAGAGTCCCAGGGTGCTATGTCAGAGGAGCTTTGGACTTGAACTTGGTGAAACTAATATTATGTTGAACTATGAGCCTAATTCTTTGCTTCTCCCCAGAGACTGAAGTATAGGGGGATTATAATTATATTCCCAAGGTGTTAGGGAAAATGTGTGTTTTTACTATTTGTTTGAAGTAAATATTCCATTGTGAAAGCTAGTCTATTGTAAAGTGGTTTGATGGAACTGAGGTGCATAGACCCCCAAAAAACTGGGGAAACATAATCAGTGGGGGCTGTAGTCAATGGTAAAGAACTAAGAACTCCCAATTCCCTCAAGGTACAGAAAAGCCTTGGAGGAGGGGTGGAAGGTAATCCACTGGGCCCTCTGAGAGTGGGGTAACAGCAAACCTATGTAACATTTATACAAAATAGATGTTGTAAGACAGATAAACACAGCACACAAGAGGGCTGCTAGCACAGGTTCACTCTTGATCTGGTCAGACAGGAAAGTAAAACAGCTTCGGAGGGATTAATAATCTCACTTTATTCTAGTCTAGCCTTCTCACAGAGGTTGCTGATAACAGGAGCACAACTACTACAGCATTCCCTAATCACCCTTCTCACAGAGGCTGGTGAGAAGCGGGGCAACTGCCCCTATGTCTCAGTGGGGTCAATCAAGATGCTACATCTTGTGCATTCCTGTAACTCCCCTCAAGCCTCAATGGGGACCAGTTGAGGCAAACACAGATTCCCCCTAACCTTGATGCAGCACAAAACACACACAGTATTCTAGCCCGTGCATTCTTCTCCAAGAGTTCTCCACCCCTTGACCAGTGCCTACCTGCTTTACAGGGCAAGAGACAAAGAAGGCATATTGCCAGCAACAGCCTCACAGGTTTATATCACCTCATCCCTGTATCTCACTGCACACTCACAGTGGATGCTTACAATTTAGGCACAGATGTTTATATTATTTATCATTACATAATGCTGCACCAGTATGGGGGAGACATTTTGAACCATAATCATGAGAACTCATGTCTAATACCAGGGAACAAGAGATTGTTATGGCTATGGATCCTGGGAAACTGAACTCTAAGAAATGATTTAAAAAACCACTTTGTACACACTAAAATTCACCTTATACTAAAATCCACCTTACTTACAGATGCAAAATAGGTACAAGGTAATTTTAGGGTAAGACACTAGTAGTTGGAAAGAACCTAAAAAGTTCCCTATAGTTTCATATAGAAGCTGGTAACTGAGATAAGGAAACTAAGAATTCTAAAATATGGAGGTGAGGAAGGAGTTCATTCTAGGCATAGGAGATAATCAGTTCAAAGGCATGGAGAGAGAAAAGTAAGACTATAGTGTGCTTGAAGGGGAATAAGCAAACCAATTTCTCCAAAACCAGATGGAGTCTTCAACTCTATCCATAGGCAGCACAGCAAGTATCTAAGATTTCTTCACCAGATAGGCAGAGGACAGCAGAGGATTGCTCATAGTAATCAAATAATTTATATGTTTTAGTTGCCCCACATGGCTTATTCACCCTAGCAATTTTCTAAACTCTCCTGTGCTAGTTCCACCCTCCCTGCTTTTAGGGCACAAATAGTCCATGTGAACATTTGGGGTGGATTCTCTAAATTTGCACATCTCATTTCTTTTGAGCTACTTCAATTCTGTTTTCTTCCTGGAACACAGCCCTTTCTTTGGAAAGAGCACACTATGCTGGGTGGTCCTATGCCAGTGTCTCCCATGTCACACAATCAGTTCCAAAGTTCTTAAGACAGACCTTGAGAGTATCCTTGTATCACTTCTCTTTTTTCCACTTAATGGTATTTTTTTTTTCCAATTACATGTAAAGATAGTTTTCAGCATTCATTTTTATAAGATTTTGAATTCCAAATCTTTTTCTTGCTTCCTCCTCTCCCAAGATGGCATGCAATTTGATATAGGCCATACATGTAAAATCTGATTATGCATATTTCCACATTAGTCATGTTGTGAAAGAACAATCAGAACAAAAGGAAAAAACATGAGGGAGAAAAATAGAGAGAAAATGGTATGCTTCAATCTGTATTCAAACTCCATGGTTCTTTCTCTGGATGTGGGTAGTATTTTCCATCACGAGTCTTCTGGAATTGTCTTAGATTATTGCATTGCTGAGAAGTTGCTGTAATCTCTTGGCTAATATTATTTTTTAAATTTTTGCCTCAATATTCATTAGAGAAATTGGTCTAAAATTTTCTCTGTTTTTGCTCTTTCTGGTTTATGTATTAGCACCATAATTGTATCATAAAAAGAATTTGCTAAGAGTGCTTCTTTGCCTATTTTTCCAAATAGTTTATATAGTATTGGAATTAATTGTTCTTTAAATATTGGATAGAATTCACTTGTAAATCCATCTGGCCCTGGAGATTTTTTCTTAGAGAGTTCATTGATTACTTGTTCAAAACCTTTCTCTGAAATTGGGTTACTTAAGTACTTTGTTTCCTCTTTTGTTAATTTGGGCAAATTATATTTTGTAAATATTCATCCATTAATTGTCAAATTTATTGATGTACAGTGGGGTAAAATAACTCCTAATTATTGTTCAAATTTCCTCTTCATTGGTAGCAAAATAACTCTTTTCATTTTGGTACTGGTAATTTGGTTTTCTTCTTTCTTCTTTTTAATCATATTAACCAAAAGTTTATCTATTTCATTGACTTTTTCATAAAACCAGCTTTTAGTTTTATTTATTAATTTAATAGTTTTATTAATTTCTATTTTATTAATCTCTCCTTTGATTTTCAGAATTTCTAATTTGGTATTTGATTGGAGATGTTTAATTTGTTCCTTTTCTAACTTTTTTGGTTGCATGCCCAACTCATTAATCTGCTCTTTCTCTATTTTATTCATGTAAGCATTTAGAGATATCAAATTTCCCCTAAGAACTGCTTTGGCTGCATCCCATAAATTTTGATATATTGTCTCATTATTGTCATTCTCTGATAAAGTTATTGGTTATTTCTATGATTTGTTGTTTGACTCACTCATTCTTTAGAATTAAATTACATTATTTGACTTCCATCAAATTAATTTTTATTCTATCTTTTCATAGTACTTTATTGAATGTGATTTTATTACATCATGATCTGAAAATGATGCATTTAATATTTCTGCCTTTCTGCTTTGGATTATGAGGTTTTTTATGCCCTAGTACATGGTCAATTTTTGTGCCGGTGTCATATATTAGACAGAAAAAGTTATATTTCTTTCTATCCCCATTCGATTTTTTCCAGAGGTCAACTATATCTAACTTTTCTAAAATTCTATTTGCCTTCTAAACTTCATTCATGTTTATTTTATGGTTAGATTTGTCTAGTTCTGAGAGAAGGAGATTGAGGTCCTCCATTAGTATAATGCCTATTTCTGTCTATTTCTTCCTGTAATTCACTTAATTTCTCCTCTAAGAATGCATGCTATGCCATTTGGTGCATATGGGTTTAGTACTGATATTATTTTATTATCTATGGTGCCTTTATCAAGATGTAGTTTCCTTCCCTAGCTCTTATAATTAGATCTATTTTTACTTTTCTTTGTCTGAGATTAGGATTGTTATGCCTGCTTTTTTTTTACTTCAGCTGAAGCATAATATATTCTGCTCCAGCCTTTTACCTTTAGTCTGTATATATTTCTCTGCTTCAAATATGTTTCTTGTAAACAACATATTGTAGGATTATAACTTTTAATCCACTCTTCTATCCATTTCTGTTTTATGGGAGGGTTCATCACATTCATATTCACAGTTATGATTACCAGTTGTGTCTTTCTGTCCATTCTATCCCTCTCACCTCAGTTTATACTTTTCTCTATCCTTTGACCATTTCCTTCCTCACCAATGTTTTACTTCTGACCACCACTTCTCTTAATCTTCCCTCCCTTCTATCAGTGCCCCCTCCCTTTTCTTTCCCTTTTCTCCTCTTATCTGTAAGATAGGTTAATATAACCAACTGAATGCATATGTTAATTCCTTCTTTGAGCCAAATCCAAAGAGAGTAAGGTTCAAACAATGATTACCCTCACCCTCCTTTCCATCTACTGTAATAGGTCTTTGCACCTCTTCATGTGATGTAATTTACCAAATTTGCCTCCCCATTTCCTCTTCTCCTAGTATAATATTTTTTTATCATCACCTCAAAGTGAACTTATACCCATACCCTCTATCTATGTATACCCCTTCTAAATGTCATGATAAAGATACAGTTTACAAGAATTGCAAGTACCATCTTCCTGTGTAGGGATGTAAACAGTTTAATTGTATTGAATATTATGTTTTTTTTCTTTCCTGTTTACTTTTTTATATTTCTCTTGAGTCTTGTATTTGAAGATGGAATTTTCTTTTCAGTTCTGGTTTTTCATCAGGAATAGTTGAAAGTCCCTTATTTCATGTCCGTCTTTTCCCCTGAAAAATTATGATCAATTTTTCTGAGTAGTCAATTCTTGGATGTAATCCAAGCTCCTTTGCCTTTCAGAATATCATATTTCAAGCCCTTTGATCCTTTAATATAGAAGCTGCTAAGTTCTACATGATCCTTACTATGGTTCTACAATATGTAAATTGTTTCTTTCTGGTTCCTTGAAGTATTTTCTCCTTAACCTGATAATTCTGAAATTTGGCTACAATATTCCTTGAAGTTTTTATTTTGGGACCTTTTTCAGGAAGTTATTGGTGGATTCTTTCTATGACTATTTTGCCCGTTTGTTCCTGGCTATCAGGACAGTTTTCTTGATAATTTATTGAAAGATGCTCATTTGGATCATGACTTTCAGATAGACTAATAATTCTTAAATTATCTCTCTTGGATCTATTTTTCAGTCAATTGCTTTTGCGAAGTGGTATTTTATATTTTCTCCCATTTTGTCATTCTTTTGATTTGGTTTGACTGATTCTCATAGAGTCATTAGTTTCAACTTGCCCAATTCTAATTTTTAAAGAATTATTTTTGTCAATGACTTTTTGTACCTCCTTTTCCATTTGGCCAATTCTACTTTATAAGGAGTTATATTTTTCAGTCAATTTTTTTGTCTTTCTTTTTACAAGTTGTTGACTTTCTTGCATATCTCTCATTTTCTTCCCCAGTTTTTCTTCTACCTCTCTTATTTGATTTTTAAAATCCTTCTTGAGCTCTTCCAAGAAGGCTTTTTGGGTGTGAGACCAATTCATATTCACCTTTAAGTTTCAGTTGTAGATATATTGACAGTGTTGTCCTCTTCTGAGTTTATGTTTTGATATTCTCTGTCACCATAGAAGGTCTCAATGATCAAAGTTCATTTTTGTTCCTTGTTCATGTTTTTTGCCTATTTCCTGACTTTTTAAGTTGAGTTCTCCTATTGGAGCACAGGGGGCACTGTCCCAAGCTACTTGTGCTGGGGGCCAGACCTGTTTACTAACTTTATGTGCTGGGGCCTTAGGTGGTAGCAGCTGGAGACTATAGGAGTCTGGCAGCTTATCTGGTGCTGAGCTGGGGTCCTAGTGATGGTGTCTGACAAGTGCTGAGGGCATGTGGTCTTTTCCTGCATTTCCACTGCATTACACTTCAGGAGGTACATGGAGATCTGGCCCCTGGAGGATGCCTGTTTGTCCTGGGCTACACTAAAAAAAGGAAAGATCTGGCCACTGGAGGATGCCTGCCCTCCCAGGGCTGTGCTGAAGTCAGTATATGTCTGGTCACTGGGGAATGCCTGTTCACCTGGAGTTTTGCTGAAAGCACATGATGATTCTCTGAGATGGAGTCTGTCAATTCAC
Organism: Potorous gilbertii; assembly: GCA_028658325.1. Classification (NCBI taxonomy): domain Eukaryota; kingdom Metazoa; phylum Chordata; class Mammalia; order Diprotodontia; family Potoroidae; genus Potorous; species Potorous gilbertii. The sequence continues at coordinate 346,043,373 of CM053770.1, forward strand.
TTGGTTGTGCTAAGGCACATGGCGGGTCCTGATTTTGGCATTTGCCTGCTCCAACACACTGAGGCTTAGAATTTCTCACTGGTTTGCTGAAGTGGAACTTGCTGCTGGTTTACTGGGATGCTTCTGACCCTGACTATATTCCCCTTTTACCTGAGTGATATGGACCTTTTCTGCCAATCCCCCAAGTCTCTTAGACTAAAAGATTGTCCTACCCCATCTTTCTGTTATTCCAGGATTTGTTCTGGGGTGCTATTTTATGGTTGTTTGGTTGTTCAGAGGTGAATATGGGAGACGGACAGCAAGTCACTGCTTACTCTACCATCTTGGCTCCCAGAAGTCCTCCTATATCACTTCATCTGGCTACCATGTTTACATTCTATAGAATGTAAATACCAAATAACTTTCCTGTTCTCAGCATTTGAACTTCATGGACCAAAATCTCATTTCCTGGACAACACTCTCCATACATGTTGTCTCCCTCTATTAGAATATAAATTCCTTGAGATCAGGGAATGCCTCAATGTTTGTTGTATTTTATTCCCAAGGCATAGTACCTAAGTATTTTTACCTAGTATACACTTAATTTTTTTTTCATTTATTGAGCACTTGCTCTGTATCAGGTACTATGTTAGATACTGGTGATACAAATACAAAAGACAACCCTGCTCTCAAGGAGCTTACATTCTTTTAGATAAACAACAGCGTCAATTTGTTAGAACCAGTAAGTCAAAAAACTAATACTCAGTAGACTCAGGTTGAAGAGGAGAGGATGGTAAATTTCTTAGCTGAATATCACCCATGCACCCTTTTCTTAATTGTAAATGGGTACATTGACTAACTGCATGATCCAGACCTGGACTTGGAATTCAAGAAAGGCTACATTCTTCTCCCTGAATTTCTCTAAGTATTGCTTCAAACAAGTACACATTCTGGTCAGACACAGTCCCCCTGACACATACCAAGGATGTATTCAGCATCACTAAGTCAAAGCTCTTACAACTATTTCTATACTAACCAGAAGTGCCGATTACAATCATCTGGATATACCCATCGATTAGTCACTAGACCATGTTCTTCATGCATTTCTGAAGAAGAATCATCATCAGAAAGAGCTGACCCTGCCCTTTTCTTCTGTGAGAGCCATGGTGCTCTTTATTAAGAAAAATATTGGCCCTCTCTGTGGAGCTCTTACCAGCCATTGGGCTAGGATGGGGTCTAGCAGCACCCTCATATCTTATATATGATAGAAACAATATCGTTAGGCCACATCCCATGTGTGATGAGCTAGGTTTCCCCCTTAAGAGGTACCAAAAGCCTCCTCAGAACTTAATTAGCTCAGGGGACTAAAGACTAGGATCCCTATTGCCTAAATTACAAGAGTCAGGGCATGAGTGGTTCCTCCCTCAGACATTTGACTGGCAGACTAGCAGCACAAGGAAGTTTCTATCAGCAGAACTGATGCTGTAGTTTTAATGAATATCATTCCCCTTCTATAGTTAAGCTAAACTTCCTTTTGTTAACTGTCATGTTCTACGAGTACCTTATTTCACTCAATTTCAAGACTCAGGTACCAGATCAACCTGAATCAGGCCTGGCCTACTACTTAAGGGTGGAAGAGGGTGGCAGGGAGGGAGGGCAAACTCAGAGGCATTGGGGATGGAATAGAATTCTTTGTTTGGGAACAAAAGATTAGACCCAACCACATCACGTCATGGTGATCTTTATGGAGGAATTATCCAGAAAAAATATATCCAGTTATTGTATATCTTCAAGGTCCCAGATTCTGACTTCAAAAACATAAGAGAAGATGGGCTCATTTTATAGTCTCCAACAATATTTACCAGAGTCTAGCTACCAGATCTGTGACCATATGACTTTAGAAGGTAAGTAAGACTTTTCTTTTAGAAAAATTCCTTCACTATTTTAACTGGCAGGCATCAGAATCCTTAGCAACAATGTAACCAAAATCTGATGAGAGAAAAAAAGTATAAAATAGACTCAGAGAAGTGGTGAAGAAATGGTAGTATATCATGATGTGAGTAATAGCAACTTAACTTTCTTTAAAACTAAAACAAAGTATAGTAGGTTGGAGAAATTGAAATTGTTTAACATTCTGAATGCTATCCAGTCACAGCTGGCTATAAAATATATTAAAAGATTTAACTTCCTATTAGATGAGAAGTTGAAAAATCTCAGGAACAGCTTCTAAGATTTGATGGACTTCTGTGTGATGGACCCTGGTACTTTATTATATAGTACAGAATGTTTTTGTTTTCCTTACTGAAGTATGTTCTTCCAAGAGACTGATAAGAATGCCACTTCTAGTATATCTCCCTGGGTTTAAAAAAACAAAAAGCCTTTTGGAAAATGATAGCACTTTAGTTTGTGAGATATTGATGGATTCCATTGTTTCAGAGTATAATAGCACTTATCAAATTGAAACTAACATCAACCAAATAAGCAAAATAGAAGAAATATTGTTTCATTAGATAAATAGCAAAGCCAAAGAACTACAAACCTAGAAATAGATACATGGTACAAACAGTTAAATTATTGTAAATACCTCTCCAAGTATACTGAATGAACAATCACATTCTAAAATTAAGGTTTATATAGGAATTAAAACATGGAAAACTTAAAATCTGCATATTGATGCTCCTGATGATAGGTGTTGTTCAAAATACCTGGCAAACTAAGCATGGATTCTATTGCCAATAAATTTTGCCAAAATAAAACCACAATGTTATTAAATCCATTACTGAGGAGAGGAGTCAAACAATAAGACCCACAGGCTTCATGATCTGTAGCCTACAACACTCTCTGAGTCAGATTAAAATGTAATTGGGAAATATTTAACAAAATAAAATACAATAAAACAGATAATGAATATGTGGTCTTCTCAGTAAATATGAACCACAGGTCTCACAAGGTTCTTTATGTTCAGTTTAGTTCTTATTTCTTATTTGATTTTGACATCACTGGCCTAGAGCAATTCCAAAAGACCATGAACTATGTATAACAATGGAATCTCCCATGTGAAAAGTCAAATAATGGTGTGATTCAAGGTATATCTTTTAGTAATGATGTTTATTTAAGTTGTTTTTTTTTGCTTAAGTTGCTTAAGTTGTTTTTATTATAAATGTTTAAAAATATAAAAGAGTAGACAATATAATCTCTGTCACAATATCAGGTTGCTAAACATCATTACCAGTTGAGACCAAATAGCCCCTTCCCCTATTTCTTAACCTCTTATACAAGGTAGGTGGAAACCTTTACTGAAATGGAATTTAAGCAGGTCAAGGGATCATAGCTTTAAAACTTTAAGAGAGCTCAGTAGTCATCTAGTCCATCTACTTCATTTGCAGATGATGAAGCTGAAATTCAGAGGAATTAAATTTGCCCAATATCACATAAATAAAAGAATTAAAGGTGGTATTTGAGCCTAGAACTTCTCAGTCTACATAAGCTAGTGTTCTTTCCACCATACCACACTGTCTCCTTCCTACTTATATAATCTAATCTGGAGATGAGAAAGTGAAAAAAAGTCACATTTACGTAGTTTTATATACAAGCATCATGTTCATGTTTATATTATTTTTTATTAATTAATCTTTATTTTTAGTTTTCAACATTCATTTCCACAAGACTTTGAGTTTCAAATTTTCTCCCCCTCTCCCCTCTCTGCCCATCCCAATACAGCGTGTATTCTGATTACCACTTCCCCCAATCTGCTCTCCCTTTTATCACACTCCTCCCTTCTCGTATCACCTTCCCCTCTATTCTCTTATAGGCCAAGATAGATTTCTATACCCCATTGTCTGTATGCTGTATTTCCCAGTTGAATGTAAAAACAACATTTTAACATTTGTTTTTAAAACTTTGAGTTCCAACTTCTCTCCCTTCCTACCTCCCTACCCTCTCCCATTGAGAAAACAAGCAATTCAATATAGGTTATACATGTTGTAGACATGAAAACTCCCATAATTCCCATCATTCCATAACAGTCATGTTGTGAAAGAGTAACTATATTTTCCCTCCATCTTATCCTGCTCCCCATTTATTTTATTCTCTCTTTTGATCTTGTCCATCCTCAAAGGTGTTTACTTCTAATTACCTCCCTCCTTCCATTTGCCCTCCCTTCTATCATCCCCCACCTCCCACTTCTTCCCTTCCCCTCTACTTTCCTATAGTGTAAGATAGATTTTCACACCAAATTGAATGTGCATGTTATTCCCTCCTTAAGCCAAGTCCAATGGGAGCAAGGTTCACTTTTTCCCTCTCATCTCCCTCCTCTTCCCCTCCATTGAAAAAAGTTTTTTCTTGCCTCTTTTATGTGAGAGATAATTTGCCCCATTCTACGTCTCCTTTCTCCTCCCAATATATTCCTCTCTCACCCCTTAATTTTATTTTTTTTAAATGTCATCCCTTCATATTCAATTGTCCCTGTGCCCTCTCTATATGCACATATGTGTGTATGCATGTATATATGTATGTATGTATGTATGTATATATATTTGTATATTATATATATTCCATCCAACTACCCAAATACTGAGAAAAATCTTAAGAGTTATAAATATCATCTTTCCATGTAGGAATGTAAACAGTTCAACTTTTGTAAGTCCCTTATGATTTCTCTTTCCTATTTACATTTTCATGCTTCTCTTGATTCTTATTAGCTCTGGTCTTTTCATCAAGAATGCTTGAAAGTCTTCTATTTCATTGAATGACCATTTTTTTCCCTTGAAATAGTATACTCAGTGTTTCTGGGTAGTTGATTCTTGGTTTTAATCCTAGCTCCTTTGATCTCTAGAATATCATATTCCAAGTCCTTTGATCCCTTAATGTGGAAGCTGCTAGATCTTGTGCTATCTTGATTTTGTTTCCACAATACTCCTGGCTGCCTGCAATATTTTCTCCTTGACATGGGAGCTCAGGAATTTGACTACAATATTCCTAGGAGTTTACCTTTTGGTATCTCTTTCAGGAGGTGATTGGTGGATTCTTTCGATATCTATTTTACCCTCTGGTTCTAGAGTATCAGGGTTATTTTCCTTGATAATTTCTTGGAAGATGATGTGTAGGCTCTTTTTTGGATCATGGCTCTCAAGTGGTCCAATAATTTTTAAATTATCTCTCCTATATCTATTTTCCAGGTCAGTTGTTTTTTCCAATGAGATATTTCACATTGACTGCTATTTTTTCATTCTTTTGGTTTTGTTTTATAATTTCTTGATTTTTCATAAAGTCATTACCTTCCATCTGCTCCATTCAAATTTTTAAGGAATTATTTTCTTCAGCGAGCCTTTGGAGTTCCTTTTCCATTTGACCAATTCTGCTTTTTAAGGCATTTTTCTCATTGGCTTTTTGGATCTCTTTTGCCACTTGGGTTAGTCTATTTTTTAAAGTGTTATTTTTATTCAATATTTTTGGGGTCCCTTTTAGCAAGCAGTTGACTTAGTTTTTATGATTTTCTTGCATCACTCTCATTTCTCTTCCCAATTTTTCCTCTACTTCTCTTACTTGATTTTCAAAATTCTTTTTGAGCTCTTTCATGGTCTGAGACCAATTCATATTTTTCTTGGAGGCTTTTGCTGTAGAAGTTTTGACTTTATTGTCTCCTTCTAGTTGTATGTTTTGATTTTCCTTGTTACCAAAGTAAGATTCTATAGTCTGATTTTTTTTCCTGGTTTTGTTCATTTCCCGAACCAATTACTTGATTTTTAAGCTCTTTGTCAAGGTAGTTCTCTGCTTCCAGTAGGGGTAAGAGAATGTACTGTCAGCCACTCAATCCCCCCACAATCTGTGGGCCTAGAGCTTCAGAAAGAGCAACTGTCACTGCCCCTGCTGCTACTGCAGTTGCCATGGGCTCCTCTGCCCCCTCTATCCTCCCTGGGGCTGGGTCAGACTACTCTACTCTCTCACACAGGTCCCACAGGTTTTTTTCCACTGACCTTCCAATTTGTCTTCAGTGTTTTGGGGTTGTTAAGTCTGGAAACTGCCACAGGTGCTAGTGATTCAGTCCCCACCAAGACCTTCACATGTCCCATTTGTGGTAGCACAACCCATGCTGAACTGCACTCTGCTCCCAGTCTGGTGTGATAGACACTTCCCATCAACCTTCCAGGCTGTCTTGGGCTGGAGATTTGCTTCATTCCACCACTCTGTGGGTTCTGCAGCCCCAGAAATTGTTTAGAGTCATTTTTTACAGGTATTTGGCTGGGTATGGGGGAAGAGCTCTAGCAAGTCTCCTCTTTTACTCTACCATCTTGGCTCTGCCCCTCTCATGTTTATTTTAAAGATGAAAAAACTGATTCTTAAAGAGATAACGGGAATGATTGGCCTATGGTTACAAAGCTAGTAACAGAGGCACAATTCAAATTCAGATCTCCTGACTCCAAGTCAGAAAATATTCCAGTTATACCATGCTGCCTTTCAGTGAAAAGTAGCAAACAACTTTATAGACCTAGGATGACCTATATGGTAAGGAGAAGGAGGAGGAGGAAGACAATAACTAGCATTCATAGAGCACGTTAATATTTATAAAGAACTTTACAAATATTAGTGTCTGAGACTTGATTTGAACTCAGTTCTTCCTGACATCAGAACTGCAGGTCAAACACTTTATCTACTAGTATCATATTGTGCTGTTTGCTTTGTGCAATGCACATATGGTCTATCAGGTTCATGAATTCTATATCCTAAGAACTGCTGGGCCAAAGGCTGCTAATTTGTTTCATTAACATTCTTTTCTATTCCCAAAATACGACATACAGATTTGTTCAATCTGTGCCAAATTGGTCTAGCCAGTTTGCCAGTCTCTTTATTAGCAATAACTATTTGTGAAATTAGGGAAGTATCAGTTCAAGAAAAAGGAAATAAAATTCCTGAGGCACATAGTAGGCCAGAAGGGATTATTAATGGACCTACTTAAGGTAGAGACAACATTCAAGGACTGAAGGTACCAACAATAGTACCAGTCTTATATACAATTAATCAGCTCTGCGCCCCCAGCCTAACAGCCTAAAACACATGGTAATTTGGGGTGTGAAGTCTCACAGACAGGATTGTTTTCCCAAACTGCAGAGTTGTACTGAGAGTTATGGGGATAGGAAAAGAGACACAGCCCTAACTGGTAGAGAAGGAAGGCAATTGCAAGGCCTGGAAGTGAGTAAATAGAACAACCAGAAGTTATAGGGTGAGCGCTACATAGGGCCAAAGAAGTTGCTATCCCAAGTCTTTCACTAATGTTGAAAACAAATTATTTAAATACTGACAGTGTTGCTCCATTTTCCATCAATTTGCTTGTTTCCTTCAGCTTCAATTATGAATGCTCCTGAGATATGGCTTAGTTGGAACTCAAACCATGTTTTCTATAAACTTATGTGTATGTCTGTATGTCTGTACTTGTACTTTTTTTTTTTACCTCCACCGGATTTCATTTTTTTATGAATTAAGACTGCATAAGATACTCTATTTTTCTTCTCTTCTATGGTGTGCCTAATCAGCGTGTGTGGTATAGTAAAGAGAGTGTTGGAACTGAAGTCAGATGATGTTGCTTCAAATCTCAGCTCTTCCACTTACTAGCTGTTGGACTTTAAGTTCACTTGGAGTCTCAGTTTCTTTATCTTAAAAACAAGGGTTTTAGACTGTTACCTAACCTCTCTTATCTCCAGTTTCATCAGCTGTAAAACAAGGAGGCTGGGCTAAATTCCTTCCAAGGTCCCATTCAGCTCTCAAACTATGGTTTTCTATGATTTTTTAATCTTGCAGTCCTTTGGCAACTAGGTGGCACAGTGGATAGCGCCCTGATCCTGAATTAAGGAGAATCTGACTTCACATTGAGCCTCATACCCTTAATAACTGTGTAACCCTGACAAGGCACTTAAACTCTGTCTGTCTGCCTCAGTGTCTCCAACTGGGAAATGGAGATGATATAATAATAGCTACTAGCCAAGGTTGTTTGTGAGGATCAAATGGAATATTTGTAAAGCATATGACACACTTAATAAATGTTTATTTCCTTACGTGGCTACCATTTCACTTCATTGAACAAGGAAATCAAATGTTTGCTACTAGGAGCATTTCTTGGATTATTTTGCATCACTTAAAGTTTTTCAGGAAATAGTCATTGTTTTCTATTTTTCCATTTGTTTGAACATCAGGTTCAACTTATTTCAATACTTATTAAGCAACTATTATGTCTATTATGTGCAATGAATGCACTGTGTTCAGTGCTGAAGATACAGAGACAAATCAATACAGTCCCTGACCTCAGGGAAATCATATTATAATGAGAGGGGTCTTTTTGGAGTTGTATACAGTTTCTATTTCTCTTCATTCTCCTTTCTTAAAATGCAATGTTGATTTCAGCCTTTGCTATGATTAGTGGATGGTTTAGACATGGGATTCTCACATGACTCCCACATCAGTAACCAATTCTTTACTGGCTTCCAATTTCAGTGTGTGTGTATGATATAAATTCAGAGTTCATCATACAAGTACCTTCTAGCTCGCTTCTTGAAAAAAGTATTGGTGATAAATAACATAAGCCATCTGAATAATATACAAGTCATTGGCTTCTCTTGTTTCTTAAATTTAATCAGATTTTTCAATCTCCTCCCCTGGGCCCACTTTCACATTGAAATCACCAAGTACTGATATATATGTTCACTTGCCTTAAAGGACCTTGTCAACTTCACAGACTTCTTTACCTTTTTATACTCTAAAGTAAATATTGATTCACTGTGTTCTTTTGGCTCCTGTTCCTCATCAGCACTACAAGATGAGATGAACAAGTATCTCATAAAGTGGTATTTTCACTACCCTCAGACATACTATGAAATCAACTTCACCAACTTCTTGACTTACTTCTGCAAGAAAAATCTAAGGAGCTCCTTTACATTTGCATGACTTTCTTTTGTTGCCAAGTTTTACCTAGCATGAGAATTTCAGTATTGATGTGGTTCACTTTTTCTAAGAGTATGTCAAATCACTGGTCTTTGAACAAAGAGCTCATATTTAATGCAGAAAAGCTAAGTTAATGTTTATAGAACACTTAAAGTGGTGATTCTTAGTACTTTCTGTCCCACTTCCACCACTTCATCACTATTACTGGTGGAAACCAAAGGCCTACCCAAGCCTGAGAATAACTTTTAAAATTTCCTTTTGTTTCAATATGTTCCATCATCTGACCTACTGATCTTGAGCTTCTCTGAGCTTAGGAGGTCTGTGTAATGGTAATTGAATGGGGAAAATCTTTCCCATTCATTAATAGGTCCATGTGACCTACCTAGGTCACATGGAAGCCTGAGTCACATAAAGCCTTGGTGGGAGGAGTTTGCTGAATGGGTAGAACAGGAAGAGGCGGAGCTAGAGCAGAGCTGAGAGGAAATTAGTGAGAGAGCAGTCGGAACTGAAGGACACAGGCAAGCCCAGAGCTGGCTGTGAATGTGAGAATAGCATTTTGTTCAAGGGAAGCCTGCTTATGATTTGTTTAATGGAGCTGGTTTTAGGGAAACCTTGCAGGGGGATGGGTTGGGCATGGTCTTGTTCTCTGCATTGTTATTGTATATAAATTATGATAGATTTGACTTTCTGGTGTCTGAATGAATGTTTTGGTTCTTTCTTCCATGTGGAGAATCTGTTGTATTTCGTGATTCAGAATTGGGCCAAGATATTCATGGCCACCATGGGTACTAAAATATCACATTGATGCTACAGACTGGTCTTCAGATAGAAGACAAAATTTGTCTTCTCAACGTTGTCCTTCCAGCATGAGAGAACCAGCCAGAGCTTACGTTTCATTGACATTATTTTTATGAAACAAGAGTTACCTCTGTCATGATGGACCATTGGAATAGGACTTTGGGATGATATATTTCTTATGCTTAAAAATATTCAAATGGTTTTGTATTACAGTAGGAGATGACTTTTCTAACAATACAGATTGCCTTTCATTCCTCTGTTCAGTTGTTGTTCAGTCATTTCAAATTCTTCAAGGTTTTCCTGGAAAAGATAGTGGAGTGGTTGCCATTTCCTTCTCTGGCATATTTAACAGATGAGGACACTGAGGGAAACAGAGTTAAGTGACGTGCCCAGAATCACACAGCTAGCAAATATCTGAGGCCATATTTGCCCTCATCAAGACAAGCGTTCTGCACTCCAGGTCAGGCATTCTATCTTCTATGCCACCTAGCTGCCATTTTAGTCCTCTTAGTGAGTCCTTTCTAAATCTTCTGCTCCAGGCCAAGAAAGGCAAGTCTCTTATTGTGTGAAAAACAGTCCACCACAATCTTTTCAGTCAAATATTAAAGATTCAAGCAACTGGTGACCTTCCCGGAATAATTTTTATAACATTAGAAAAGTTGTTTATAATTTGAAAATAATATTTATGTTCTTTTTAAAATATAAGTACCATCAAAGTATTTTTCAAAGGTTGACTTTTTTCGCTACACGTAGAATCAAAGTAAAAATCCCTTCTTGCTGAAAAAGGCAGACATTTTTTCTTTCAAAAAACGCCATAGTATTTATTTATTCACTTCTATATCAACTAGACTACAAAAGGAAAGCTGTTTTCCAACTTTTTCTCTATCCTAAAATCCTCAAAATTAGCACATAATCTTCCTTCAGTTTCCAAAGACGTTTGTACTTCAAATGCCCAGGGAAATAAAAAAGATTTTAATACAGGGAGGGAAAGTTTAAAATTTACTATAGACCAGTTAACCCTGGTTCTATATACCAATGCTACTCAATGTAGAAAATCAGAATTTGACCTTTCCTTGTTTCCTTTATTTGTTAATTGGTTCTTGGTGTTTAATATTCCTTAGTCAATCAATATGGATTGATACTGTTCCTATGTTGTCTAGTGCTTCAAATCAGGGTCTCCTCATAGA
>CM053770.1:346054367-346070403 GCA_028658325.1 Potorous gilbertii
AAGAAATCAAAACTATCTATAGTCATATGAAAAAATGTTCTAAATCACTATTGATTAGAGAGATGCACATCAAAACAACTCTGAGGTACCACATCACACCTATCAGATTGGCTAACATGACAGAACATGAAGATGATAAATGTTGGAGAAGATGTGGGAGAGTTGGAACACTAATTCATTGTTGGCAGAGCTGTGAGCTGATCCAACCATCTTGGAGAGCAATTTGGAACTATTCCCAAAGGGCTACAAAAATGTGCATACCCTTTGACCCAGCAATAGTGCTTCTAGAACTGTATCCCCAAGAGATCATAAAAATGGGAAAGGGTCCCAGATATACAAAAATATTTATAGCAGCATGCTTTGTGGTGGCCAAAAACTGGAAATCAAGGGGGATGCCATCAATTAGGGAATGACTGAATAAATTGTGGCATATGAATGTAATGGAATACTATTGTTCTATAAGAAATGATGAACAGGAAGACTTGATAGAAGCCTGGAAAGACTCATATGAACTGATGCTGAGTGAAAGGAGCAGAACCAGGAGAACTTTATACACAGCAACAACCACAGTGTGCAAAAATTTTTTCTAGTAGACTTAGAACTTCATTGCAATACAAGGACCTAAAAAATTCCCAATGGTCTCTTAAGGCAAAATGCCTTCCACATCCAGAGACAGAACTTTGGAATTCAATCGCAGAATGCAGCAGATCATTTTCTTTTGTATTACATTTTGGTTTGTTTTATGATTTCTCCCATTCATTTTAATTCTTCTATGCAACATGACTAAAGTAAAAATGTATTTAATAGAAATGTGTGTAGAATCTATATAAAATTGTATACTGTCTCAGGGAAAGAGGGAGGTGGAGGGGGGAAGTAGGGGGAGGGAGGAGGAAAAAATCTAAGTTATATGGAAGTGATTGTAGAACACTGAAAACAAATAAAATAATAAAAAATTCAAAAGAGATGTACCTTTCTGTCAGATTTGATCCTGGCAGTCCTTAATCTTCCCAGTCCTCAAACAGTTGTTCTATTTGTAATTTCAAAATTATAACCTTTACTACTCTGAAGACAATCATATGAAAGTGAGTTGGTAATTCATAACATCTATAGGCATCATGACTTCAGTAATTGTTCTGCCTTCCAACAGATCCTTTTTAGTACATCTTGATGATGAGGTAGTTAACTGGTCATATAGGAAAAACTACTGTATCCCTAACTTCCACCTCTTATTCTTTCATCTCCATCCTCTTCGACTCCACCCCATCCAGATCTCACTCCAAACCTGACCAACCTTGCTCATGAGTCCCTGTTCCACAGTGAAGAACTTTCCCTTCATCCTAGACTTCCTTTTCTCACACTGTTTTCATCTACTTGTCCTCACTGAGAACTGGCTTTCCTTTGACAACAGGCTTTCCCCAGATAACAATGAATCCCTGGCTATTTTCTCTAATGCTGGTTATACATTCTCTCACTCCCCAACACATTGGTCCTGGAGGGGAAGTTGAGTACTCCTTGCTTTCAGATTCTCTCTTTCCCTCTGTCACCCAGTAACCTTGCTTCATTTCAAGTATACTTAATTAATATTTTCCACTCAATCCAAACTGTGGAGACTCTACCATAACAGACCACATATGTTGCCAAGTCTTGTCATTTTCATCTTCACAATATATCACATATACATCTCTTTTTCTCTGCTCACATAATCACCACAGTAGTACAAGCCCCCAGCACCTCTTGCTTGGACTATTACAATAGCATTCTAACTGATCTCCCTGACTCAAGTTTCTCCCTATTTTATTCCATCTTCCAATCATCTATCTACTAAAGTAATTTTTCCTAGGTATACTAGTTGGAGTACTATTGGAGTGTGAAGTGGACAAACCATTCTGGAGAACAATTTGGAACTATGCCCAAAGGGGTATGAAATTCTGCATACCCTTTGACCCAGCAATGCCACTATTAGGTATATAGCTCAAAAAGATCAAAGGAAAAGAAAAATATTTATAGCAACTCTTTTTCTGGTGCCAAAGAATTGGAAATTGAGGGAATATACATCAGTTGGGGAATGGTTGAACAAGTTATGGACTATGATTATGATGAAATAGTATTGTATCATAAGAAATGATGAGGGAAATAGTTTCAGAAAAACCTGTAAAGATTTAAATGAACTGATGTAAAATGAAGTAAGCAGATCTAGGAGCACACTGTGCACAGTAATAACAATAGTGTAACACTGATTAACTGTGAAAGACTTAGCTACTCTGATCAATACAATGATCCAAAACAATTCCAAAGGACTTAAGATGAAAAATACTATCCCCTACAGAGAGAGAATTGATAAACGCACATTGAAGCACATTTTTTCATTTCAGTTTTTTTGCAACACGGCTGTGCAAATACAGAAGAAGAAAAAGACGAAGGAGGAGGAGGAAGAGGAAGAGAAGGAAGAGGAGGAGGAGGAGAAGGAGAAGGAGAAGAAGAAGAAGAAGAAGGAGAAGAAGAAACAAAGTAATTTTTTCCTAAAGTGCAAGTCTGATAATGACATCTTTCTATTCAATAAACTCCAATGGTTCCTTGTTATCTTTAGAATCTAATACAAAATCATTAGTTTACTATTTAAAACTCTTTCCTCATCTTACCAGTCTTCTTACAGTCTACAGCTACACTGTCTTACTTGCCATTCCTCACACACAATAGTCCATCTCCCATCTCTGTGCATTTGTACTGGCTATCTCTCATGTCTAAAGTGCTCTCCCTTAGCACCTTTGATGACAAGCTTTCCTGCCTTCCTTCAAGACTGATCTCAAATCCTACCTTCTGCAAGAGGCCTTTCCTGGTCTTCCACCCACCCTTTCTCTGAGAATTCCTTCCACTTAGACTACATATATCATGTATGTTTGTAGTTATTTGCTTTATTGTCTCCCCCATTTGAATGTAAGCTCCTTGAAATGAAGGATCACATTTTTACCATTCGTTGTATGTCTAGCACTTAATACAATTCCTGACCTTTCCTAAGCACTTAACAAATGCTTTTTGACTCCCTTTTTTCTCAAAGAATTCATCACTTGACTTATCATTTTACTCTCCTCCTCAACTCCAACCTTCTACTAGTGTGTGGGATAAAAAGATATACAAAATCTTAAATAAATGAAGAGGCTTCTCAATAAGAACAGAAAGAAAAAGATTTATTACAATTCTCGAGAAAGGGACATCCCTCTACCAGGTGGGAGAACCTGATGGAAGGAGGCAACTTACAGAAACTGAAGCACAATTTTTATACCATAACACAGAGGATCCCACCTCCCCACTATCCCACCTCTCCATTGGTTGGGAGGCAGGCTCATAATCTAAGCACGGAAAAACGAGACAAATTCCGGGAAATCTTCACCTGTCCCAACACAATTACCTCATCCAATATCTAACTTAACTGCTGATGTGGCTTTAGAAAAGAGGGGAGGGGGAGAAGCAGGAGCTGGTAGCATTGATGTGGCAACAGTACAACAAACAAAGGGGAGATTTGAGTAACTTCCAAGTTTCAGCTACAGCCCACAGCACTTTCACAAAGAAAGCTGGTAGCTGGTAAGGCGTGGGGGAAACCAACTGACCGTCCACAAGCCCTGGATGCCTGAAACTCAGGTATCTAAGGAGAGAGGCCTTATGGAAGAGAAATTTTACTTAGCTAATCCAATATTCCCCATATTTTTATTATGAAAAGTCTTCACAATCTCATCTCACTCACTAGGGAATATTAATATTCATATACATACACACACACATACATATATGTGTGTGTGTATGTATGTACTCCCTAAAACTCCTAACAACCCAATTCTGCAGCCTTCTTAGATGCCATGACCTGGTCCTTCACTCTATCACAACCATAAATAGGGATGGTCCCATAAAAAAAAAAAAACAACTCATCATTATACTCATCTTTCACTTAACTAATTAGAAAATTTTATATTCTCCTGAACATAGTCTCCTATCATTGCATCTCTCTCATCTTCACTCCCTACGCCCAGCATAGTCTTACTCTTAAAGTCTTCTGTGAACAGGTGAAAACAGGTTTAACTGATACAGCCCCCATCCCTAGAATACATGTATGCTAAGATTAATAAATGCAGAGAATAGTTATTACCCCACACCACCCCCAGCCTCCTGCTGGATGACACAAAGTTATGTTCACTATGTCCCTACCCTTCATTCCTCACTCCTTATTGGGCAATTTAGTAAACTACCTCCATTTCACTAGTCCTGAATACACTACTTTCTTCCCCTAAGGATGAGAGGGCAGTCTCCCATCGGCACCATGCTGACTCTCTGTCTAAAACTCTATATGTTTGGGCCCTGAGGGACTCAGGACCTTTGACTAAAATGCAAAAACAGTTACATCATTCCACACCAGAAAGCCACCCCACTGTGTTTTCCCCTTGGCCAAGAGCACATGGAGACCTCAAACCAAAACTATTCCCTGTTGGTATTTAATCTTCTCCTCTCATTTTGAGCAGTAATAGAGTTTTTTTAAACTGTGATTCTGCTTCTCCTGTACTATATCTTTCAATCCCTCTCAGTCCTTTCTCAGATTATTACACCTTCTCTAACTTCACTTTCCTACCTCTTCAATCTCAATCCAATAGTTAGCCATTTCAATCCTATACTACCTTCTGCTCTCAAATCACTTGCTCCCTTCTCCTATCACTGCCCATTTCTTGCCAAATCTCAGCCCTGAATTATTTCCACCATCTGCCTCCTCTTCCTACTCACAAGCTGCTGATTACAGCTGGAGGAAATCTGAGAACTATGCTAGTGGATACATTCCAAATTCATGTTATCCAACTTCATCGAGACCTCACATACGCAAGGCAGTCCTTTCATTCCTTTCTAATTGATTCTCTATCTCACTTTCCACAGAAACTATGTCAAACTTTCCCTTCCATTCACAAGATTCCCACACCTTCCTCTTCTTCTCCTCTTTCAGCTAAGGACTTTGTTACTTAGAAAAGTGAGGTATTGGATATGCCCTCCCTCTTCTCCCATCTCTTCAATTCAAAATCCCTTAACTTCATCTCTTACTCTCTTTTACTTTCCCCCTTCATCTTGCCAAAGTCATCTCTTTTATGTGTCCTCGATCCTTTCCCTTCTTGCCTTCTCCATATTTTATCTTCAATCACCCTCCACTTTCAACTTCTCCCTATCTATTGCTTCCTCTCCTACTGCTTGTATACATGCCTACATCTTTCCCATCTTTTAAAAACCTTCACTAGACCCTATCATCTCCTTAATCTATTACTCTATATCATCTCCTCCATTTCTCAGTCAAACTCTTGAAAAAATTACCTACACTTGCTGCCTCCTCTTGCTCTCCTCTAATTCCTCAGCCCTTGGCAATCTAGTTTCCAACCTGATTGCTCCATTGATAGGACTCTCATCAAAGTTATCAAAGATCTCTTAGATGCCAAACCTAATGTTACTGTCTTACTCTTCATCCCTTTCAAGCTCTTTGCTGTATTTGACACTGTTAACTTGTTACTCCTTAACTCGTTTCTCTCTGAGTCTTTTTGATATTCTTCTCTCCTCATTTTCTTGGAACCTGACTACTCCTGTCTCCTTTGTTTGCTTATTCATTTTATGATCCCTGTAACTGTAACAAAATTCATTTGTAGACCCTCTTCTTTTCTTCCTTTACACTCTTGATAACTTTATCAGCTTCCATGGCTTTAACTTTCATTTCCATGCTAATGACTCACAGATATATATGTGTTGGTGTGCATGTGTGTGTGTATATGTGTGTATATATGTATGTATCTCAGGATCTCTCTGAAGCTTCAGTTCCACCTCATCAATTGCTTATTAGACATTTCAAGTTAGATGTCTTGTAGTCATCTCAAACTCAACATGTCCAAAATGAACTCATTATCCTTCCTCCAAAATCTTCCCCTCTTACAGACTTCCCTATATCTGTTTAAGGCACCACCATCCCAACTAGTCTCCCGATTTCATAATCTTGGCATTATCTTTAACTCCTCATTTTCCTTCATCCCATATATTCAATTCGTTGACAAACCTTGCATCATCTAACTCTTGAATTTGACCCCTTTTCTTCACTTATATAAATGCTACCTTAGTTCATGCCCCTTTCACTTCTCAGATAGATTAACGTAAAGGCTCCTATTTGGCCTCTGTGCCTCAAGTCTCTCCCTACTCTAATTCATCCCATATATTACTACAAAAATGATTTTCCTAAAGCATAGATATGACCATGTAACTCTCCTACTCAATAGACTCTAGTGGCTTTCTACTGCCTCGGAAAAAATATAAACACCTTTGTGTAGCTTTTAAAGCCTTTCACAATATGGCTGGAAAAGTTCTACTCTAATTAGACATTCCTCCCCCTCCACTAGTACTTTATTCTACCCTCCAACCCCACTATAATACATAGCCAAACTCTCTGTTTCTCAAACACAATCCTCCATCTCAATATCTTTGCACTGGCTATGCTTCACACCTGGATTTCATTTCTTCCTTAACTTTGCCTCATAGAGTCCTTCTCTTCCTTTAGTACACAGCTCAAGTACCATTTCCTACAAAAAGTATTTCCTGATGCTCCCCATTGCTAGTGTCCTCCCTCCAGAAACATCTTCTATTTAACTACTTTGTTTATATCCATATTTATTAACCTACATACAAACACATATATACATGTATATGTATATACTTGTCTCCTCCATTATGTTAATTCCTTGTGAGAAGTGATTCTTTCATTCTTTGTATTTTCATCTACATGCACCTAGAAGAGTACCTGCTGCATAGTAGGTTATTAATTGGTTAATAGATGGCTTCAGGCCCTCAGAACAATCTGTGTTTCTGTCCAACATTTTATCTGAGGTGTTTTTCATCTCACTTTGATTTGATCAGTTTTCCTTATACAAAGAACCTTTTTGTGCCTCTTTCAAATCAAAATGTCCATTATTTGTAACAGGGACATTATTTATCATACATTATAATAACAGATCAATCCCCCCAAAAGTAAGAGAAGGACCATTTCTCCATGTCTCCTTCCTTACAAATTTTCATTTTTAATGTGTTTTCTTTAAAATACACCAAAATTTCTTTCAATCTCGTTTGTACTGTGAATTCACTAACAGGCTTAAAAAAAATTAAACATATCAAAACTATCTAAAGACACCTGGTTTTCTTGTTAACAGTGTTGGTCTTTTGTGTTTTCCAGGTCTGAGTGACCAAAATGTTTACCACTTCCTTCTTCAAAAGTGTTAACTTTTCCTCTTTATAAGCTGCTTGGAAGATCAGGATTTAGAATTTTTTTATTTGTGCTTTAAAACATTACTAGCCCAAAGTTATTACACTTTAAACAAAACAGCTGCACTTATAACTTGTAACAAAAAAAAATTACTATTTCTCCCCAAAAGCATAAATTGAGTCCTTGAGAACTTAATCTCATTGGGTCTATAAACAAACACAATCATGAGATCCCAGGATTTGAGGGTTAGAGATGGAAAGGAACTTTAGACCCTCTAGATCAACCTCCCTCAATTTAGGAAATCAAGCCAAGAATAAGCAACTGTTAAATACTATGTGTCTAATACTATGCTAAATTCTGGGAATACAAAGATAACAGTGAAAGAGACCCTGTCCTCAAGGAGTTTACAATCTATCCAAAGGAGACAACATGTGTATATGTATGTATATATGTGTGTATATGTACACACATATATGTGTGTCTACACACAGATCTATGCAAGTACATATATCTCTTACATATGTGCAAACATATGTATGCATGCAAAATAGATAGAAGATGATGACCTGGGAGGGGACAAATGGGCAGGTACTAGCAAATGGTAGGCAGAAAAGGCTTCATTTAAAATAATGGTTCTCAAAGTGTGGTCTGGTTCCTCTAAGAGTACTTGAAAACTCCACAAGGCAAAACTAATTTTATAATAAGTTTTTTTCTAAGATGGTAAATACTATTAGATAGGAACCATAAAAACAAGTTTTTAAGAGTGTAAAGGGACCAGATTCCTGAGACCAAAAGTTTGAGAAACTCTGATTTAGAAGGTATCTTTAGAGCTAAGTCTTGAAGGAAATTTGGGATTCTAAGAGATGAAGGTCAAGAGGATAAACATTCCAAAAACTGTGGAGAACAAATACAAAAACACAGAGAAAAGCAATTTAGTGGCATATATGAGGAACAGTAAGAAAGCTAGTTTGGCTGGATCTACAGGTACCTGCAGATAAGTAATGAATAATAAAGTTGGCAAGGTAAGTTGGGGTCAAGTTTGAAGGACTGAAAATACCAAAAAGAGATGTTTATATCTGATCCTTTAAAGCAGCATATATAAAGGATAGTACACTGTATTTGTAGCCAGAGGACTTAGATTGAAATCCTGGTTCTGACACTTATTATCTGTATGAACTTGAGCTAGTCAACCTTCATGGGCTTCATTTTCCTCATTTGTAAAATATGGAGATTTTACTACAGGGACTCTGAGGTCCCTTCTAGTTCTAAGTCTATGATGGTCTAATAGGGAGTCAGTGGAGATTACTGAGCAGGGAAATGGCATGGTCTGACTGTGTCACTAGGAAAATGACTGGCAAATGTGTGGAGAATAGATTGGAGAGAGAAGAGACTTGAGGAATGGACACCAAATAAGAGGTGGAGATGGTAAGGGCCTGAACTAAGTTGTTTGAATAGAGAAAAGGGGATGAATCAAAGAGACATTGTTGAAAAAAATGACAAAATTTGACAACTGATTGAATATAGATTAGACAAGTCAGAGTAAGGGATTAAGAATGGCATTGACGTTGCAAAACTGGGTAAACTAGATACATCTAAGATGTCCTCAGCTTATATAGGGAAGTTTGGAAGACAGAGAGGCTAACTGACTTCTAATCCTAAAATCACAAAGCTGCCTGCCGTCAAATTCAGAGGATCAAAGCTGGAAGGGACCTCAGAATCCAACCCACAAATTTTGTATTTAAGGAAATTCAGAGTCATGTAGTTTGACTTTCTGAGAATCACACAAAAATGATGTAGCAGTATCAAGATTTGAACCCAGTTCCTCTAATTCTCGAATAAGGATGGAGAACCTGAGGCCTCAAGGTCTCATGTGACTTCTAGATGATTGGGGACAGCCTTTTGACTGAGTCCAAGTTTTACAGAACCAATCCTTTTATTAAGAGGATTTGTTCTGTGAAGTTTGGATTCAGTACCTGAGGACCTAGAGGGCATATTGATAATGTATTTTTGCTTATTGTAAATGTAATTTTGCTTCTTAATGAGAAGATCTTTCCCATTCATTAATAGGCCCATGTACCCACCTGAGTCCCATGGAGCCTGTGGTAGAAGGAGCTAGCTGAATAGGTGGAACAGGAAGGGGTGGAGCTGATACAAAGGTGAGAGAAAATTTGGTCAGATCAGTCATAACAGAGGGAGAGAGAGAAAAGTAGGCAGTTGGCTAGAGTGAGTGGGAGAGCTTGTTTGTTTCAGGGAGCTTGTTTGTTGGAAGTCTAACAGAGGGAAGGCTTGGAGATAGTGTTGCTTTCTGCATTGTTATTGTGTATAGATTTCTGTTACTATGATGGTTTTGACTTTCCAGTGTCTGAATAAATGTTTTAGTTCTGTCTTTCATGTGGAGAGTCTGCAGTATTTCGCGATTCAGAATTGCACCAGCATATTCATTCATTCACCATAGAAACTGTGAATATCGTGTTGGTGCTACAGAGAGCCATATGTGACTTCAAGGCCATAGATTCCCCACTCCTGTTCTAGAACCATTGTCTTTCTACTATACCACAGGGTATTCTTTATTTAGCTTTACCCTGTAGATAAATGGAGATTCATTGGGAGAGATTCCAGAAGAGAGGTCAGGGTTGATTGTGGGTTAAGAATATATTCTAGATAGCAACTGCCCTGTTGCTTAGTTCTTCATATTTTAGTTTCTATTCTGGTACTCAAAGGTTTCCAGACTTCCTTAATGGATTGTTTTTCAAGTATGGTCTATAGCTATCTTGGAAAAATAAACGAAGAATTAAAATTTCATCACTCATTGAAGCTAATTTATTTTAATATTATCTAACAGTTTTGTTTTGGTTTTAAACTCTGATTTTCATTTGTGTAACATGGCTACTCCCTCACTTTTCCCCCTACCTCTTGTTTTATGCCCATGCAAAGAAATACCTTATTTATGCCAGTTAATCTTGATTTTAAAAAAAAATCATCATTTTATTAGCCATTTCTAACTCTGGAAACATCAATTTCCTAGGCTTACTTTAAGAGGAAGAAAGCTCAATCTCCTTTTTTTTCAGTAGGTGTTTCTCAGGCTCTCCAACTGCTATACTTTCCCCTCTGGGATCACCTTCCGTCTCCTCTGTATATATAAATACCAAATTACTTACATGCTGTTTCCCCATTAGAATGTGAGCTTCTTGAGACCAGAGATTGTTTTTCCTTTTCTTTGTATCCTCAGGGCATGTCCAGCATACAGTAAGTGCTTAATAAATATCATTCTATCACTTTATTAAGCATCTGCTATGTACCTGGCACTGTGCTAAATACTAGGGATACAAAGAAAGACAAAAAACAGTCCCTGCTCTCAAGGAACCCACACTTTAGTGGGGGAGACAACATGCAAATAATTATGTACAAACAGGATAAATTGAAGTGAGGGATTACTCTCAATGAGAAGGCACAAAAATTAAACTGGACTGGGAAAGGTTTCTTGCTAAGGCAGAACTTTAACTGAGACTTGAAGGAAGGTAGGAGTTAGAGATAAAAAAGAAGAGAATTACAAGCATGTGGAACAGCCAGTTAAAATACTTTGAGTCAGGAGATGGAATGTCAGAGGCAGCTAGAGGTAGAGGTGGCTACAACTCCAGGCCTGGAGTAGGAAGACTTAAGTTCAAATCCAGCTTCAGATACTTACTATGTTTGATCACATAATTTCCTCATCTAAAAAATTAAGGGAAGAAACTAAATGATTATCTAAGGTATGTGTAGGTCTATGATCCTATGAATTCTTCAAGAGTCCTAGAGTGTGCTAACATTTAAAGGTATAATCTGTACCTCTCCCATTTCAAGGAATCTAGGAGTTTTAGAGGGCAAAGTGATCTCTTTACATAAATCCAGTGCTTTTGCTAAAAAGAGTAAAATGTTTTATTTTGAAAACTAAAATTTATTTTTAAATAAAATTTTATTTCTCTACCTTTATATTTGAGACTTTTAATGTTTTGGAAATTCATGTTAAAATACAAGAAAGCATTTGTTCATGCAGGTGGTCTATCCCTTATCTGTATTCTAGTTCTCCCTCTTTATCTGGATTATCCTCTTTACATATGCAATTTCTCTCCAAGGGACTCCTGCAGTTTTTGGTTCCAGGCTGCAGACCACATCCTAGGAGGAGAATATGAGAACAATAGGAGGGAGACCAAGTGGGCCAAACTGCTTTTATCCTCAGTGAATCAGAATTTTCTCCTCATTTTCCCCTGCTGGGATAACAACACTGACACTCTGACAAAGCTTGAAACCAGAGGTCAAAAACATTGCATTTTATAGATGACTGAATTTTTCTTCCAATGTCCCAGCCCCCTTAACCCTGAGTGGCAGAATGTTGTCCTTCACTGACAGTTTACTATTGAATAACTTAAATATAACATGAATCACAGCCAAAACAGCAGGTTTCCTAGTAATGGAAGGTGATTAAAATTTGGCCTTGCCTAGGAAATGTTTTCATGCATCATTTCCTGTGACAATAAAATGGTCTGTATGCATGCACGGTTATATTATAGTCTCCCTGGGGTCTGGACCAGGGTCTGTCTTCCTAGTCCTAGAAGCCAAAAGGCAGGATATATGTATACTTTATGTATAAAGTGATGTCAACCCTCCCTCACTCAAAACAAAGTCAAATGCATGCAAGTCATGTCATTATTTCTCTGATGGCATGATCTTCTTGGGCAACGAAGAACACACACACACACACACACACACACACACACACACACACACACACACACACACACACACAAAGTGATGTATAAAGAATCCAGGGACTTGACCCATTTCTCAGAGCCAAATCAGTCAGGTAGATCAATAACATTTATTAAACACGTATTATGGACTATGCTAAGCACTTGAGGAAACAAAGAAAGGTAAAAGACAATCTCTACCCTTGAGAGGCTCTAACATAAAAATAAGTATGTAAAACAAACCAAGTGCAGGATAACTTGGAAAGACCACATGATGTCAAAATAGAATTCTTGGTATCTTTGACAGGAAGAGGGGTGGACCTGTGATTTCATTAGTTGAGGGAACTCCCATGTGAGGAAGTTCCTTTTCCCTTTACCAGTGCAGATCAGTAGTACTTTCTCTGAAATTTTTCTCTAGAACACTAAAAAGTTAAGTCATTTACCAGTCAAACTGCCAGTATATGTCAGAAGCAGAACTTAAACCCAGATTTTTCTGGTCTCAAAGTCATCTATCCACTAAGCCATGCCAAGATAGGTCAATAAAATACCAGCTGGTGGTCCATCAGGCCTGTTATTCTTTTGACTATAGTATAGATGATTTTGGTTGAAACTCCTTCCCCACTAACAACTATTTTAGGTTCTAAAACCCCAACTGATGAATGAATGATTTATAAGGGTGGAAGGATTAAACTGTTTTTTACATACCACTGCCACTGACAAGGTAGATGGGTAAATACAGGGTCACTGTATTTGTGTATACCTAATTCTGTGTAGGAATGGGGAGGAACTTGTAGAAATTATGGGTAAATATAAGGTTATGTAGACAACTGAATATTTTTTTTTGATCAAAACTATTTGCAAGCCTGGTACAGAAATTATATGTAGCTTTGGGTCCTATTATGTCACTGATGACACTCTTTTGCCATCATTAGTGAGTTCAGTGCCTGGTCTTTCCTCTCCAATTTCTGCCCTCACACTAGGGGACTTTAATAATATACATTAATACTCCCTCAAATACTCAAACCTCCTATTTCTTCAACTTACTCATGTCTCATGACCTACTCCTTCACCCCAACCCAACCACATACTTCCCTAAGCAATTCATTATCCCACTGACCACAACAACTTTTCACTCCTGAAATGACCACAAAGTTCCTCCTACTCCCACCCCCTCAGTTGAGAACCCTAACTCATATTTCAATGAGAAAACATTGACGCCATTCACCAATCTCTTCTCCCCTGTTTCTCATCCCACACCACTCCAGTACCTTCTGCTACTATATTCTGTTTTATATGAAGAGGTGACTTTTTTCCTTTACATGCAAAAATGATCCATCCATTGAGGTATATGGAGTGTTCAAGGAGAACTACCACTTCTGGAGTGAAGGCTGCTTATCCACCTTTGGTGTCTATCTGTCACTCAGTTCTCACCTGTCACCCCAAGAAGCTGTAGTATACACAATATACTGTGTACCTCAGTAAACTATTTGACCAGAAGGACTAAACCAGGCTGAGGGTAGCTAATGGACCTCAAATCTGTCAATAAGTTAGGAGAGTGTCTACCCCAAACATGTGAAGACTTTACCTGGCAGAACAAGCAGATGAGAACAATTTGTTCCAATAACCACAAAAGTGACTGAAGCAGGCACTGTGGAGGACTTAAAACTTGGTCCATCATTGAAGGCACCAAGGTCATCCTCTGCATCCTGGACCACTGCCAGTCATCTTGACTTTTGTCTTGCGACTGGAATTCCAAAACTCTGGAAGACAGAGTAAAGCTGACAACTTCATATAACTCTGCTTCACTTAAATCCAATTCACCCACTAATCAAGATATCAACCAGCAATGTCACTGGCCCTCTTCAAAAACAAAAGACAAACAACCACAATCCATCCATCTCACCTTCTTCAGAAGATTGCCCCCTCTACCATCCCTACTTTCTCACTAATCATCAGTTACTCCCTGTCTACTGGCTGCTTCCTTACTACCTAGAAATAAGCCTGTCTCCCACATCAACACAAAAAAGTCCATTGATCTATCCAGCCCCACTATCATTTTATAATATCTTTCATTCCCTTTATGGCTAAATTTGAGAGGGCCGTCCATGGTAGTTTTCCTCCACTTCTTTTCTTCTCACTCTCTTCTTAATTCTCTGCAGTCTGGTTTCTGATCTCATAATTCAACTGAAACTGCTCTCTCCAAAATTACTAATGGTATTTTAATTGCCAAATCTAATGGCCTTTAAAAAAAAAACCCCCTACTTTCTTGACCTATCTGCAGTCTGTCAAACACCCTCTTTTCCTTGATATTTTCTTCTCTCTAGGTTTTCGTGACACTGACTGTCTGTTTTCCTTCTACCTAATGGATCCTTCTCTGTCTCCTTTGCTGCATCTTCATTCATATAATTACTGCTAATAGTTAGGGGTCTCCCAAGATTCTATTCTGCGCCCTCTTTCCTTCTCCCTTTATTTAATTCAGTGTTCTCATCAGTTCTCATTTTCATCTCTAGGCAGATGACTCTCAGATATGCTTATCTGGCCCTAAAATGTCTCTTGACCTTCAGTCTTGTATCTCCAACTATCTTCTAAGACATCTTGAATTGAATATCCCAAAGGCATCTTAAACTCAACCCAAACTTAGCTCATTATATTTCATTGTAAAGGGTACCACCATCTTCCCAGTCACTCAGACTCACAATTTGTTTCATTGTCTGTTCCTTACTCTCTCTCATTCCCCATATCCAGTCAGTGGTCAAGTACTGTCATTTTTACCTTCATAACCTCTCTCCTATATGCCCCTTTGACTCTGCTCTAACAATGCCACCACTGACAGGAGGATTGGTCTTGGCTTAGCTATTTTATGATCAGACATTTACCAGAAATGGTTTGAATAATGAGCAGCTAAGGTAAACTGAAAACATCTCTTCATTAACAATCCTTAGAAGTTCCTTTTGTCCTGATAAAGCTTAACAATTCATATCCCAGCAAATTGAAATATTAATAATAGTAAAATTACTCAATCTTGTTTTTAAATTTTTTTTTTTTACAAATGTGACCTTGTGTTTAAGCATCCCTTTGTACACAGGAATAAATTGCCTATCTCATACCTGATTCATATAAAGTACTACCTCTATAGATTTAATTGCCAAATACTACAGCATAGAACATTTGCTTTTGTCAAACCCAATGTCTCTTTTCCTTGGAATGAGAAACCTCTCTGACCAGGTTTTTGATTGTCAGAACAAGGGCACTATGAGTTTTGACTGTATCTTGAACTGCTTTGGAACTTCAATGTCTCTTTTGGAATTTTTGTTCTGAATTTAACACCAAATAAAAAGAGCATTTATTTATACGAAGTAGAACAGAAAAAAAGAGGATTTTAAATAAAATCATGAAATTTTATGCATACCTTTTTTTCCTTTCAAGTATACAATAAATTCAACATGTGACTTTCAAATCTGTTCTGCTTATAGATTTCCTTCTGACTTTCTTCTGTTTTCTTCTGTGAATTTTTTTTAAAATGCCTCAATTACCCTATCTTTTTTCTTTTCCTTTCCTTTCTTTTCGCAGTTAGTTTTTTCTTCTTTTGACAACTTTGTCACTGGTCAGTTCTTATAGCACAATAATATTCCCAATTGATGAGCAATACCACAGTTTCCAGTTCTTTGTTATAACAAAAAAGCTGTACTCTAAATATTTTGTACAAATGGGTCTTTTTGGGGGGCGGAGCCAAGATGGCGGAGTAGAAAGACTCACCTATGCTAGGTCCGAACCCACAGCCCACAGATTTCCTGTAAAAAGAACTCCTGACAAATTCTGGAGCAGTGGAAGCTGCGCAGCAACTCAGTGAAGGAGATTTGCGTTGCAGAGAGCCCTGAAGAACCGACCGCAAAGGTTCCCCGGACACGGGAGCAGAGGCCTGTCCGGCCGAGCGCTCCCTTCCCCCGCCCCAGCCACGCGGCACTGAGAGGAGCGAGCAGAGCCCAGCAGGCGTCAGGGAGCTGGATCTCCGGGCGGCCGCGAAGGTCCCTCCACCCACAGATGCACAGGTCAG
>CM053770.1:346070903-346086658 GCA_028658325.1 Potorous gilbertii
GCCTCAGGGCTTTTGGCGGCAGGCTTGACTGCTCTTCAATGGGGGCTTATCTGCTGGTTCTCAGGTGGGGGCAGGGCAGCCTCTCAGGCTCAGTTCCCTCAGGGGGTTTATACAGAGATCCTTTGTAGTGGAGCTGGGGTGGAGCTCCAGCCTGCTCTGGGAGTCTCTGGCTGAGCTGCCTCTGCCTCTGGTCGAGCTGCCTCTGCCTCTGCCGCAGCAGCCGCTTCCCAGGGGGTGCGAGTCCCGGAGATCCCCTGCTCCCCTCTCAGCCTTTCTCTCTCACTGACCTGTGTGTCTGTGGGTGGAGAGACTTTCACAGCCGCCGGAGATTCAGGTCCCTGCTGCCTGCTGGGCTCTGCTCGCTCCTCTCAGTGCCGCGTGGCCGGGGTGGGGGAGGGGAGCGCTCAGCCGGGCAGGACTCCACTCCCGTGTCCGTGTTACCTTTGCGGTCGGTTTTTCAGGGCTCTCTGCAGCAGAAGTCTCCTTCACTGTGTTGCTGCGTGGCTTCCATTGTTCCAGAATTTGTCAGGAGTTCTTTTTACAGGAAATCTATGGGCTGTGGGTTTGGACCTAGCATAGGTGAGTCTTTCTACTCCGGCAGTTATTTTTCTTTGCCTCATACCTCCACTGGTATCTCTGAGATTTTAAAAGGACCAGTATAGATGACTAGCATGCCACCAAATACTCAGTGGAGGACATAGACAATTTATGACAACTTGTTTTGTCATTCCTTAATAGATTCCTTAATGGCATCTACTTTGTTTCCAATTCCTACTACATAAAAAGTATTGCTTTGAATATTTTTGTACATATGAGACCTTTCTTTCTATGAGTGACTTCCTTGGAGGATATATTAGCAGTGAAATCTCTGTGTCAAAGCCAGGGTATGGAGAATTTATCAGTTTAATATGATTCCCAATTCTAAAGGATGAACCAATGTGCAGGTCCGCCAGCAGTGTATTCCTGTACCTCTCTTTTGTCGTCTTTGCTAATTTGTTGGAAAGTAAAGTGAAATCTCAGAGTTCTTCAATGTGCATTTCTCTTATTAATGATTTGGAGACAAAAAAGACTGAAGGGTATATTGTTAATATATTTTTGCTTAAGTTGAAGATCTTTCCCATCCATTTATAGGCCCATGTGACCTGCTTAAATCACATGGAAGCCTAAGTCACATGTGGTAGGAGGAGCTTACTGAACAAGTGGTTCAGCAGAACAGGAAGGGTTGAGCAGAGCTGGGAGGAAGTTGGTGAGGGCAGTTAGAGCGAGGAGAGAAAGGACATAGGCAGGCACAGCAAGTCTTTTGAGTATTTGTGGGAAGGCCCTAACAAGGGGAGAAGACTTGGGAATGGCATTGTCTCCTGCAGTGCTAATGTGTATTACCTTCTTGGTTACTATAATGGATTTGGCTTTCTGGTATCTGAATAAACGTTTTTCTTCTGCCTTCCATATGGAGAATCTCTTATACTTTGAAATTCAGAACTATGCCAGCATATTCATAGTTGCTGTTGGTGCTGTGAATATCACCTTGGTGATACAAAGGGCAAACACAGTCTAATTCTTCAGTGAATCTTTCTTGTGGTTATTAAAAGTTTACAATTCTTTTGAGAACTGTTCATATCATTTGATGATTTATCCAGTGAGAAAAAAATGACTTTTGTTCTTATCTATTTAAATTGTTTTCCTCTATATTTTGTGGCATCAGATGTTTATCAGAGATATTAGATGCAAGTTTGCTTTTTACCCAACAATATTATAATAGAATTTAAATAGCATTTTAACACTCAAAAAGTGCTTTATATGTTATATCATTTTATTCATACAACAACCCTGTGAGCAAAGTGTAATCATTATCCCCTGGATTCAGGAAGATTTTCAATCAAATCCAACCTTAGATATTTACTAGCTGTGTGACTCTGGTCAAGTCATTTAATCCTTCTCAATTTCCTCATCTATAAAATTGGGAATACTAATAGTACTTACCTTACAAGTCTATATGAGGATCAGATGTGATTGTGTGTGTATGTGTGTGTGTGTGTGTGTTTTGCAAACCTCAAAGTGCCATATGTTAGACACAACATTCTCTAGAAATATTGAACATTCTAATTCTCTCTAACTTCATCTTCTCTAAAATTGACCACTGTGTAGTGTTTCAATCCAGAACTTTCTTCAGTTACTGCTCTGGTTCCAGGTGATCGAAAAACCACACAAATATGAAAAGTACAGTAGAATGCAGAATCTACTTGTTTTGTTTTGTTTTCTTCTGCTCTATTTTACTTTGCTTTTTTTAAAAAAAATACAGACCCAACAAATGGCTTTCATGACAAATTAAAAAGCTTTATGGTAAGGGGGTAAACTAGTTATAGAGAGTAAACAAGAGAATTTAGCAGGTGGCAGGAGTGAACAGGAAGTTTCAGATAACAGTCAATGATTTTGGAGATTTAATTAAAGACAATTGCTTCTTCTGCTTACAGCAGGGACTGAATTTTATGTTGCAAGATGGAGGATCAAAATTTAGATACAGAAGACAGAAAAAGATGTGGCTGTGGGATCAAAAGCCTTGGATTCAAATGTAGACTCATCCATTTTTTACCTATATGACATTGCATAAGTAACTTACCTTCTCTGGACTACATTTTCTAAAAATAAATGGGTTGAACTAGATAATCTATAAGGACTCTTTCAGTTCTAAATTTATGGTGTTATGATATGATCCTTAGGTTTCCAAAAAGTTTAATTATTAGTTGTATGTACAACCCATGAAAACATCAAGGTATCTTTATCCTAACATATGATTCATCTCACTGATGAGTCAGGTCCCTAGAGCTTAGTTAGCTACATCTCAGAATTCCAGGGGTAATCCAGAGGGGTCAAAGAAAATTCTGTAATGCCATTGGTTTGAGCCCCTGCTCATGTGCTTCCCCTCATGTTTATCAGTTGAGAATCATTTCTGTCAGTCAGAAAGATATATTTACCAAGGTGGTACAATAAAAGTCATTGATACAATTCCCTCTTTACCCTAAAAGGGTCTGTGACACACTCTCCCCACAAGTACATTCAGAGTCCAGGGAACAAAAGGTTCAGACTTATGAGAATATATATGACAAAGGGTAATTCACAACTTCTTCTTGCTTGATGTCCTTTTCTCCCATTCATGGGGTACTTAAAGCAGTTATTTAAGAAATTTTCCTTAGACATAATATAGTCTCCTTGCTGGGCCCCTTGCAGAAATGTATGTCCAGTCTGTCCTTTGCTCTTAATGATATACTGCCTATGGGTACTCCATGTGGGACACTGATGAGAAGATGGAAGGTCAAACATTCTCTGTATTCTTTAAAGCTGGAAGATCCTCTTCTGGTCAACAGGAAATAGGGGGAAAAGACACAGCCAAAGATGAAGACTGTCTCCCTCTTCCTCCTCCTTCTGCTTCTCCACTCCTCCACCCCTCAGGCATTTCCTTATCAGCAATGTGCTAAAAAAAAAAAAAATTACAGCCTTCAATTTCTGGAAAACTTCCAAACTGAACTAACATGATGCTTTTTTATATAGGACTTAGAGGATGTAACACAATTCTATAGAACAGATCTTGTCTGGGCCATTTCACTTCATTAAATGGCTCTTAAAGACCTGAGAATCAGGATTTCCTCCTAGAGTTGCTGTGAAGATCAAATAAGATATTAGAAACACTTTGCAAACCTTCAAGGCTCTACTTCTGTTCTCACTAAGGATCAAGCTAAAATGGAATGAGTTGTTGTAAGTACACTATTCCAAATGGTCAGTCACAGATGTGAGCAAGGCCTGGATATGCATTTCAAATAAGTATCACAGGATGTCTTTTTGGATTGATTGAGGATCTCAGTCATATCCTTTGAAGCTGGCATAAAACCAATGAGCCAGTTTAGAATCAAAGATTAGAGGATCTAACAACATAGTGGTGGAAGCCTCCAACCAAATCCCTAAGAAGGAATTTCTTGGCTGGGCTAGGAGAAGGGGGCAAAGATTGTACAAAACCCTGACTGGACTTTAGTCTTGGCCTTTACCTGCTTTCTCCCTCTCCCATCCCCCTACCAGAAGACAACCTTGTGAACTTTGGAGAATTTGGATTTTTTTCATCTTTCTTTGGGAGGTAAACTGCTTTGGGAGGTAAAGACAAACTGAACTCAATAAAGAAAGGCAGTGTATCACAGACAATACTGACTACACCAGGTGTAAGACATGAAAGAGGGAGCTTTTCTAGCAGGTGTTCTAGAACAGCTTCACTGTTGATCTGAGCAGACAGGAAGACAGGAATGGAGTCATAATAAGGGGCTAAATAAGCTCACTTTATTCTAGTCTAGTCTCCTTTAGAGGGTTACTGATAATGGAACCACCGACTCCCACAGCTTCCCTAATTACTCTTCTTGAAGGGGCAGGAGAGAATATAGTAGGAGCCACAACTCCCACAGGTGTCCTAAGCCTCAGTGGGGACCAGTTGAGGCACACATAGCTTACCAGCTGGTGCATTCAGATCTCCCACTTACTGACCAGTGCCCACCAGTGCCAACATTAAGCTCACAGGTTAATATTAGCAATATCATCATTCAGTGAAAGAGTAGTAAATATCACATTATGTCATCCCCCTATCTCACTGAGCTATTCCTCACTGAGGAATTGTTTACAACCAAGATCCTGGGAAATTATATGTAGGATCCTTGAAACTACAATATAAAAAGAATAACAAATTCTCCTTACTTACAGAAAGATTCAAAGCTCTGTAAAGTTTCCCCACAGAAAAGGTATGCCATACATAAGGAGGACATCTTGAACACATGAACAGAAATACTTGTAGGAGCTGTGAGTTAGTCCTTTACCATGTTACTCTATGCTTGAAACCACTTTCCTCTGAATTCCATAATGATGGGAAAGTGTGTCATAGACTTGGGAGAGTTATACCAGCTATGCCTCTATATTAAATACCTTTCTCTAAAAGCTAATAAAATCTGACTGACTAATTGATGATCATAGTGAGGAGAGGAGCAGTACACTATACAATATTCTCCTCTAGAAGGATATGTATGTGATAGGAATTTAATTGCCATTTTACTATTATCATGTACTAAACTACTGTTTAAGGTCCTATGAAAGCACGTTGACTAGAGCAGCTCTAAATACTGAATTCAGATAAAAACTCTGATGTGTGAATATCTGATGTCTTTTGCCCAAATGGTTGAAACAAAGTCTGTAAGTTATAGAAATAAAAGTTAAATAGCATCTTTTCACCAAAGCTGCAAGGGAGAGACAAAGCAGAAAGTCAAACAATGTAGGATCTGTGTTCTTCCTGGCTTCTGGCACTCTTAATTGATTTAGGACAGGTATATCCTGGGAAGAACTGCATGTGGGAAGTTTGATTGGAACAAGACGTGAGTCAAGGCAGATATCCTAAGGCAGGCTCAGAAAGGTCAACTGTAGCATCTTTCCTCAGGCACTGAAGACAACCCAAGATTATAAATGTATCTATATGGCTTATTTTTTTTGATTCTTTAAGGAAAACTTCTCCAAAAATATTTATGAGATAAAGATTTTTAGTAACTTACTACACAAGTTAAATCATCATTATGTTTTGCCTTTTTTATGATCTTTTTTTTTTTTTAACTATCTGTCTGATCCGGCTCCTAGTGGCTATACAAACTCAAGGAGAAGTCTGCTTTTAAAACGTCTTAAGTTGCGTTCAGTGTTTCTTTTAATCCATCTCAGTTTTCTGAGGAAGTTCTAGAACCAGCACTTTCAGTTCAAATTAGATGTTGCAACAAAGTGAGGCATTTGCAAGTCATTGGAAATCAACAAAAGGTCTACTTTGCCCTAATGAAGCAAAAATAGGCAACAAGGATACAACGAACTTAGCTTCTCTCAGGACTTGGTCCTCTTTATCTCCATGTGGAAACCCATCTGATCATCAGGTCAGGATATGGTAAAGGACATAGTGGTTGACAGGCTGGAGCTTTTATACCTGTCGCTGACCAGAAAGCTGCTTTAGGGAAGCCAGGGCCAAGCAGGTCCCAAGAACAGCTTTCTTTCCTTTTATGGAAAGCTAATCTCTTTCAAAGGAAGAAAGGAGAGGCCTAGGCATATTGTGGGTTGGAAAAGGGAAACATTTTGATAGTATAGATGA
This sequence comes from Potorous gilbertii, assembly GCA_028658325.1. NCBI lineage: Eukaryota > Metazoa > Chordata > Mammalia > Diprotodontia > Potoroidae > Potorous > Potorous gilbertii. The sequence continues at coordinate 346,077,049 of CM053770.1, forward strand.
TTTTTTGAGCATTTAGAATTATTGGATAATTTTAAATCTACAATTTGACATTTTAATACAATTAAAATCTATGTATTCCCAATGTATCATTATAATCTACTAAATGTTGGGTTTTTTAGATGCAGCTTTTCCAGAAATTTTCCACTGCTGTATAAAGTACACACAATAGAAATAAAGCATTTGAAATCTCAAGAAGAGAAACAATATTTGTGTACAATGTAGAGCATGTCCATACAGGTATAAAGCTGCTAGAGATGAAGATGAAATTAAGCAGCATTAAGAAAGTTGAAGAATAAAGAGGAGTCTCAAGTCATTTTGGTAGAGAGGTCAGAGAGTTCAGAATATAAATCAGATGGTGGGACTGTTTAGCAAAGTGGAAATGAGTTTTGATGAGCAGCAGACAGCAAGTTGTAATCATCTGTAAAGGGTAGGAAAAGCTGATAATGTGGATGTCAAGTTGCTATAAAGTAGAGTACCATGCTAGTCACTGGAGGAGATATAAAGTTTACCTATAAGATAGTTACATAGTCCACTAGAAAAATATGATATATACACAGATAATCATGATAAAAAGTACACTAAAGAGATACAAAAAACGTGCGATATTAGCCTGGTAGTTACTGTTAACAGAATTTAGGGAAAATAAAATTTATTATTAATAGAAAGCTGCATGGCTGAAGTGAAATCTGAGTTTTGATCTTAAAAGCAAGGTATAAACTAAATAGGTAAAAGAAGGAGCAGAGGGAACAACATATACAAAGTCATAAAAGTGGGAAAGCCTAGGTTCAGAGGACAAAAGTAGTACAGTTTCAGTTGACATAATTTTTTTTAACAGAGAAGTATTACACCCACATTTATGTATAATAGGGATATGGTGGCTTACGTGAAGATCCCACCAGCTTGCCGGGTTAATGTAACCTGTCCATGTGGAAGACACTAAGGAGGTTGCTTCTAAAAAAATTGCGAGGGAAATAAGTGTAAAGGTCTAAGTGTCTTGGAGAAGTTGTAGACCATGTCGCTGATATTCCATAACTGCTTCTAGGGGGCTAACTACAAGTTGAAGGGAGACTGTCTGATTGACTTCTGAAGTTCTCAGAAAGGCCTATCAGAATCTACCATGGCTTCTTTTCTTTCATTCTCCCTTGGGGTATTTCAGTAACTCTTTTATTCATCGTGTCCAGCAAGAGACCATGCCATAAGAGTAAAGATCTTAGAGATTTCTTCCTTCTGAAGCTATGTGGCCCTAAGAAACTGGTCTTGAACCTTATCCTTCTTTTTTGTACTTTTTCTCTCTAGGTGAAAGGAGTGGAATCTCTAACTTTGGGATTTTCAAGAGACAGGGAAAACAGACCACAGGAATCTAGGAATTAAGAGTCCAGGACAGGTGTCAGAGCAAGCTCAGTATTGATACATAAAGGAAAAAAGAATGACCTTCAGGACAACTTTCAGGACAGTGAAAGATGAGACAAGGACTCTTCTCGAAGAGAGAGGACATGTAGCTGGGAATGAAACTATGGTGGGAACTTGGTGGGAATGAAACTATGTAGGAATGAACTAAGTGGAGTTCCACTTCTTCAAATACAAAGGTAGTGTTAATCACCTCAGAGAAGGGCTTCATCCTTGATGAGTTCAAGGCCTCCTGCATACCCGAGGGTCCAGTGTTTCAGGAAAATATGGCAACTCAAGATGATAGGTTAAGTTGGCTTCAGAACAACAGTAGTATGGTTGAGAATATGTATGCTTCTGAATTGTGTTAGGTAGGGGGAAATGTGCTATGAATGATATAGAGGGGTGATACAAGAATGTTTTTACTTTTTTCTTATAGTGGGGCACTAGTCATGATGCCCTGTGCTGGGAGGAGGGGGTGAGGCAGGGTTAAAGAGAGGAGAAACAGTGCACAAAGTAGTGGATAGAGCATGAGCATGGCCTAAAGGGGCTTGAGCCAATAAGATCAATCAATGGCTTCATTCTTCAGCCAATGAAGAGTCACCCACCCCAACCCCTCAAAATTACCCCATAGACCCCAAAGGGATAAATTTAACAGCTTGACTCTAGGAGAGACCTATATACTACATTTGCATAAGAAGAAATATTCTGGCAATAACAGAAGAATGGACTGGAGGGAAAGAGAATAAATGTGAGAAGGCCTTCAAGATCTTATGACACTTTCAGGTAGGTGCCAATTTGTAAGGAAGACAGAGGATCTCAAACATAAAGAGATCCCGAGAGAGAGAGAGAGAGAGAGAGAGAGAGAGAGAGAGAGAGAGAGAATGATATAGGATAAAGCATGTCTAGTCCAATACTAGAAAAGCTAAGTCTAGAAAAAACGTTTGGAGCTCAGAAAAAAATGTCAGAATTGTTGGTATAGATTGGGGAAAGTCCTCTGCTACTTGATAATTGGAGCAATGGGAGTAGAGGATTGTCAATATAAAAACTATAGTGGCAGAGAACTAAAAGGAGAAAGCACAGATGTTAGAGAGGGTTAGGAAGGTAAGAGAAAGACAAGGGGCGTATAGTGTCTTTAAAGCCAAAGGAGAGTATAGAAGAAGTCAACAATAGTTGTTGTAAGCAGTAAGTATAGAGGTTAATAAAGGTGAACATTTTTAAAAATGATCATTAGGTTTCTTGATTGATTTGGAATATTTGAATGAATCAATGAATACAAAAGTACTGTCATACAAATATAAAAAGACACATCCTATCCTCAAATAGCTTATAATCTTATCAGGTTAGACAATAGAGGGGAGTCATGGCTAGAAAAAGGAGTTTTGGTATGAGGAGTCACAGAGTCCTTTCCAGATGTAAACATACTTTTATTAATGTAATCACATTATTGATTAACATATGCAGGGAAAGGAGGGTGAGGTCATGCAAGGTAAAAGGCGTTTGTACTCAAAGCAAATGGCAAAATATCCTGGGTAGAGAGCTGCATGGCTACATGGCATGTGGAAGTAAAATATTGTCTGGTGTAATCAACTAAGATGGGCTTAACAGTAGAAGCTCCAAAGATGAGTTAACTTTCCCAAAGTCATATGTCATGAAGACAGAATTTTCTCCTATTAAAATGTAAGATATGCATAGGAGGGACACTCTTTCTGTATGGGGTATATATGTGTTTATGTATGTACACATATGTATATGTTGACTTGGTTCAAAGGTGGCATGGAGAGATATGATTTGAAGTCTGACTGTGCTAGCACTTCTAGTATGCTAGCTGAGAAGAGGAGCAGACAAAATCCAGGACCAGTGAGACTTCATTCTCTATATATGGCATTAGGATAAAGACGTTCATCTGACACACATCAAATATTCTTACTATAAAGGTATGATGTTTAGGATTCAAAAGAAAAGTCACTTCCTCAACTCCTTTAAAGGGGAAAGGGTAGCCCTTAGCTTACAATCTCCAACTTAACTCCCTCCCACCAAATGCTGATTATATAGAGCAAATAAGAGTAAAACCATTTATCCAAGCAAAACAGCAAACAGCAATCAAAGAATCTCCATCCATTAAAATATATCAAAGAATAAAGAAGAGAGTAAATGAATTCTTCTTCTGGGAATGAAATACAACTTAGTTCAAACCAGGAGAGACAGAGTGAAAGATCTCCCTTAGAAGAGTTTCTTTCTCAGTACTTATAAGACTAAAGGTCAAGGAACATGATGGGACTGTGACTCCCACAAATATCCAAGGTTCTGAGGGCCCTAGTCTGGTACTCCCAGGAGCTTTTCTCTTCATATGCGTTTCTGCAATCTCTGTCAGAAACTAAAGTCCCTTATGCAGGTACACAGAATTATACAGCATTCTCTTATCCAATCAGAAGTCATGCCTCCTTCATGTAAACAGAAGCTTAGTGCTATCCCTCTGCAAGACCATCCCAGTCTTAAGTGGAAGCAAGGTTCAAAAAATTTGTATTTTTAAAATATTAATTATCATATATACCTTCTCACTCCCCACCCAACAACATGCAATGTAATTCGGGTGACTAACAAGAGTGGTGGATTCAGAAACAGGAACGTCGGGTATCCCAGGGAGAAGTGAGTTTTATTTTTGATATGTTATTTGAGGTGAAGGAAGAACGTCCAGGGTGATATGTCTAGTAGGAAGTAAGAAACTGGCTCCTCTAACTCTGGAGAAAATTTGATCAATATTACAAATTATTTGGAAATGACAGATTTGGAGCTAATTTTTATAAAGATAATACTTCAAACCATACAATTGGCTGAGATCCCTAAGGAAAAGACTTTAAACAAACAACAACTTTTTTTAAAAAAAAGGGCTAAAGGTAGAACTTTGGGGAACAATTATATTTAGGGCCTTGGAGAAGGAGTCAAGAAGGAAAAAAAAGAAGTGATCCAGGAAGTGAAAACCAGAGTGGTTCATTGTCATATATATCAGAGAAAGAAAGAATTCTAAGGAGGAGGAAGATGGGGTATATCAGCATTAAGCACAACAGCAATATAAAAAAGGATGGGAATAAAAAATTACTTGTGGGTTCAGATTTGAATTCTTGATAGAATAGTTTTGGATCATAGACCATTTAGTACAACTCCCTCATTTTTACAAATAAGAAAACTGAGGTCCATGCAGGTTAGATAACCTGCCCAAGATCAGAGGAAAGATTTTCAACTCAGATCTTCTGACTCCAGAGTCAGTGCTTTTCCCCCCACGGTAAGGGGGACAGAAGCCATACAGTAAAGGACTGAGGAATGAGTGGTTAACATAGAATTGGGAAAGCAATTGCAAACTAATCTTTAGAACACTTTTGGGAGCAAAAGTAAAAAACTAAATTTTCTTAGCAAATAAAATAGGTGAGGTCATCTGCTTAAAGATAGAGAGGTAGTTTTGAAGAGAGAAGAAAATTTTGGAAAGAGGTGCTGTGAGGCATTTCATAGGGAATTAATAAGAGATGAATAAAAGGAATGCCAGGCCACAATCAGACTCTCAGTGAGGCTAAGTAGCATGAATCAATTGATCAATTAACAAGCATTTATTCAGCACTTACTGGGTACCTGGCACTGTGCTAGATACTGGTGATTCAAATGAAACAATAAAACAATCCCTGTTCCCAGGGAATTTATGTAGTTGTGGTGAAGTTGCCATTTTCACAAAATTAGCAGATCTCTGGAAATTTTAGGGAAGCCCATCAACTGGGGAATGATTGAACAAGTTGTAGTACATGATTATGATGGAATATTACTATGTTTCAGAAATTATGAGTTCAATGATCTTAAAAAAATGGATTTGCACAAAATAACGAAGAGCAAAAATGAAAAGAACCAAGAGAATTTTGTATACATTAACACAATATTATTTGAAGAACAACTTGAGCAACTAGTCATTTTGACTATTATAAATACCCAAATTAACTACAAAGGACCTATCAAGGAAGATGCTATATGCATCCAGAGAAATAACTGATAAATAGAAGTATGTATAGAATGATTTTGCTCACATATATGTATATACATTATATATGCATATGCATATTTATGTTCAGTAGTAACCATCTGGGGGAAGGGGAAAGAGAAAAGAGAAAAAAAGAAATTTACATAATTTTATTATATATGTAAAAGCAGTAGTAAGTTGTACACAACAGATTTGCAGTTTATGTGTAATCATTTTTTTTCTATTCTACTGTTATGGAAATACTGTATTTCTTAAGTTTGGAATAAAATAAATAAGCAAGGAAAAAACAATCAGTATTTTCTTCAGGAGAGAAGCTCAACAGGCAAGAGTGGGAAAGGAAAAGTAACTTAGGGTTCAGGATTGGAAAAGCAGGTATGGTGGCCAGTTAGCTGAGTGAAAAATTCTAAGGTATTGTAGCAGTGTTGTGTTGTTCCATAGCGAGTACAAGACTACAAAAGCAGGGAAATGAAGGTAGAAGAGGACTAGGAAGGGATCAGGGGATTTAAGTTGTAAGCATCACTTTCATTAACGCAATAAGGATAATAAATTACCTATTAAACCAGATGTTTCATAAAACAAATACATTCTGAATAATCTATTCAGTGTTCCAGTAAGTTCATTTAGGAGATGTAACCCAATTTGACTGACATTTCTAGGTGTAATTGATTGATGCAGTAAAGTCAACTACCTGGAGTTGTCTGGTTTTAGTAGGGGCTAAAATTAAACCCTGAACACTCTGGAACTATGTCTAAATGCGATGTTGGGAAATTTTTCAAGAAGTAGAGAGATTAATAATAAAATAAATCATTTTTAATACTTAAAAGCAAGAGTACAAATTAATCTTTCAATTAAAGTAATGAATTCTGGCTAAGAGATGAGAAAAGGATATGAATCCATCTATTAAATGAGTTACTTTTTTTTAGTAATTAAAACAGTAAGGTTAAATTAGCCTTAGGGTTCACATACTAAATGGTATGGCACACCAATCTCATACATAGTATGCTTTTAAAGTGCTTTCACATGTATTAATTCATAAGACTGTCTTAAATAAGGTACAGCTTCTGCTCTAACCAAAAGGGGGGAAAAATGGAAAAAGGAAGAATACATTGAAACAAGAAGCTAAACTGCAGAGCACAAATAAATATTTGCCACACATGTTCACTTGTAAAACAACTATGTAAAGGACAAAAACAACACAAAAAACCTGGGCATGATGGGTAACTTTTTTTTAAGAATAAATATGTTTCCAGAGGAAATTGCTCAAGAGCATTCCTTACATAACCATTGCCCCAGTAATACTGCTCAGGTCAATGTGTGTCAGGATTATCTACTGCCTAAAAGCTGGCCACATAAAGGAAGGTTGTCAAGTGTAGCAATTGTATATTCTTTGTTGTAGCATTTACAAGTGCCTTTTGATAAGTACTTTCCAGAATTCAATTTGTTAGTTTTGGGTCTTCTGGTCAGACTAAATCTCTTGTTTCTTTTCAGATACTAGTATTAATTATATGGTTTCAACAAAAATATCATGACATGGAAAGTACACTCCTCCCCATTCTCTTCTCCCCAGTGCATTTTTTGCCCAGCAGAAGAAAGTTCAACTCATTTTTTTTCTGATTAACTGAAAATCTGAAGCTTCTCCAGCCATCAGACCCCATGAAAATGTAAAGAAAGATAGCTTTACAAGAGAAAGACCCCAGATAACAAAGTATGATTCTTTATAGTTTTGTTGAGATTTCCCAAGAAAATTATTTTCCATTTAAGAAACTAAAGTTTTACTTTAGGTGTGAAAATAGTGAGTAATCAAATCTATTGTGCTTGCCTTATTCATAGCAGGACCCTATTATCATGAGCAGAAGTAAAATTATTTTTTCTATAATGCAGACATAATTTTTCATCTAAATTATTGTCAAATTATGATAGGTGCTATACAATTTTGAGATTCGCAGAGCACCTGAGTGCAATTCTTTGCTCGCCACTTACCACTTGCTTATGTGACTGAGAAATGTACTTCCCTTCCTTAGTCATGATTTCTTCATCTGTAAAATGAAGGGTAGACACTGGATAACCTTTCCAACTCTAAAACACTGGGCCTAAAGTCAGGAAGTGCTAAGTTCAAATCCAGGCTCTAGCAACTTGCTATATGATGTCTGCCTCAGCTTCCTCATCTGTAAAATGGAATAATAGTAGTACATACTTCCTGGGGCTGTTAGGAGTGTCAGATGAAATGTTATTTGTAAAGCTTTTTTCAGTCTTTTATACAGAGTAGGTGTTTAATGACAATTTGGTGATATAGTGGATAAAGCTCTGGGCCTGGAATTAAGAAAACCTGAATTCAAATAGAGCTTCATAGACACTAGCTCTGTGACCCTAAGCAAGCCTCTTAACCTATATATCTCAGTTTCCTCATCTCTAAAATGAGCTGGAAAAGGAAATGGCAAACCACTCTAGTATCTTTGCCAAGAAAACCTCAAAAAGGGGGTTGTAAAGAGTCAAACAGGTCTGAAAGACTAAACAAGATGTTTAATAAATGCTTTTCCTCTTTTACTTCCCTTCCTCTAAGATGTAATAAATTCATTGGCACAAAAGGTTTGAGTATTCATCAAGCAGAATTACCTTCCCTTTCTTCAAACTTGATTTTTTACCATGGCTTTTAAAAAAGGGTGCAATTTCTGATTCTTACTTAGCATGACCCTTATATTTGGTCATTTAACAAATTAAGAGTTCAGTTCTGATCCTGTATGAATTTTACTCCTATTGAAGTCAGTGTTTTAACTGCTAGCTGTGAACATTTATAGTCGTCTCTTCAACACCAGTGGAAAACACAATAGCAAGCAGGCAAGTTGTGTGGAATGTGGACTTTGTTCCAGTTTGGTTCTTTGAGAGGCTATACATTCCTACCTAAAGTGGTGCCTAAAGCTTGGGGGTCCAGAGAGGAAGGTTTGGGGGAAAGAGAGAAAAGGGCAGGTGAAGGACACAGAGAAAATTATAAGAATACCCAAACCCAAGACTATCTGTGGGTTTTTACCATCTTTTTTTCTTCTTCCAATTCACGAAACCACTACTACAATGATTCAGAAGGGGAAGAAGTCCCCAAGATACTTCTTACGTAGAGTATGTCTTATTTTGATCTCTCAAACACCCAAAGGAGGCATGGTTTCAATGGACAGGGCCCTAGCCTTGGAATTCAGGAAGACCTGGTTTCTAGTTCTGGCCCTGCTACACACTTAGCCTGGAACCCTGCTCGCTAACATCCCAGCGCCCAAAGTCATTCTAAAATTATAAACTGCAGAAAAAGCACTCATCTGCATTAGTAAAAGAAGTCGCTTGCCTGAGCTGATAAAACCACAGGTCCCCTCCAAAAAAAAAAAAATTCCAACACCCACCCCTGCTGTCAAAGGCATTTAGACTTCCATTCTTTACACGCTGATCTTTGTGTTACTTGGATTCAGGTGTCTAGGGCGAAACAAGAACTATCTCCCTTTTGGCAGTTTTAAGGTGGCAAATTCTTAGGCCAAACTCATTTCTTCAGTACTTGAGTCTCCGGGTTTATTTTTTACAAGCAAGCAAAGTCCTCCCTTCAAGACGAGCTTCTGATGAAAACACTGCTAACCCACACGACTTTTCTACAGTACGGGAAAGCCACTGACAGAGAACACAGCACACAGTTAGTGGCTTTCTCGGAACTAGTCCAAGTCCCAGTCACCCTTCAGAGAGGCTGAAAGAATCGGTGTCCCAGACTGCAGGTGAAGCCTCGGGGCCCTTCCCACCGCACAGAACAGCCAGACAATACTAGATACTTCTCAGGGGCTTCAGGTCTGAAGACGGTGAAGCCAGTAAAGGAGCCGTGCCTCCCAGGCCGGGGCGTGCCAACACCCGCAAGGCCTTTTAGACGGCTCCTTCTCAGGTCCCGTCCTGGCTGACCCCACAGCAGCTGAGGGGCCGCCGGAGCTGGCCGGCGAGGCGTCCGAATGACGGCCCAAGCCCTCACGGTGAGTGGAGGAGCCAAGTGGCAACAAGCAGCCCTGACTAAGCGCTAAGTAGGGCCCGGCTTCCCCCGCGAGGCCGCCCCTGGTGGGGCCCGGCTGCCCGCCCGAGGCCGCCCCTGGTGGGGCCCGGCTGCCCGCCCGAGGCCGCCTCTTATAGGGCCCGGCTGCCCACCCGAGGCCGCCCCTGGTGGGGCCCGGCTGCCCGCCCGAGGCCGCC
>CM053770.1:346087158-346215743 GCA_028658325.1 Potorous gilbertii
CACCTTTTACATCTACTACCATAAATGTAGACAACTATGGATAGAAGCAAAAAGACCCCACAAAATTTAAAATTAAACAGTCTTTGTGCCTGTATTTCATGTGTTCAGTCAATTTCTGATGAAAGAAGACCAAAACTTGATTTAAATTTAGCTCTTTAGGAAGGTACTGGTTTAGTAAAAATTGAACTAGCTTTTTCCAGGTTGGTTGCATCCTTAGTCATTTTTTTGACCCCAGAAAAAAAACTTTGCTCTTCTCCCTTTTGTGTTGGCAGGAAATTCTGAAAAGACCACCCTAACCCTGAGGTTTTTAACCAAGCCCAGATATTTTTTTCTTTTAATTTTTTTTTTTTTAATCATAGCCTACCTAGAAAGGGAAGCAGAAGTCTTATGGAAGCGAAGTTAGGCTAAAGGAGATCTGATTCATATCTCTGAGGTACCCAAGACAGGGGCGTTGGTAAATTTTCTTATTGGAAAAATGAGGCTAGAAAATCATATTTGTTAATACATTTTATTCTTTTTGTGTATATATATGTACATGTACATACATATAAATTTTCTGAAATTGTAATGATTCTCACAGTAATTTATATTTATATCTACAAACAGCATTTCAAGTTTACCTACTCTGTGAATTTTCACACTTTATGCTTTAATTCAGAGGTCTTGGTGACTAAGTTTGCAGCAAATTTCCATTTGATTTTCAATTTTTTTGTGATTTCTACTTAATTTTTTCTTCCAACTTTATTATAGAATTAGCACTCTTAGACACATTTGCAGAGACCAATCCAGTCTTATATCCACCTCCTCACATACACCCCCATTTAAGACATGAGAAATGAAAAGCAGTTAAGTGATAGATCACAGTGCTCAGAGGCAGAATATGAAATGTTTGAAATCTCTTTTTACCAGGGCTTGAGATGACAGAACAGGATTGGGCCAGAAACAGTTCTTCCCTTTTAACAATGATTTTTTTATCCCTGTTTTATCCTACTTTACCTCAAACATAGGGTTTTAACATTTTAGAAATCGATCACTGAATTTGATTTGGCCTCACCATAAATCTGGTTAGGGCATCTGTAAAGTTCAGTTGGAAGACTGTATTTCAGTCTGTGCTACTGAGTTACTTGGCATGCATTATTAATTTTTAGTACAGTAAGTACATTGAGGCAGCCCGGTGTAATAGAGAGAACACCGCAGTTGGCAGTCAGCAGACCTGAATTCTGGTCTTGACTCTTCTCCTGTGTTCCTTTTTTGGCATTTAGTAAGCCTCAAACTCCCTGAGCCTGTATTTCCTTGTCTCTAATAATGGGGATACTGAAGAAAAGTGTGTATTTTTTATAAGCTTTAAAAAGCCAAAGTTTTTAACCTGGGGTCCATGCCCTTTCAAAATAAATATATATATTGATTACTTTAAACACAATTTTTCTTTGTAATTTACTTATTTTGTTTTATACATTAAAAAATATTCTTAAGTTCATAAGCTTTTGTCAGATTGTCAAAGCAGTTTGTAATGCATGAAAGGTTAAAATCCTTGCTTTAACACAATGAGTTCAGAATTCAAGAATATTTCTGAAGGACCAAGTTGTGTCAGTTGATGCAGTGCATTCTTTTATCCTAAAGACAAAGAAAATAGAGATTTTATTTCAGAGCAGAATTACAATATTTTGTTGACACACCTTCTAGCTAGTGCTATGGCAGTCAGTGCTATTCTGTAAACATTGAGAGAGGAAAATATGTCTTTAAATTTTCACCTCCCTCACAAAAGCTTAGAATTTGCTTGGTTTTATGATCACTGAAAGTTGGCATAGGTTGCACTTTTTTTTTCCCATTTAAACCTAAAATGCTTTTATTTCTGATGATATTGTTAAAACTTAGGAATTATTCTTTTTAATAAAATATTAGAAACTATTCCTTCAGGATAAGGACCTTTTCCAAATTATGTTGGCGTATTACTAATTCCTACTATTACTAAGGAAGACTATTTAGTAACATATCAAACTTTTTCTTAACTGTTTCTACGAGGGAGGCTGGCATGGAGGGCAGGAGTGGTATAGGGTGGGATACATGAAGAAAGTAACCAGTACAAAGGCAGAAATCAATTACAATGTTTTTGTAGTAAAAGTGAAAAATATTGACTTAATGATCCTTTATACCATAAGACTAAGTTGCTTTTTGTAAAAGTTTGCCCTTTTTTCCCTACACTGTTCTGTTCTTTTCTAGCTGAAATAACTGTTTTGTTTTTGTTTTTTTCTTTTTACCCCTACAGCAGTTCTGTGGTGTTCTTGGTCACACATTTATGGAGTTTCTGAAGGGCAGTGGAGACTATTGCCAGGCACAGCACGACCTCTATGCAGACAAGTGAACTGTAGAAATTCATTACTACTCCACCAAGAAGCCCCCTTAAGAGCGGTTAACCTGGACACAAAGTGTTGAATTGAAATTGGCAGAGCATTTTACAAGAGTTCTGACCTGGATGGGGTAAACCTCAGTGCACTGCCTTTCTTTTGCCTCAGTATTACTGGATCGAAGAATTGCTGCTTCTTGTTAGGAGGTTCATTTCATTTCCCATTGCTCTCAACTTCATACTTAAAGCACTGAGAATTTCAAGTGGAGTATAGTGAAGGAGACTTCAGTTTCTTTACATCACTTCTGTATTCAAATTTTTAAATCCTTTCATAACCTTATTGAGTGTTTTTTTAACTAAATTGACATGGCTCGAATGAACCGCCCAGCTCCTGTGGAAATCACCTACAAGAACATGAGGTTCCTTATTACACACAATCCAACCAATGCAACCTTAAACAAATTTATAGAGGTAAGTATGGAAATAAACAGCAGTGCAGTTAACCAAGTAATATTGAACAGCAACAGCAATTTAGTTTTAAGAGCTGCAAGTTTGCTTTTAGAAAAAGGTGTACATGGTGATTCTCCTTACCTAATACTTCAGGAATTTTAGATGCAATACATTAGGGAGATACATTCCAGTTCTTAGACCCAGAAATAAGAAAATCAGAATGAAATGGCTTATGGAAAAAGATATCTTCCATAAAGAAGCATACATGAGTTAATTTTGGATCTAGAAATTCTTCATTTAGATTCTTAGTCATTAATGTTCAGAAAAAGAACTGTATTTTACAATTCTTATCTGAGTAAATTAGTCATTCATTGGCACCTTAGTTTAGGCTAAGACATAGTATAATTTTAGTAAGTCAAAAATGCTGACATTCAAATAAATAGATTTCCTGTTTCCCTCTTTGACCAAGGACAAGCTACTAAGCTCCATGTCATAACAGTAGTCAGTCTCATTTAGTCAACTTGTTACTAGAGTCTCTACCCCTCTTTGGATAAGGAAATAAACATCCTTGCACTTTCTACTTCATTGTGTTGTGCTGAAGGAAGATGCCAATGGCATATTGTACATAAGCCACCTTTTAAAAGTAAGGAATAAAAGCACCCACACAGTCCTGGAGATTAATTTCATTATTCTACCAACTAATACCCTGCTGAAATTCTTTTACAAGCTAGTTTAATGAAGAGAGACACATGCCTGGGTTGATAGCCCAATATCACACCTATACCATAGATTTTTAGAATAATTTCATTATGAATATTTGAGGGCTTGTATTTTTTTTTTTGTTAAATAGTTTTGAGTTCTTAAATATAGGACTGCTATTAAGGGACTATGAGTTAAAGATTTCTTGAAAAGGCCTACACATTAGATTGCTGATAGTCTTGAATGATCTATGTTGGTCCTTGTAGGTTTTTCTTGTTGCCATCCTCTTTTTATAAGTTCAGAAATATCTAATAGGAAAAAGATAGAAAAAAAGTAAATTATTCCTACTCAAAAGACTAGGAGGACTTTGTTTGAAAGTTACATATGCTGCACAGTCTCTAAACTTTTCATCCTTAGTTTCCTAACATACTGCAAAATTTATATTAGGAAAATGGATTATAATTTTAACTACATTTCACTTTGACTGTAAGTCCTCTTGACATTTGTTTTCTACTTGTCAAGTCAGAGGTCATAATCCAGGCTGTAATTTGCCTCAGTAGTTAATTTACTAAGATTTAGGTTTCTCAACTTCTGAGTTTGGTGATTATTTTCAATAGCCAGTTTTTTTTTCCCTTTTCCTCAAAAGAAAAGTTACCTTTTCTTGACAGAAAAAGAATATATTATTTACTTGAGTAGAAAAAAGACATAATAGCATGCTTCCAAAAGAACATTTTTTAGCAACAAGTTTAAGTCTTAAAAGTAGAAGTCTTAATAATAATTTTTCAGTTTTCCATACAGATTCTCTAAAATGAACATTTTACCCCTTTGTAAAATGCTTTCAAAGAGGTTTCATTGTTACAATTATTAAAAATTAGTTATTAAAAATAATACTTAAAATTATTAAGTCTTACTTTTTTAAAGAAACATCTATTCAGTTTTTACTCTGTATGGTTTCTTGTAAAAATGAGTAAATTATTGAGAATAAAAAAGTTGGACCAGAATACTTTCAAGGTTTCTTCCAATTCTAACTCTGATCCTCTGAAATAATTTCTTATTTCAGCTCTTTAAATAGTTTATGACCAGTCGTAACGAATCATTTACTAATGTGTATGATACTGCATATAGTTTTATTGGTTTGAAATTGTTAAAATAATACCACATAAGTTGGTTGTTTGTTTTGTTTTGTTTTCATTTCTGTGTTCAAGGAACTCAAGAAGTATGGAGTTACCACAATTGTAAGAGTATGTGAAGCTACTTATGACACAACCCTCGTGGAGAAAGAAGGCATCCAGGTTCTGGTAAGTGATATTAAATTTTTATTGTCATATTTCTTACCAAATTTCATCCAAAAATATTTACTCACTTTTAAACTTTTCTAAAGTTTCACTTGCAATAAAATAACTCTGTATGAATATTTATAAAATTAATGTGGGGAAAATATATTAATGAAGAAAACTGCACCACTTGGATTGAGGATTTAAGGATGAGAGTACATGCTCACCAGAACTTTACCTGGTTTATCATTTATTGATAGTAAAACAAAGAATACAGTGAGAATTATTTGCCAGCCTGTAATATAACTACCTACATCACTTTTTTTTTTTAATTTATAAATGTTCTACAATCACTTCCTTAAAATTGAGATTTTATACCCCCACACCTTCCCCCCCTACCCTGCTCCTTCCCCATGACAGCATACAATTCTGTATAGGTTCGACATATACTTTCCTATTGAGCATATTTTCACTATAGTGATGTTATGTAGTCACACTGACATAAGTGGAAGAACTCATATAATACATCACTTTTAACTCTGATTCAGGATATGCCGCGGCACATGTGAGGTCTGACAAAGATGATTAGAGTGGCTCCTGAACATTGTGGTTTACTTATTGTATTTTATATTCTAAACTTAAAATGGCTAGGCTTAGTAATCTGGTACTCGGTAAGTACCAGTATCTAGAATGGTTATGATTTTGTTTTTCAGGATTGGCCTTTTGATGACGGAGCACCACCATCCAACCAGATTGTTGATGACTGGCTAAACCTAGTGAAAACTAAATATCGTGAAGAACCGGGTTGTTGCATTGCTGTTCACTGCGTTGCAGGTCTTGGGAGGTAAATAGAAATTTTTACATCTGTTCAGATTTCTTGAGGGGCTACGATAAAAAAAAAAAAAATAGTTTTAATTATTTATTTCTGTATGATATTTATTTCACAGGTAAATATATTTTAGTAATATGATAAAACTTTCCAAAGCCTAACATAAATGTGGGTTGTTTTTTCACCTATCACACTTCTCCCTTTCATGAGCCCATGGTTTACTTGGTGATTAGTCCACTGGTAAACATTTTTCTAATTTAGCAGTGCACAAAAAAGTTTTAGAACATTCTGCAATTTAAATTTCATCCCTTATCTCCCGCCCTAACATAAATTCCTTTGGTATTTAACAAAGCTTAATCAGATACAACAAGCATGTGCTAAGTACCCACCTTGCATAGTGCTAAGCACCAGGGTCCGTCCTTAAAGGAAGTTAAAATATAGCAGATATTCTTTCTGGAGTTTTGGTACTTAATAAAACTCAAGGTAGTATTTCTGTATTTTTGTTTAATAGAAATGTAAGATGAATAATATTTTGAGCTCTTTGATTGAAATGTTGCACCTTGAGTACTATTTCTTTCTCAGTAAATATTTGGACAATCAGACTACAATGAAATGCTTATGAAAATTATTGTGGGTAGAAATGAAGTATGTTCCCCTTTAGTCTCCACCTGTTGTATGACTAGTATAAATAAAACAGGGGGAAGGGAGATTTCTGTGATAGTGGTAGTTTTGAGACCCCTTCCCCTCTGGAAAACAATAGATTACATAGTCTTAGAGAAATTATTGTTTGTTTTTGTTACTTTTACCAGTTTTAAGCTTTATTTAACTGCAAAGGAAAATATTGTCAACAGAGAGGCAAAGTTAGCAACATATTTTTCGGTCTACCTGGTGGTACTAACATTATAGGGATTATATATTTTTTTCTGTTTCATATGCCCTACTCTTACATTTAAAAATAAATGTTACTAGGGGTTTACCTAAGGAAAGAAAATCTAATAGAGGCCAAATTGTATTGTTGGGAATTTTTTTGTTTTTTTAAATATCACCAAAATTTCCCTTGCTATCCCATCTTTTCTTTTAAATAAAAAGTGGCTGAAGAAGATAACAAGAATTCAGCAAGACTGCTAAGTAGTAGAGACATAAGCAGTATATGCAGTGCACCATATCTATGTACCTCCCAAAGGGAAAAGGGGGATTTCTCTTTGGAGCCAAGCTTGATCTCTCTGTAGTTTCACAACATCCGCTTTTGTAGTTCCTTCCATTTACATTTCTGTGATCATTGTGTATTATTTTATTGGACCTACTTGCTTCCCTTTGCATGCAAATCATTTTTCATAGCATAGTAATATTCCATTACATTTATATACCGCATTTGTTCCCCAGTGAATGGCCATCTACTTGTTCTATTCTTTTTTCAAAGTTCTGCTATAAATATTTTGATGTATATAGACTTTCTTATCAGTGCAGACTTAAGTTATTTTAAATAAATACCATTATTGTAAAAAAAAAATTTGGCAGTAAGATCTCCTAAATCTGGCCAGTGACTCAGTCTTTGATACAATAAAATTATAGCAAGTGTGTTGCTGGATGGAATACAATTATAACTACCATCGTCATGTCCTATTAGTGTCCCATAGTAAGACTGCTTGATCTTTTAATAGCACGTTTTATACAAAGATGAATAATCCTCCACCACAGATACATTCCCTGGTTGTTCTTCCTACTGTGTATAATGGCTCTAAGGAAAATGTCTATTATTTATATTGCTGTGAGGAGAAGGACATTAAATGAGGTCATCAAATGAAGAGTTATTCATTCACTTAACTCCCTATCTTTTACTCTTGAGGTATCTCAGTTATATGCATTCTTGAAAATATTTGCTCAAATAAGTGAAAAGATCTCTAAAAGGAAGAAAATAATCAAGGAAATGAGCCCTACGCCCTCTTCTTTCACTTATGTGTATAAGTTACTTTCACTTATTCCTTTGTTAGAAGAAGGTCACTTAGTTGTGAAATACAGAATTCCTTTCTTCCTTTCCTGATGGTGACTTGAAGTAGTTTTTGAAGATAATGGCCTTATGATTCAGTTACTCCCTACAAAAATTGTCCAAGAGTATACATTAAAAATAAATGTTATTGCTAGCTCATCTCTTAGCCCACTTGCCTAAATCTTTTCTTTTCCTACCCAGTTTTTTTTAATCAACAAGTTTTTAAATTGTTATCCTTTCCCTGTAGAATAAAACACGAATTAGAGTAGTGACTTTGGCAAATAAATTGTACTCCCAGGTGACCTTTGGGTTAGACTAGTGGGGGTTTTGTTACTTTTGGTCAATTCATTTACTAAAATTCTCCTATCAGAGCTCCAGTGCTCGTTGCCCTTGCACTAATCGAAGGAGGAATGAAGTATGAAGATGCAGTGCAATTCATAAGACAGTAAGTATCAGTTTTTTTAAAGTTGTTCTGATAGACTAAACTCACTTATGCCCGAGTCCTCCCAGAATCTTTCATCTATGTGATAACAAGAACTAGTGTTATGTGAATTAAAATACTCAGGTGTAGGGAGGGTACAACATGAGTAAAGGCATGGACTGGGAGCCAAGTCAACAGGCATTTATTAAGCACTTACTATTTCTCAGTGACCATTCTAAGTTCTGGGGATACAAAGAAAAGCAGAAAAACAAAAAAAAAACCAGATTCTCCGCTCAAGCAGCTCACAGTCTAAAGGGGGAAGACAACCTGAAACAACTGTACAAACAAGATGCATACAGTATACATTGGAGATGATCTCAGGGAAGGGACTGAGATTGAGGAGAACTGGGAAAGGTGGTACTTGGTATTTCAATTGAGACATCGCATTTGTACATAAGATTAATCTGGCATGAATGTGAAGGATGAACTGGAGGGATGTTGGCATTATAGTCAAGTGATAATGGCGGGGGGGGGGTGAGGTGTCTACGGTGTTAGCCATAGTAGGACAGTATGAGTGTGAGTATAATTGAACCATATAGGATGTGGATTACATTTAAAGATAACACATGATAGTAAAGTTGTTGTAGGCATTCTTTTTTATATATTCAGTTTGTGATAACAAAAGGAAATACAAATACATCCAGTAAAAAGTTTAGTTTCTTGGTACAAGTCATAGTTTATAGTGTTATACAATTACATATAATCATTTTTCTAACTTGGGATTCTAGAATCATCTTTTTTCTCATTCCTTCCTTAAAGTGGGACTAGAGACTTCTATAAAAGACCTACCTGCTGAGCAGTGGGAGTTGAACTTTGAGCTCCAAGCCACTAGGAATGACTCCTATGTGATGGGGATGTCTCTTATTAGAAACCCTTCATAGCCCTCCCATTTCTTGGTGTCAGCTGACTCCTCAGTCATCATCTATTTTCTTTACATTCATGGGCTCTCTCTGAATTGATCTACTTGCTTCCTTGCTATCACGTTTCCATTTGAATTTTTCCTTCCTTGGCCGATTGTGGAATAGAGGGAAATCTTTCATTTAGTCCTGAGAGTTAGTGAGGATTTTTGTTTGTTTTACTGCTCTTTAACAGGAGAGAAGAAATTGTCTGGTAAGAAAATTTTGGTGTCCCTGCTCCACCCGTTCCATTTCCCATATATTCATCTTTTTTCCCATTTTAAAGTATGAATTAGGGAAGAAAATCCATTAAACATTACTCTTAGAAATGTTAACATTTAATAGAAATAGATAATAGAAAAATCACATTTATATTATCCTATACTTCAAGGAAACATGGGCTTATGGGCTGAAAAACGTCAGATGTCTGGATAAAGGAGTGCAGGATTTACAGTTGGGGTCACTCTTGAAAAGGCTTATGATCTGGGAAGCCGAGATGGACACTTTTCAGGGGATTTTATTACCCCCATCATTACCTTATCCCTTGAATGCCACCTTAACTAGGCTGAAGGTAAAAGAGAATTAGGCATTAGCTAAGAGTTCCTGCCAATGGTAGGGATAGAAGAAACACCTGTGTCCATCAGCTTTGTTCTAGTTATCTATATGTATCTGTGCAGAATAGTTCTCTGCAGTCTTTATAACCAGTTCTTTAAGGAAGAAGGAAATATTAAATTGATTCCATTTTAGATAATTTGACAAACTCTTTAAGTGGTGTGTGGCAAGGAACCAATGAGTTCAGCAAGAATTTTCAATAATTCTTCCTTTTTGTTCTGGTCATTTGTAACCTCATATTGTTTATGATTTGGGGGTGCTTCATAGAAGGATATACTAAATAGAATAAGATGTGCAATGGGCAAATGTTAGAAATTTGTTGTTGTTGTCTTTTTATAGAAAACGTCGTGGAGCCTTTAACAGCAAGCAACTTCTTTACTTGGAGAAGTATCGTCCTAAAATGCGGCTGCGCTTCAAAGACTCAAATGGTCACAGAAACACCTGTTGCATTCAGTAAAGTTGAGCTGCCTATATTATTGCCTTGGAAGCAAAAAGTGGAAAACAGGACCTGGGGCAAATTACATACATAACTAGCCAACATGTAGGCTTGATGAATAAGTCTAATGAAGCTTCCATAGGAATATTTTAAAGCAATTTTATAGGTTACAAGCTTGGCAGAAATGCAGCTTCTGTCTTTGGGTTACTAACAACCTGTTCGGACACTTAGTAAAAGTAAAAGATTCTTGCTGTTCAGCCTTTGGAACTTCTTGTTTATCATTTTTATCAATTGAACTTTCCTGAAATCATGCAGTATTGAGTTACAAATCTTATTCAAATCTATTTCCCAATACCAGAGTCTTATCATCAAATATGAAATTTAGAGAGATTAGGTGCCAAAATACCCAGCACAATGCTTACATATTTTCAGTATCATACAGAGTTAACATCCTGGGAACTACAGACAGTAACCTGAACCCTGTGTAGTTCTTAATTCCTTCAGTCATTTCAATATTGAAGATAGGGCCTATATGGTAATTGCCTGCTCACTGTATGTTTACATCTCCCACAGTCGCACTAGAATATCGGGATTTGCACAACCATTCATTTTGTTGGATTTTACTAAGTCTTAAGGTGATACTTTAATTGTCTTTCTGTAAACCTTTGTCTCATTTTGTGCTGTTATCAAGACCTGCGTTTTGAAAAAAAAGATCACAATCCTCTGGTTGAAAATCCATGTAAAAATCTACACATTGTACAGAAGCACACAAAGTCTTTAATGTCTCCAGACAATAAGCCTTACAGTTAATTTAATGTTCGCACTAATGGGGTGCAACTTGACAGGAAGGGTGTGAGAAAGGATGGGAGGGGGCTATTAAATATTTCTAGTAAAATGTTGCCTTTGTCTTGTGCAGGAAGTATAGAATATGCCCTTTACTTTAGTAAATATTTTTTAAAAGGTAGAGATGCTTTGTTATTGTAGCTAAAGCAATTCTTAATCATAAAATTTCTGAAAATCTTGTAATTTCTTTTTCTGTACCTATTGAAAGTTGTTTACCAACTATTGCTTTTGTTGAAAGTGATTTTCCCCCCTCTTTCCCCATTCTTCTCTTCCCCCCCTCCCCTGGGAAAAAAATGGGTTCCTGCTATGAATTGAGCAGACCTCTAATATTTTGTATGCCTTTTGAGCTTGTGTAACTTAATATTTGGATACTTGATAATTTGTTTTATTATGTAATTGATAAAATGGTGATGTGTATTAATGTTAGTTCAACCATATATTTATACTGTCTTGGGAATGTGTGGTTATAGTTCTGTGGGAGAAATAATTTTCCAGTGTTCACCAGCTTGTAAAATCTAGTGCGAGAGCTTAAACATCTAAATAAATAAGTACTGAAATGCACTTACCACTATTGAGGTTGTTTTGTTTAAATTTAACAGCAACTTTCATTCATGACTATTTTATTACAGGCTCTTTACTTGAAGTATTAAATGTTATCATTGCCCTTTATAAATGGAAAATAAACACTAGTGATGTTCTAGCCTATAGTTACAGCTGAAGGAGAGTGAAAGCTGCTGTTGGATTTATTCTGAAAACAATTTGCCAAGATAATGTTCATTATTTTAAGATCTATAATAAATGCCCTGAATAACTAGGCACATGTACCACTGAACTACAGTGTAATAGCCTGGAAAATGGTTTTAAAGCCATCTATTGCTAATTCCCATACCTTCACTTTAAAATTTTAATAAAAATTTTTCACAGCACACTGAATTCTATAGTTATCAGCAGCTATTAAAGTAAATTATTAATTTACTATGATCCAACAAGTTTCATGTTTTTCCTGGATAAAACAAAACTTGATTCTCCCCTGAGTTCTTATAGAATTGAGCTGTCTCAGAATCATACCCAAATATTTGTGTTGAGAAGAAAAAAAACTTGTCTGCACTGTATC
Organism: Potorous gilbertii; assembly: GCA_028658325.1. Classification (NCBI taxonomy): domain Eukaryota; kingdom Metazoa; phylum Chordata; class Mammalia; order Diprotodontia; family Potoroidae; genus Potorous; species Potorous gilbertii. Next base: position 346,099,124 of record CM053770.1, read on the forward strand.
AAGCATCTGGATTTTGAAAAGATTGACCAAGTTTTTCACATCTTGGATTCAACACATCATTAATGATAACTTGTAGTAAAATGCTTATTGAGCTGGAGTTAGACTTGAAATGGTGCAGGTTTGAGTTTTTTTGTCATGTTTTAGAGAAGAACCAGAGGCAGAAGTAGAAAACTATAGCTACTCTATATATAAAGTACTAAAAATTTGCTTATAATTTGAATTTGCTTTTTTTTACTTTGATATTTGGAATTCCGCAGAAAAAAAAAAAGAAGAAAAAACACTTTACCATACAAATATGAATGCTGGTGACTTTTCAAGTAACCCTGGGTTCTTTAAGGCTATGCCAGAACCCAAGTTAAAGGAAAGAGCATCAAACTGAAATTCCCTATTTCAGCACCTTCTGAAGTGGGTCCCAACTTTACTTTCTAGCCTTGTGTTAAATCCTTTCATGAATTGTGTGTTCCCAAAACACCCCTCACTTTTACTGTGAATTTTTTAAGCTTTCTGCCTCTACAAAGCTTTTACTGTGAATTTGTTAAGCTTTCTGCCTCTGCAAAGCTTGCCTTATCACCATCCTCTACTCCCAGCTACAGATAATCTTTGTAATGGTTAGTTTCTCTTCTGCTTTCATTTGCCTGGGTGCATCTACCCTTATCAACTCAGCTCCATGGAGAGGAGGAATATGTTCATTTTGCTTTACAAGTTTTGCATAGTTTAATGATTTTATTGAATGTTTTCTTGGCAGTGAAAATCTACCCCTTCTCCACTTGTTATAATAAAAATTTCCACTAGATTTGAGGTCCAAACAACAGGCAAAATTTTGAAATTGATTTGCTTTATTTTATCCTTACATTTTTGTATTCTGCTTCTCACCTCTCAATACTCCTCTTACCAAGCATCCAGTTTCCTCATGATATATATCCTTAGGCAGCAGCAGATCAGAACTGTCCTTAATCTTAAATGTTCCAAGAGTAAACACTTACCTGCTTCCTTTTAATCAAAACTCACTATTCTCTCAGTATGCTGTCTTAGCTAGGTGCTAAGAAAGAACAAATTCTTTCTTACAGTAAGGTGAATGAATAGTTCTATAACACAGTATATTTAATTTTTCAAAGTATTTGTTAATTCAAATAACATAATTGGTATGTCCTAAAATAGTGTGGTAAAAAATGAAGTTTGTGTGGAGAAGACATGGAAGAGAGCACCTAATGGGCCAACCCATGTTCTCTAGCAGACCACCCGTGGGCTCAGCTCCCCCTTAGGTAGTCTACATTTTACAGCATTTCCACTGTATGTTACTCCTGAACCCATAGATTTTCAAAAACTCCCAAGTTTTTGCCCTACCCAACATCTCCCAAGAGTATGTAATAATTGTATTTTTATACTTTATATAAATCTTTCATTTTGTCCTCATAACAACCTTCCAAAGCAGATAGAAATATTAAGTTCCTCAGTTTTATAGACAGATGCAGAAGTTAATTCTTGTTTAAGACCACATAGCCAGTATGTGACAGGTCCTCCCACTTCGTCCTGTGAAAGAAGATTTTTCCATGGCTGAAAACTCTAGGAAAGTCACTGTCTTCTGATTCCTAATCAATACTCTGACTCCTTTTTAAATTTGGGAACTGCCTATGTTTCAGTTGATATACTAAATTAATACAGATTGTGCTCAGTAAGACATGATCATGAATATTAAATCTAATTGGCTTATTTTTACAAGCATTTATTATTCCTGTCAACCCCTAATATTGAGGATTTTTTTTGAGGAAAAACTTTTATAACATGTATATATAGTCTATGTGTGTATTAGTCCAGCAAAACATTCTCATACTGATGACATCTAAAACTAATGCAATAAAAATTACATTCAATAAGAGGACTTGGAAGAAAGATTTGAAAGGGAATAGGAGACTAAACTAAAGAAATGGTAGCTCAGAGAACAAATTACAGAAATAATAAAAAACTTAATCCAAGAAGTTAACAATGAGACAACAGAAAACATACCAAAATACATGGTTACAACTAAAGCAGTCTTTAGGAGTAATTCTCCATCAATAAAAGAAAGAGCAAATAAATGATACTTGAACAATAAATCCATTCTTCCAACAAAACAATGAAGTATAAATTCAACAAATCAAAGGAAAGATGAATTGGAAACAAGATAATAAAAACCAGAAGCTTTAAAAAAACAAAGATATATATATATAGTTAGCTAATTTGATTTTTTAATGGGGAAATTGAGTATCAAAAATGAAAGAAATAACAATTGGAAATGAAATTATTTTACTATATCCTTACATCCTCACAAAACTGATAAAGGAAGTGACTGCCTAGTTTAAAAAATATATAGATATATGATTAACAAAAGAAAACTTATTTAACTTAGTCTATTTAAAAAACATTAAGCTCTAAATGTACTCTCAAAAACCTCCAGGACCAGATGGATACATGAACACATTTTAAAAACATTTCTAAAATTGCATAACTTCAAAAATAAGTAAAATGATATATTTCTATGATACAAATATGGTCTTGATACCTAAACCAGGAAGAGATAAGAGAAAGATATCTATTGACTAATATTTATAATGAACAATTTTTATTCAGAATTAAAATATCAACAAATAGGCTACAGTAACATAGTACAACAGTCATAAAGTATAATCAGGTTGGATTTGTGTCAGGATTGAAAAACCACATGATTATATAATCGTACTGAAAAGGATTAATCCAAAACCTTTTTCTGTTAAAAAAAAAAAAAAGACTTTGGCTTAAATATAGTAAGCACTATCTGAAACAAGCAGTAAACATATATAATGGGAAAAGAGACATTTCCAATAACATCAGGGGCAACTCAAGAATGTCCAGTCACCATAACTATTTAACAGTGCTAGAAATGTTAGCTTTAGCAATAAGACAAAATAAGTTGAGATAATAAGCATTGGAAAATAGTTACCACTTTGCAGATGATAAGATTTTCATGGAGAAAACTAAAGAGTCAATTAAAAATTAATTGAAACAAATTCAGTAAAACTTGCAGGATGTAAAATTAATTCATGTAAACTACCAACATTCCTGCATATAATCTACAAAACCCAGCAGGATGAGAGATTCCACTCAACAACGGAATGTGTATAAAATCTTTGGGATCTTATTTACCAAGACATACCTAGCACTATGTGAATCCAACTACAAAGCAGTTGCAAAAATAAAGACAGACAAAAAAAGATGCTCATGGGTAAGAATTCAATATAATAAAAATTTTTGACATAACTCTTATTGTTGTGTCAAACAGCAAAGGATTATTTCACAGGGCAAAAAAAAAATAATTAAATGCACACAAAGTACAAAAAGAATCTTGAGGGAAGTGATGAAAAAAATGGAAAAGAAGGGAGCCTGGGAATACCAGATCTCAAATTATACACTACAAGAGAGTAATCATTAAAATTATTTTATATTAGTCAAAGAAAGATTATTATATCTCATGTTACTTTGTCTCATTTGTTTTGAAACTAGACTACCTTGAAAAACTCTAGTTTTTTTCCCCTAAAATATATTATTAGCAATTCCCCTTTGGAAATTGTGGAAGGAGTAAAGGAAACTAGCATTGGCACTTAAAAGTTAGATTCTCTATGACAATTATGGTGACTTAACTCTCTTGAAATTCAGTTTTTTCTTTTAAGTGACTGACCTACTCGCCAGGATTTCTATTTTCTAGAAAAATAAGAAAAGGGAAAGTCAAGCTAAAAATACTGGCTCCTTACAGATGAAAGAACTTTTGTATTCACCAGGAGATTTTTCCTCTTGAGTTCCTTAGTTTGCAGTAACCACAACCTTTTCCTCTTTTGGGGGTGGAGGGGTCTGGGGGTGGGGTGTGTGTGATGTTTTGGCAGCAATGTAATCCAGTTTGATTTTAAATGTTTATTAGTTGTTCACTATGTGCCAAGGCACTTTCAGGGCAATGAAAATTCACATCAGCCTGTAGTCTCATCAATTTTGAAGTTCCCTCCAACAATGTAGAATGGAACCCATCCATGCCTGCCCATTCCATGTGGTTATTTTTCAGGCCTTCCCATAGGTTTACCATAGAAAGAGCTACCCAACTTGCTGGCAACTTTCATTTCTGCTGACATCACAAAGATACTACAGTAGAGCACTCTTGTCTACCTATCATCCCTTAATCTTGCCATGTGATAGTCCATTTCTTGTCCTATCATGAAATTCCTTGATATCTTTTACTCTTCTTTTCTTCTTAGTTCTTTACTAGTTATTTGTTGCTGCCTGTTCACACCTATCTTGTACCTATCTATGTAATACTTATTTTTAGTTCTTTGAAGATAGTTGCATTTCAGGGCTCACTGCCATATAGCAACACCAGTAAAGTGTTAGTATGAAAGATGGACTTTTGCTTTCATGAGAAGCATGGGGTCAGCAAAAGATCTTTGTAATTACCTGAAGGCAATTCAACTTCTCTCCCTCTCACCCCCCCCCCACCCTCACCATGCAATTCTGGGCCCATGTTAGCCTGTATTAACTGTCCCAGATTTATAAAGGGGGTATATAAAATTTATATACCTTCTTTTAGAGTATCCAAATGCAATTTGGGCAACAGACATTTTTCGTCCACCTGATATTTCCTATGTGAATGGTCATGTGAAGTTTCTTTGAATTATTATAGATTTCTTCCCAGAGGTTCCTTTGTATTCTTTGGTTTGATGCAGTCAACATAATGCCATCCGCAAACAGGAATATATGGAGGCACTCACATCCATGGAGAATCTTTGATTTAAACTCTGCATTGGATTTCTTCCACCAGAGTGCCAAACACCTTTAGTGAGCATACATCTCTCTGTTTTATGTCTTAGGTGTTTATTATCAGAGCAGCATTGAACAGGGTCATTTATGTTATATCCTTCAAGAAATCTTAAAGGTATGGATAGGGTCATCTTATTCTAAAAGAATCTATAAGGTAGCCTTTTGTTGCAAGTTCAGTTTATTTTTTCCATAATCAATAAACACAATAAGATCTTATATTTACTACATTTGAGTTAATTCTGAAATAATAAAGATGTGATTCATTAAATACTTACTAGGAAAACTGTCTTGTTCCCTACAAATACTTTTATCAAGGATACCCTCAGTTTGTGTACGGGTAAAGTTTTAGTGTAAATGGGAGAGTAAGCATACAAATCAGTAGTTAGTCATTCTCTCAAGTCACTTTTGTTTTGTTGATATTAACAAGGTCTGAATTTTTTTTTCTGCGAGACTGTTATCTTCTTCAGACACCTTGTCTGAAGTCTCTCTTCAAGTGTGTTGCCTCCATAGCGGATTTCTGTATACATGGTCCATTCTAGGTGCTTTTTCCTTCTATTCAGTGTCATTTCTACCTCTTTAATAATTATATCTGAGACTATGATGTTAGAAGGTCTGTATGATGGTTCCACTGCCCTTAATGAAGAAAACAGTTTTATTATATGATTTTAAAAAAAAAAACTTTCACATTTTTCTATATGTAGTCCTCCTTCCATTTGCATCCTTAAATGTTCCCTTGAGATGATTTTGCTCAAATAGATATCTTTCCAAGTTTTCTTTAAGTTGATTTTTTTGCCCTCTGTTTTATTACTCTCTGCTTTATGAAATGATACCACTCATAATTATCTATCTTCATTTTACAGATAAGTTTATACTACTTAACTCAGTGTTGCCCTCACAGATAACCTTATCTCTTCATCTGGCAATTATGTTAGATATCCTTGCTTAACCAAGGTGCTCTCTGGGCTTCTTTGATCTCCTTGTTCTAACAATTTACATTGGTTAACTTCTGGACAAAATTATTATAGTTAAGGGCTAGGGACACAAAGAAATTTTTTAAATGACAATATTTCCCCTCAAGCAACTTATGATTTAGTTTGATATAAAGTGTGACATAAGAAACATCATGGTTTGGTGCATAGAGGTCAGGGTTCAGAGTCAAGAAGAGACCTTGAGTTCAAGTCTGATATGACCTTTGGGCAGTCACTTAACTCCTCATTATCTCCAAGCACATCTCTAATATTCTCATTGCAGAAGTTACCACTATGCATTTGTAGAGAGGATTTCCTCATGGAAAGATCCCCTACATCTGTGAAATCACAAATCCACATAAAAAAAAGAGAGAGAAATAGCTCTAGTAAATTTAGAAAAGTATTAAGTTTACAGGAAAAGTCAAAGTGAGAGTAGCATGAGGGATTCAGGGAGAAGGAACACTGAACTGGAGAAGTCTAAAAAAGCTCCACGCACTGAGACTCCAAGAAAGAATTTCAGAAGGTAGAGATATGTAACAGGAGGTAAGAGATTCTTCATTTGCTTGTTTTTTCCCCTTATCTGGAAACATAAAAGCCTGGCTCTATGGTTTTAGTGAGGTGGGTGGAGATAGGTTCCTCATTCTAAAACTCTAGGGAAAATAAGTGAAGCTGCCTCTTTTACTTATAGACCCCAAGCACAGACAAAAGAAACAGAAATGAATACTTTTGATACTTCAAAGATGAGAAGAATCAGTAGCAGAGCCAAGAAAACAGATTATTCTTCTATGACTCTAAGAATGTGTTTCTCAGTCTATAAGGAGAAGAGAGAGTATATGAGAGCTAGTGTGCCACAAAAATTTAATTGGCATGTCATCAAGAGAAGTTTTCTCATTAGCCTCAGTGTCACCTCTTCCTCATACTGCCTCTGGTCTGCTTCCTTTTTAGAATCCTCACCTTCCACTTCACTCCATAGATTCATTGAATTAGTTCAGTCCTGTAAATACATCATCACATGGGTATTGCTTTTGGTTGTAAACTGTTTAGAGCACATGGTGATCCTTTTTCAGCCAATGAAACTTTATTTCCCTGGGCAGGTCATTTAATCTCTTAGCCTCCCGTTTCTCATCGATAAAATGGGAAGAATATTTCCCATAGGAAATGGATCAAGTGAAAAAATGTAAACTTAACTTGTGCCTTAAAAATCCATTTTCATAAGATTCATTGCTCAATTCTCCACACTTACATGATGGGACAGATTTGGAGATTAGAGAGATCCTTCCTATTCTAGCTTCCAGATTCAAGAAAGAAAACGTGGTTCCAGACTCTGTTCAGGTTTCTGAAGGAAGAGATTCTGGAAAGAAGCTTTCATAAGAAGAGCTAGCACGTCAGTCATGTCCCTTTCCCCAAATTACTAAAGACTTCAGGACATTTCCTCTTAAGTGAGGTCAGAAGCTCTCTCAGTTGAGCAAAGTTATCTTGTTCCCAGTTCTTATGTATGTCTTCTCAGATTTGTTTTGCTATTGATGTGGATAAATGAATATTTGCTACTCACTATACGTGTGCATTATTGAACTGATAGGAAGGGAGTCAAGTGATAGATTAGATAGATATCTTGGGGGACTCCTTTCCCATTAAAAGATAGTAGTCAGGTGCACAATTTAGTTACAACTAAAATTTTTTCCCCCTAGAATAATAATAAAGGAGTAGACAGATAAAATTCTAGCCCAGTAATCCCTCTCTTTGAGGAGAGTTGAGTGACCAGTCTCTGGCCCAAAACTCCTACTTGCCCTCCTAGTATGAATCAGTCTCCCTTGGAGAAGGGTGGGAAAAGAAGATCCTAGAGATAGCTATTCTTGTGTCCCTGTGAGCTACATCTAAACAAACCCATATGAACATATGATTTAAATGGGCAATACAACATACCACCACATACCTTATATGTGTCATCATTTTTATATTTAAACCATATGAATGGATCTTTATGTGATGTAATGTCATGTGTATATAAACACATATATAAAGTACTTCACATGCCCTATAAAGTGCTATATAAATACTAGCTATTGTTACTGTTTTTATTGTTAGCAATAATATTAAAAGGACCTGAAGTCAACCAGAACTCTAATAACTAGGCACCTGACACCAGCCCCGCAACTCTGGCCTGCCCATAAGTTCAGGACAGAACCAAATAAAATAGGTGACTGTGACTGTGAAAGGGGAAAGGGTCTGGCATATGCCCTCTCTGGACCTCTGAGAGACATGATAGAAGACAGAGATAACTCAGTGACTGAGCTCTATGTAGAGGCAGCAATTTGGTGTCCAACTTTTCACCAACATCTGTCAAGGTCATAGCAGAAAATCAAACTAACTTTCTAGAGAGGATTATTTTGGTGGGAAAAAAAGAATGAGAATAAAACAAACCAAGTCTTGAACTTGAAGTGGACTACTAGGAGACTTGAGGCAAAAGGAAGCCAGATTGATGTAGCATATGGATCCTGTTACAGCTGTCCCATCCAAATTTGCAGCAATAACAGCACCCATACTATAAAGGAGATAAGACTGAAAGAGTGAACTATATAATCCATCCAAAAAAATGGTTGAAGAGACTAGTTTGAGCACAAAATAATCAACCAAGAACTGAGGCTGGAAATATGAGTAAACAGAAGAAAATACCAAATAATGAAGACATTATGTAGGCTAAAAAGCTCAAATGGTAAACCTAGAAAAACACAATAACTCACAATTACAAGCAGAGCCTCAGAAGAACAAAAAGAATAGATGGAATAATTGAAATTAAGTATAGAAATAAAGAAGACCCTGGGAGAGAAAGCAGGAAATAAATATAAGTGAATATATCATAAGAGTGAAGACAAATATAGGGATGAGTTCACCCGTCAAACAGAAGACAATAGCAGAATGGATTAGAAAAACAGAATCTATATTTTGTTTACAAGAAACAAAATTGAAACAAAGATGCACAAAGTTAAGAACTACAGAAGCATTTATTATTCACAAAAAATGAATGGTAAAAATCATAAGAGAAGGCAGCAGTAAAAGCTGACATGGTCAAAAGATGTAGGCAAGGAAGTGACATTATATTGAAAGGCATCATAGATAATGAAAATAATATCAATATTTAGTATATAGAGTTGCTTTACCTAAGCACTTAAAGGAAAAGTTAATATAATTACTGGGAGAAATTAACAGCAAAATTTATAGTAACTAGGGACTTCAATTAGTCTTTTTCATACTTGGCTAAAAATATAAAAGAGAAAAAAATAAGATCTGAATTAGAATTTCAGAAAAGTTAGATATGAGAGATCTCCTGTGATTTTTTTTTTTAACGGAAATAGGAATATACCTGTCTCCGGGCTACAGAAGCCTTCTCTGGCCAGGACATAAAAATAAACAGATAAGTCAACAGAGAAATCAACAGCAAAAAGAAATGGACTCCAGATCTAATAAAGTATACGAGCATCTGAATAAATACTGTAAAACAAAGGTAGGTAATGCAACAAGTGACATGAGTGAAGAACCTGTAGAATTTGAGAACATGGAACTACCACACATTTTTAAGTGATTCAAAGGAGTTTCAAAGGATTCAAGGTTTTTGATCTTTGGTAATTTCAACCTTTTTTATCCCTTATTCTCCCCTTTCACTCACTCTTGAGTCTCTGCCTCATTCCCCTCACACGGTTTCTTTGGGGGTCAGATCTCAGAGTGTCCAACCTTCCTCTCCCGTATTAGGCAATTTATGATTCACCAGCCTCAAATGACATTTCAGTGGTCAAAACTGGCCCCAGCGCTGTGCTCTTCAGGTTTAATAGAGTACAGCACAGCTCTACCCCCACCCCACCCCCTACACCTCCACCCCTTAAACAAGTGCACACATGAGCACACACACATGCTCCTGTCCCATTCACTCTGTTCTTGGGCAGTTTAGAGATTTGTAGCACTAGTGCTATAGGATTTGTCCCCTATCCAGTGGACGGTGCTGGTACATGGAGTTGTGGCCTGTCAGGCAGGCTTTTGATCCTGAAAGGCTGACGCTCTCCTGGCTATTGCAGCCCAGGTAAACTCTGCAGCCTGGAACCAGTGTCTCTACAGCACTCAGAAAAGAGAGAAAGAATTAGGGTAAGGGGTGGGCTTTTGTGGTAAATCTGTCATATCCTTGAGTCTGCTAGTGAAGCCTCCTTGCTGATGGCACAAGAAATTGGGAAGGGGTACTGAGTGATCTCAGTGTCACTAAGTATCAATTCATGAGAATCAGTTTAACCTTTTGGTCCAAGATCATGGAGACTGCTGAAATTGCTTATCTTTGGTGTATAGTTTCTATTTGGATTAGGTTTGAGAGGTTGTAGGGATCAGAGAAAATGTCTAGTCCTCCATCTTATCACTCACATGACCTGGTATACAAAGGATCAAGTTTTATTCTGACTTTAACAACACTTACTCTTCTGTGTTTGATATTTATGCTGGTATTACCTTTAATGACCATTTGACATTTCCTGATACGACAATAGTAAGATTATAGCTACCTAGAGTATACCTTATTGTCTACAAGCCTTCAAGGAATAAAATAGAAAGCAAAGTTCTGCAACTGGGATGACCATATCTCAATTCTATTTTTTTCTTTATTGAGGATCTCATATCCAATGCCTGTGATCTATACCATCAGTAAAGTCTACATCATATTCAGTGAAGAAAAAAGGGGAGGTACTATCATTTTTCAGCTATTCATCAAGGTTACATGACTGAATATATCTCAGATAATGGAGTTCAACTAATGAGTGAGATAAAGGCATGATTTTAATATGAATCTTCTCTCTCCAGATTCAGTACTTATTACCCTGACCTCAGAGGTTTCTTAGGAGGAAAATACTTTGCAAACTGTAAAACCTCCTGTTTTGAACATGCAGCAGAACAGAGACAGAGAAAGTCACTACATTGAGCCAACTGGGTCTGGTATAAATTTGTTTTCCTAAGCTCCATTGATCTTCAAGGGGCAAAACAATCAGATCTTACCTTAGGCAGTAGTTCTGTGGCCCTAGGCAAGTCACTCACACAACTTCTATGTAGCCTCAGTTTTTCCATGAGCTGATGGTCTTTTCCTAACTTCATCACTCCAGAAGTTCTGCAGCACTTAACTCTTGTGACCACTCTCTACTAGATACTCTTCCATAGGTTATCTCAAACTCAGCACGTGTGGAACTGAATTCATTGTCTTTCCTCTTAAATCCATATTTCCTCTGAACCTAATTCTTTCAGTGGTACCATAGTCTTCCAAGTTGTCCAAGTTTTCAACCTTGGAGTCAGCAAGACTTGAGCTTAAATCTGGTCAGAACACTTTCTAGCTGTGTAAAACTGTTTGCCTCAGTTTGTAAAGTGCTTAGTACAGTGTCTGGCACATTTAACAAATACTTGTTAAATCGAACAATCTACATCATTACCCTCTAAGTTGCCAAGTCTTGTTTCTAACTCCACAGCATCTCTCATATCCATTCCCTTTTGTCTTCTCAAACAGTCATTATACTTTGTGAGGTATATATCAATCACCTCTTGCCTGGGCTGTTATAATAGTTTATTTGGTCTCTGTAACTTGTCACTTCCCTCTCCAAACACAATGCTCCACCTCCCATCTGCCCAGCTCTACACTGACTACATCTCTCAACACTGGGGAGCTAGATGGTACAGTGGATAAAGTGCCAGGCCTGGAGTCAAAAAGACTCATCTTCCTGAGTTCAAATATGGCCTCAGACACTTACAAGCTATGTGACCCTGGGCAAATCATTGAAGGAAATGGCAAACCACTCCAGTATCTTTGCCCAGAAAACTCCACGTAGGATCATGAAGAGTCAGACACAACTGACAAAACAGTTGAACAACAATATCCTCCAAACCTGAAATGAACTTCTATGTCACCCCTACCTATTAGAATGTCTTGTTTCCCTCCAAAAACTGCTCAACTACTACTTTTTACATGAAGTCTTTCTTGAGTACATAAGCTGGTAGCACCCTCTCCCTAATGAAATTATTTTTGTATGTATATGAATTAATGAAAAACCTGTTCACTTATTAGATACAAAGCGCTAAGCTAAGCACAGAAGATACAAAGAGAAAAGCAAGACAATCCGTGTTCTCAAGGAGCTCACATTCTAATAGGGAAGAAAACACAGGAGATTTCAATGAAAAGGTCCTAATGGTACAATAATAGAGCAATGAATCTTTTTGACTCTCATTTCCATGGATAAAACCATGCCCATTTCTGATATTGCACTCTTTAACAATGCTAAGATCTTTGTCAGGGAAAACTTTCTATTCCAGGTCTTTAGTAGCTGTGACTGCCGAGGAGGAAAGGAATGCAACATTGTATAAGCAGTTTTAGGTCACATTTCCATAAGGGTTTTGTGTGTGTGTATGCATGTATGTATGTTTATAGATAGGTATATATGTATATGTGTGTATATGTATGTATCTATCATATCCCCTGATAAAATGTAAGCTCCTTGAAGGCAGGGAGAGTTTCATTTTTGTCTTTATATACCTGGCATTTAGCATAATGCTTGACCCATTATAGATGCTTAATAAATGTTTGTTGTTTGATAGAAATATGAGGAATTAATGTTATTATTTCCCTGAAATAGTAATTTTCTTAACATGAGGTTGGCCATCAGATGCTGACTTGTTTGCGTTGCAGCAATGTACAAAACTGCCTATGACCAGACTCAGTCAAGGAAATATAGACATGGATGAAATCACTCATCTTTTGAAGAAGTTATTCTCTAATTATATACCTAGAATTACAAAAAGTCTTTGAAGATAATGTTTAAGTGGGTGATTACGTTTGAACTGATTTTATATTTTGAAAGAATGAGTTTCAGAAAGTAGTCGAATAAGGTGAAACTGAAGTATATATCTGATTCACCATACTTTGTCCATAATAATTTTGTGCATATAATTTAAACAAATCAAATGTCTTTCAATAGAATTAGTCAAGGATATAGATCTTAGGGGAAGAAAAATGCGATGTATATTTTTTCACAGAAAACTAATAGTTCCCTGTTTTTACTCCCAGTCAAGATGGCTGCCTGAACAGGAAGGAGATTGTACAGCTCATGTTACCTTCATGAGACAGATTGAAGTTTTTACCAGATCCAATAGTGATTAAGAATTCAGTGCAAAACAATAATAAGAAATATCTTCCAACCAAAAATTGCACAGGAGGTCAATGAAAAACTTAAGGGAAATAGGAAAGAGGACCTGCTAGTGCCAGTACAGGGCAACTTCCCAGCATGGCAAGAGATTGCCTGGGGCAGTGTAGTATGCAAGAATTTATGACTAGTGGCACCAAAAGAGTCAGGTTCCCCTGACATCTCCAGAGTGTCCAGAAAGCCCATGGTAGAGTTCTTGGAAGTGCTGAGGAATAGCAACCAGCTGAAGCAGTGACCGGAACATAGTAGAATAATATTCAGTAACATACACCACAGGTCTGGGTGCTCCAATGCACCAAAGCAGTCTGTCCTAGGCTGCCAGTAATGACTCTGGAGATCAGCACTCGTAAGATTTGGGGGGCTTAGCCAAGGAAGGTAGAGGTCAGTGCAGAAACGCAGGGGACCAGGGGCAAGATCCAATAGGGCTGACTACCTCATCCACAAATGCGCTCAAGAGTGGAGCCTAGCCATGGCACAAAATTCCAATTCAGGAACTAAAGCTTTAAAGATAAGTAAATCAAAAGAAAATACCTAGTGGGATAAAAAATTGTTGCAAATCCAAAGATCCCCCAAAAGGAGAAAGAATAATTCTGTAACTAGTACAAGCTAAGATAAAAAGAAAAAAAATGGGACTGCATAAAAGAAATGAAGCATAGTATTAAAAAAAAAAGTTAATACTCTAGAGGAAAGAACTGGAAAATAATATATGGTTGCTTGGTTAGTTGGTGTTCCTTATTGAAGAGGACCAAAACGATATCACTATGTTGGGGTCAAGTGCAGTGTCCAGCTGTGACTAATCAGAGCAACACAAACTTGGAAAATCTGTCAGGTACAAATCATCCACAGGAACATTTGAAGTGGAAATGTCTCTAAATTTTCATATCTCACATTTCTTTTGAGTTGCTGCAATTCTGCTTGGCTCATGTAGAACACAATATCTTTTTGATGTGGGCACACCATGCAGGGCAGTCTTGTCCCAGTGCCTCCCATGTCTTATAATCAACTTCAAAGTTCTTCAAGAGAGACCTTAAGAATATCCTTATATCACCTCCATGTGAGCACTTGCCTTGTGTGAGTTCTCCATAAAAAAAAAAAAAAATCTTATGGCAAATGGGCATTTGGCATTTGAACAAGATGGCCAGCCCATCAGAGTTGGGTACTTTGCAGTAGAGTTTGAATGCTTGGCAGTTTAGCTTGAGAAAAGACCTCCTATTTAGTACCTTATATTGCTAGGTGATCTTCAGAATCTTCTTAAGACGATTCAGATGAACTTTCAGTTTCCTGGAATGGCACTATACTGTCCAGGTTTCACAGGCATACAAAAATGAGATCAGCACAAGGGCTCTGTAGACCTTCAGTTCTGTAGGCAGTCTAATATTTCTTCTCCTCCACACTTTCTTTCAGAGCCTCTAAAACACTGAGCTAGCTCTGGCAATGTGTATGTCAATCTCAACATCTACATCCTTGGAAGGTATATTGCCCAAGGTAAGTGAACTTATCCATAGCATTTAGAGTTTCTCAGTGTGCTGTGACAGATGGTTCCAGATGACAGATGGTGTGGTATTGACTAGTGGAGAACCTCTGTTTTCTTAGTGTACATTGTTATGCCACAATTCCTATCAGGAGCAGGGAATCCATATTTTGTTGCATCTCAGCTTCAGAGACTTAGTGCATTGAGTGCACAAATAATAATGTATAGTTTAGAAAAGAAAAAAGCAAAGTAGTAGACACTTTAAAAATTAGAATGGATAAAAAAAATAGTTCTGTGAGACACCAAGAAAGATTATAAGATAAAAAAACCTTTTAAAAAATTATAAGTGAAAATCATGCATTCTATTAGAAACAGAGGTTAAAGTAAAACTACAAAGAGTCTACCAAACAACTCCTGAAATCCCAAAAGGAAAAGTCCCACAAGATAGCATCATATGTAAATGAAAGGAGATGTTGAATACAGAATTCTAATAGACAAAAGAGATAAATTTACAATCAAAAATAACTTACTCTGTAAAGCAGAGTATAATACTAGATGGTGGAGGAGAGAATAGGCAGGAATAGAACTTTAATTCAACAAATGACTTTGAAGTTTTTTGGATGAAAAGATCAGAACTGTACCAACAAAGTCAAATGAAATTCAGAAAAGTTAAAAAATATATAATAGAACATAGATAATGTTATTGTGGTTTTCTAAGTCAATATGTGACATGGCATGTAGGGATTTTTATGAATGGTTGAGTGGCTCTCTTTTCTATTTGAGTTTAATACAACAGCCCTAGACAATAGGAATATCAGAAATGTAAACAAATAACAACCAAGGATGGGACGAGTAATGAGAAAACCATTTCCCTAGTAATGAAAAAAAAAAAGACAAAAAAACTTGAAAGAAAACATGTTTGAGGTTAAAACACATAACAACAATAAATAACAATAAAAAAGGAACCATTAAGGGATTCTATTTTTTTCTTTTTGTAATTTAATTTTTATTATTAATTAAAATACTAAATAAATACACAATAAGAAAAGAAAAAGAAACATTATAAAATTAAATATTAAAACTTAGATACAATATATTATCGTAAGACCATACTATATTCATTTGTCCTCTGTTTCTCTGAGAGTGAATAATACTCTTCCTTCATAAGTCTGAGTCTTCTCATATTTTTCTAAGTCCACCAGCTTATCATTTCCTACATCACAGCAATATTCCAATCTTATACTGTCTCATTGTATGGCTGACATATAGTGTATTCCCTATCTTTCTCTTTTAATTATATTTTGACTTTAACTTGGTCTGAGATCATGATTAGTATTCTTGCATTTTTTCCCCTAATAAATTCTACTCCTGATCTTTATTTTATGTTTGTGTGTATTTCTTATTTCCTATCTCCCCAACCTTCCCCTCCTATTACTTAAAGAAATCCCTCCAAGGATCCCTCCCTTACTCTCCCATTCCCACTAATCTAAACTTCTATACCCCCCTTATCCTGTTTCCTCATCCTTCCCTCTAAAAACCCTCTTATCCACTCCCCCTTCCCTATCCTTTTAGCCTTTTATCTCTATCTGAATTTTGAAGACTTTTATGCCATTGTAAATATATATATGTATTGTGCTCTCTTAAACCCATTCCTCATGAAAATAAGGTTTCAGAACTACCAGCCCTGATCCCTCCTCTAATTCCTGCATCAAATCTTCTCCTCACACCTCATTTGTATAAGATAATTACTCTTTTTACCTTTTCATAAACGTTTTTACTTTTTTGAATCCTATCATACTCAGGTCTACCCTAATCTATCTTTTGAACTACTCAATTACTAATAACAATCTTAGACATATATTTTATAAAATCATCATCTAAAAAGCAAATAGTCTGTCCTTATTGAGTTCCTTATAATTAGTATTTGATATATATCTTATATTTCTCTTGGATCTTATATGTTAGCTCTTCTGTTAAGTTCAGGTTTGTTTGTTTGTTTTTTAAACAAAATTCTGAAAGTCTGGTAATTCACTATGTCCCTTTCTTTTCATTCAGGATTATGCTTAACTTTGCTGGATATAATATTTTCAGCCACAACCCCAGTTCTTTTGTTCTTTGATATATAGTATTCCAAGACCTACAGTCTTTTAGCTAGGTCTTATGTGATTCTAATTGTGGCTCTGCCACATTTAAATTGGTTTTTTTTGTTTGTTTGTTTTGGTAGCCTGTGATATTTTCTCCTTGAGCTGGGGATATTGGAATTTGACTATAATATTCCTGTAGGTTTTCCTTATAAGATCTCTTTTGGGTGGTGATTGGCAGATCTTTTCTATTTCTACTTTCCCCTTTTGTTCTAACACTTCAGCACAATTTTCTTTTACTATTTCTTGTATTATTGTATCGAAATTCTTTTTTTGATTGTAACTTTCAGGTAGTCTGATTATTTTTATGTATTCTCTTCTTGATCTGTTTTCCAGATCAGTGTTTTTTCTCATGAGATGTTTCACATTCTCTTCTATTTGTTCATTCTTTGTATTTTGTTTTATTACTTCTTGTTCTCGTATAACTTCACTGGCTTCCCCTTCCCCAATTCTAATTTTCAATTTATTTTCTTCCTTAAGATTCTGACTCTCCTTTTCTCATTGGTTGACTTTCTTTTCATAATCTTCTTGTTTTTCTTGAATTGTTCTTATTTTTAAAAATTTTTCCTCAATCTCTCTCTCATTTGATTTTTAAAGATTTTTTAAGGTCTTCTATGACTTTTGACCGTTCAGCATCACTCTTTGGGGTAGGAGAGGCTTTCTTTTTTTTTTTTTTGCTTCAATATCATCCTCTAAGGCTAAGGTAAGAAATTGTTCTGGAATTACCTTAACACAGAACAGAAGATATTTCTGACTTAAGCTCACTAAATAATGATTTTATACCTTAGTCTCACAAACCTCTTCATTGTTGCCCAATTATTTCCACAACACACTAAGATATTTCAATGACTGGATCATAATTTCAGGTTAAATAGCTAAGGTCTTACATACCTGTATCTTCTTATAGCAACTCAGGTGTGTTCCAGTATTAGCCTCAGAATGGTATCAATTACAATCACCTAAGACTTCAATCTCAAATAGCAAGTTTCACTAAGTGTGCTTAGGATCAGATATAAACTACGCTAATGTTGTTATAACAATCTTAGTTTGTCAATAAAAAGTACCAGGCCTTTAAATTTCGCTAAGAGAAGGAGACCATATGCACAGAAGAGCAACAGGGTCAAGTTCTATAGGTGGCATGGGGACATGTACTTCAGGAGATCCAATGGACAATGCAGCAAGGATCAAGGAATACAGGACACTCAGTCCTCATCTGGTATCTTGGGGGAGTGAGCTACTCTTGATGATGTGTGCTGCTTTTTCCACATCAGATAGAGTTGGAAATCACCATTGGTGGGCTAGACCGTCCACTCAGGGGTTGGGGACCCTCTTTAAATGAGACAGTTGGATCCAGTTGTCAACTCTCCAGTTTTGCTGAGGACTAGGTCAGGTCCTTTCCACCTGGACTGCAGGGTGCCCTTGCATATTTATCTTTTCCAACAGACCCAGTTTCCAGGTTCTTAGCTGCAAAGTAGACTGGTCTAGGGCTGGGTCCCTAGAAAATGACTGAGAAACAAGGTGGTTAAGAGGAGGGAAATGTTGGTGCTAAGGGAGTTCCCATGGGGCATAAGGAGGAACATCAGGCATCCAGTGACAGTCTTAAAGGGTGAAAGGATAAAACTTTCCAAAGGGAGTCTTCCTAAAATTCAGAAGGACTAAAGAAAAAGCTCTGACTCTGGCACTGAAAATGTCCAGGTAATATCTGGGAAATCTGTCCTTTAGGGAATTAGAAAAATTCTACTGTACATTAAGTGGGGTCTAGTCTGACATACTTTTTACCTCTGCTCTTTACATTTTCCTTGAAATTATTTGCTCAACATGGAATGATTTGGCACCTGTTTTTTTTATTATATGAACGTTAAAAAAACATCACATGCCATCTAACTGACAATGAAAAATAACAAGATGTACATATAATCTCTCAGGATGGCAAATCTACAACCGAATTCTCAAAAAGGAACAGTGGAATATTTGTGGGGCTCTTCAGATTTAAATAAGTTTCCAGGAAAGGTTAAAGACAGAGTAGCATGGGAGATTCACAGAGAAGAAACACTAAACTAGAGGAGTCAAAAAAGGGTGCATAAGTTTTCATGTGACATTCTTGTCTCAGTCCTTTTGGTAATGTACCTTAGAGCAACTACAAGGGAGTGGCCTTTTAACTCATTTATCATTGGCATATAGAGTAGCGGCGAAAATTATTCTCATTAACCATCTTGATTCAATTAAATGTATAATATGCTTTTAGCAGCATCTTTTTGCGTTTTCATTAGAAATTAAATGTAAGAGTAATCATATCTCTCAGAGAGGAAAGAAAAAAATAAAGATATAAGGTACCTCATTAAGGTTGGATCTGACATGTCACACTTGATATGAAAATGCAATTTGCCAAAAATACAATAAAAATTACATAGTTAGGACAACATTTAAAAACTAGATAGGTACTAAGCTGCAAAAGAACAAAAGCTAAAAACAGAACACAGATTACCAACCTGGCAATGAAACAAAATTATAATAATGGAAGGAAAAAGGTTCCAATAGTATAAGTGTGTTTCAAAACAAAAACATCAGATAATAACAAAAAAATTCTAGTTGAATATCCCATTACGGAACAAAACAATCTTTTTACACACACTTTTCAGTCATTCTAAGAACCTAAGATACTTAATTTACAATTACTTTAGAAATTTGCTTTTAATAATATTGTGTTTTATCAAAGTGCTCAAGCATATATCAATGAAAAAATCAAATAAATACACAACACCATCGTAACATTTGAATGCTAAAAGCATGAAAATTTGAAATGTCTATGAAGCTTACAAAATAGGACAACAAACTTAGTTTTTAATTACCTCACCATTTTTATTGCATGTAATAATTAAATTGGAAGATACACTGATTTTATTACAAAGTCACTTGATTCATTTCAATAAAATTCCAAGTATGCTTTTAAAAATGTTTCCAATCCTAAACAGATTCAATATTTCCTCTACCCTGGAAACAGCTCAAACAACTAAGTTCCAGGTTATTGTTAGAAACCTGTTTACTCTCAACACAATGAATACCAAAGGAAAAAGCTAGATAAAAAGAAGACAGTTCATTTAAAATACCTTCACCAATATCAATAGTCTTCTAGAGTTCTTACTTGCTGTAAAATTCATTTACCAAGAACCCCTGTGTGTGGACTTCCTTGGGAAATCTCTTTGCATATATCTGATAAGCCTCTTCATTCAATTCAATTCAGATTATTCCTAGTATATTTTCACAATTTTCACATAAACACAAATTGTCTTATAAACTACTCCTATACTATAAACTTTATCAAAGAGTGATCTCATTTTCTCAGCAACCATATTGTAGATTTTCACCAGATATGGAAAAGTCTTACAGAAGCAGAGCAGTAAATTGAGGGATGGGGGGAAGGTAAAATGCTTGGGCCACCTTTACCCTCTGTTCATTAAATGAGGAGCTTACTAAAGTCAATATGGCCAAGTATTAGTACCGAATGGTACTTTTTTTTAATTCATGTGATGTTTGTACTCCAAATTTCCTGAAGAACATTTAAATTCTATAGGCTTAGAGGCTTTACCATTGTGTTAAGATGTGACTTTAATACCCTAAGTAAATGTAGCTGGTTTTTGCTACCGACTCTTACACCCTCCCCCTCACTCATGCTCAGGCTTTGAGGGAGAAAAAGAAAAAAAGCAACTTATTATTTATTCATGAACATGTACATATACATAGCATACTTTAATACAAATAAATACTCCACAAAGACAAAGATTTTAATGTGCACAAATGTAAGTCTCCTTTTTAGGTCAAATTCTGGGACTGTATAGTTTTATAAATACCAAGGGACCACAGTGATTCGATTTTATTGTGATAGAAACAACCTCACTGTGGCCAACAGTGCCAATTATCCAAGTACCTGCAAGCATGTGGTCCATAATTTGAAAACATATAACTGGCAACTGTGCATTTAGGGGGACCTGCTGGAGTGGACCCAAAATCATGCATGAATCTTTACCAAAAGAGACTTGAGTTCAAGATTCAAGAGACTCACCCAGGAAGAGCCAACGAGTCAAATCTGCACTGTAACACAAGGGTTCCCTACTGGCACTAAGCATCTGGGGCAAAGGAGATGTGGGGGGAAACGGGCCAGGCAGCCAGGAAGGAGTCTTCAAACCCCACTTCTGACACCTTTTATGTCAACCTGAAATAAAAAGAGGACTGCCAGTGTAGCAAAAATCATGTACTTTAATAAAGGCAAGGAGAATGAAGCTCAGGGTGCCATGCAGCAGCAGCAAATGTTGGGATCCCCAAGAAGGGGACTGGGCACAGTGTTCCTATATAATCCCATGGCAGAGGGAGTGGGGTACAATTCTTGGAATGGTTCAACTTCAGGTGCAAGGCGGTTGATACATTGCACAGTTTTGCATAACAACAGAAAGTCTTAGTACAAGAGAGTTGTGTATTTACAAAATGGTAGGGGGAGAGAAGGTACAACATCTGGTTGGCCTCAGGCAATTCATGGTTCTGGAAATGGGACAAGGTCAGCTTAAGTCAACTTATAGTAAGATCAGCAGCAGTCAGCTCATAATCAGCTGTATTTAACACCTCTAATTTTGGCTACATTGGTTTTATTTGTACAAAATATTTCAATGTAATCAAACTTATCTATTTTATATCCCATAATGCACTCTGTCTCTTGTTTATTCCCAAATTCTTTTCCTTTCAATAAATCTGATAGGTGAATGTCCCATCCTCTTCCAAATTACTTATATCTCCCTTTGTTGAGGTTTAGGGGTGCTTGGGAACTGACACACCGGGTCCTATCCAAATGAATTCTACTGAAGCCTTCTTTCAGTCAAAGAGAAACAAAGTTTATTAAAGATTCGCCATATTTGGTAGACTCTTAAGGAATCTAAGCATTTGTGACTTGTATTGACAAGCAGGCCAGATTGAATCTCAGCTGGAGTGAATCTGAGTTCCTTCCTGGAGGCAAGATGGATCTTATATACAGAAAGATTGTGGGAGTGATCTAGGGTTGGCCAAATAGTCTGGGTTAACTAGAGGAGGGGTTAAGGGAACGTCTTGATGGAAATAGACAATGGGAAAGGCTAGGCTAGGTTAAGGGTAACAGATTTGGTCATAAAAAGCCAAACCAAGTGGGGATATTCAAGGAGAGTTTAAGGGGATTCCCAGAGCCTGTACCCCATCATCTTTATGTCTGTCGTATATCCATTTTGACCCTATCATGGTAAATGGTATAAGATATTAGACTATATCTAATTTCTGCCATACTGCTTTCCAGTTTTCCCAGCAAGTCAATATTTTTTAAAAGCAAAATAATGTACTGCAGTTATAATACCAAGCAGCAACAATGAAAATTAAACACAACCCTTTGCTGTGCTCAGCTGCATTATGTCAAGCACTGGAGCAAAGGCAGAAAAGACTTACCTTAGTTGTAAAGATTATGTCTTGTAAATCAAGATCTTCCAGCTTGGCTAACAGAAGCTGAGAAAAATAAAATGAAGTTATAATTGTTCTGACAGAGGGATGAAAAAGGCTATAGATATTGACTAAGTAATCAAACTAGATGTCCCTCTTGAGATTCTGAGCAATCTAAATGCCAAAGTTTGTTCATGACCCAAAATTGTCCATATACCTTTTATTTTCCCTATCCTAAACCCATACTCCTAAGAATAATTTCAACAAGGAGGGACCTTCTCAGTATTTCAAAGTACCGAAAAGTTGTTTCCATACTGGGGCTATATTTGGGATTCAATCACAAACATCCATTGACAAGCATTTCTAGCTTTCTAAAGCTAGCTTGTTTATATAACTTAGTAAACAGAAGGAGGACTCTGTCTTTCCAGACTAGGTCTTGCTATGTAATGGTCCTAATTCATATAATCAATCATAGTATTCTGATCAAAATGAACTTAACCTCCTATCACATAAATCACACTGTAACAAAGCACTTCTATACTATCATGTCCAAAATCAGCATAATCTTTTAATACTACCCTAAAACTGATGGGGTATGAGCTTCGGGAACCCCTCCCCACACACTTTGAACTTTCCCATGAATTCCAGGAACCTAGCCCCTGAACTCAGATCCCTTGAATTCCCTTGAAGTCCCAGTGATCTAAGGATCTAAGACAATTCCAAAAGACTCATGATGGAAAATGCTATTCATATCCAGAGAAAGAGCTATGGGGTCAGAATTCAGATTGAAGCATGCTATTCTCTCTCTTTTTTGTTTCTTCTTTTTTTTGGTGCTAATTTTTTTTTACAATATGACTAATGTGGAAATATGTTTAATATGATTGTACATGTATAGACTGTATCAAACTATCATCTTGAGGAGGGGAAGTGGAAGGAGGGACAGAAAATTTAGAACTCTAAATATTGTAGAAGTGAATGTTGAAAATAATCAATTAAAATTTTTTAAAATATTCAGAGGAAGACCTTGGTGTGG
Organism: Potorous gilbertii; assembly: GCA_028658325.1. Classification (NCBI taxonomy): domain Eukaryota; kingdom Metazoa; phylum Chordata; class Mammalia; order Diprotodontia; family Potoroidae; genus Potorous; species Potorous gilbertii. The sequence continues at coordinate 346,122,211 of CM053770.1, forward strand.
AGTTAATCATTACCAGATGTACCCTGCTGTAATAATAGATGCATTTGCTTAATGATTTAGTGTTTGCAAAGTGCTTTAGATACATCATTTCATGTGCAGATAAAAGTCTTAGAGAGATTAAATGGAATGCCCATGTTGTACTGTTTGGATTGTTATTCAGTGCTGGGAGTCAAAATGAAGCTAGATATTCTAATTTTGGGGCCAGCACTCTATCCATTACATAACATTGGTTCTATTAATTTGAATTTGTGTTCGATTCAAAGTTAAAGATTTAAAGTAGTATAGAGAAATAAAGAAATATGAGCAAAATTCCCCGTTTTCTACTGAAATAATCCCCAGAACTTAAAAAAGAGAGCTCTCATACTATAGGAAGATACTTTAAGTTATTTTTTCATTACATGAACTAAAATCAGGTGGCATCACCTATTAAAATGGAAATGGAAAAATAGTATGATCAAAATGCTTTAGTAAATGTAAGTAGCAGCCCTATAAAAGTGTTAAATAGTCCTATTAAACAAGATGATATAAACACTTTTAGCTCCATTAAGTCTTATTTTAGAGGCTTAGACAAAACAGAAACTGAAATACTTATAGTTATTTAATTAAAAGAGGATTAATACTCTAGACCGAAAATGCATTAATACATTACATGGTGAAATGCCTTACAAAGTCAAGGGATGTATTTTTTAAAATATGAAGCATTATTCTTGATTTGCTCCTTTTCAACACAAGCTTTCATGGAAAGGCAATTTTTTCTCCTTTTTCTTCCCACTCCTACATGCCGGATTCTTTTTTTTTTTAACACTGAGAGAAGTGTTTAAGCTGGTTATTCCCATCAGTGATGTTTTCTCTGTTCTTTAAAGTTGTTAAGTAAAGGATCATGGTATATGAAAAGCTAATGTGCTACTTGATGAATATCAGGCCACTGAACCCAGATGGCTCAGGAGAAGCAAGTGAGGTTGGTGACCTTGCACAGCCCTCCCTCAATGGAATCAAAGTCAACTGCAAGTCATATCATCATCTTGATGTCATGGTCCTCTTGGAAAACAAAGGACAAACACAACAGCAACAGTGCTACTTGATCAACAAACTATGAAGACAGCATATATGAATAAAGTTTAGTTAGTGACTAGGGAAAGAAATCCACTGTTCTAACAGTCTAACTTGTTGCTAGTTTCTCGTAAAGGGTAGGTGGGTGGGGGGAGGTGTGTGTGCGTGTGTGTGTGTGTGTGTGTGTGTGGGTAGGCGGGTGTGTGTGGGTATGTTTGCATGTGTATATATGTAGGGGGTTAACATTTAGATCCAAGGCACTGACAAGGCAGCATTTATTAATTACTTCAATTGGGGCAGACCTATACTTTTACATTATGATAGAATTCTGTGGCGATAAGTGCCACATGCTACAGTTAGCTATTTCTCATTCTATTCCTTCCTACATGAATCATCAAGGTAGAAGTCTTAGATCATTTTGTAACAGACAAGACAACACTGTCCTGAAATGGTAATCAAATTTTTTGACCCTGTACAAAGTGTATGAAAGTCATACAGGTAAATAGCCTTTGAGTCTCGTGGTCCCAATCACATTCCAGGGTCAGGACTAATGAGAGAAGCCTCGAAAAACTGTGACTAGACATGTAAAAAGAATAATAAACAACTGATAAAAATGTTGAATTAGCTAAACTAAGGGAAGATTCCAGGGAGTAACCTACTATAAAGCTCTTAAAATCAACCTCTTAATGATTAATTTCATCTTGTAATTCAACTGTTTTCAAATTCATACCACTATACTATCATCTAGGCTGCATCTTTCCACCTCATCCACAAGAATAATATTGGGTAACTTGACCAAATTAAATCTATTCTGCATCTATCTCCTGACATATTAGTCTTGGTATTTCCATGGATCTGAGATGGCATCAATTTGGGTATTCCCTGTTATAGGAAGCACCCTAACACACCCAGGATGGCCTGCTAGCACAGATTCTTTGATTTGTGTTTAAAGGAAAGACTGCTCAAAAAGGTATTAACAATCCTACTTTTAATTACATTCACTAATTCAGGGCAAAGGTCAGCACCCTGAACCTGGGGAAAATAAAAGCAGAGAAATTAGCACAAAGACCAACAGATAGGACCCCAACTGTCTGAGTAAAACAATATTGCTATACATTATACATCACTAGATTAAAGGAGCACAGACATCTGAGCAGTCAGAGGGCTCTGAACATATGGCTACTCAAAGTCTCGACCTGGAAATCATAAGATTCTTTTCATGAGTGAACCCCCAAAGCAAAATACTAGCCTCCTAGAATATGTAACAAAAACTCGGTATCTGATTGACTGAGTGCCAAGGAACTTGAAAATCCTCATGCCTCCGCACTTAATTGAAAACTCTCCGTAGCCCAGAGCTTGATTAGCTCTGGGACAGGGCTCTATGTGCCTATTAATGGGCAGGAAAGATCTTCAGATTCCCTTAACATTACACTCCCTCCAAAGGTAAACATCATAAAACTGTCCACATAATTTCATCCTATGCAATTCCCTTATTTATGTCCTTTCATAAATCCCCTTTAAGAATCCACTCAATGTGTTGAGAGCTCTCGAACTGATCTTTTTGGAATTATTCAAATTCCAGGGAATCATTGGGCTATTCATCTACTATATATTCTCACTATATGAGGGGATCACATCTTTTCTTCCTGATTATTGGTGACTGAATGAATGAAAACTTAACTATCTCACTATATCTAGCCAGTCCCAGGGCAGACTGTACTTCATATCCCATACAACCATCTACTCAAGCATCTTGCCATCTCCCTCCCACCAAGGGAGGCTCTGGCAAATTAATCAAATAAATATTATCTTTGCTTTTGGAAATTATGAACTAACTAAATGGTATATAATCCAAAACTTCCTTCCCTGGCTACAACTTCCCTATATGTGCTATCTCCTCCTATTAGAATATAAGCTCCTTAAAGACCAGAACTATCTCACTTTGTGCCATTTGAATTCCCAGCAGTAAATGTAAACTTAATAAATGCTTTTTCATGATTTTCATTCATCATGCACTTTTGATTAAAGGAGCAGCTTGAGATCATTTAAAGTACTATACGTCCCATATATATATGTGTGTGTATGTATATATATATATATATATATATATATATATATATATATATATATATATATATATATATGTATATATATATGTGTGTGTGTGTATGTATATATATATAGTTGGATAAATATCAAAACTGAATAAAATGGAAACCAAGGCAAAATAAAATACAATTGAAGTCTGAATTCTTTAATTCAGTGAATAAGCACAAAAGACTTCAAATACGAACATCTGGGTGGGAGAGAAAAAGGTAAAACAAGAGAAAATTTCTTTCAAAAATATTTAGAAATGCTGAGTTCAAAATATTGTTTTAATCTAGAAAAAATTAGCATGGGATTTCTCTTTTGGGTTCATAGAGGGAGATTCTGTAGCTTAGTGAATGCCTAGGACTTCCCAAGATAAAGTTCCTAAAAGAAAAACCCGGTACTTAGCACTTTCTCAAAAGAGAGGAAATCTCTGAGTCTGAGGTATGTAGGACTTAATAAACAACAACTTGAATTAAGTTCAGAATCAAATTAGGGACCAGTAAGGGTGATTTTAGTTTTATTCTTTTACACATATTCCAAAGTATCTATTTTTTATGTATTCACATTTGGTGCAATTACTAGCCTGCTATCATCCTAGACACAAATTTCCTCTTGTGTTAACTGGTTTACAATTAGCTATTGAAAGGGTTTTTGTTTCATGAAGGCTCATTTTATGATGATATATTGTCCATAAAAAGGTAGTGGATGGAAAGCTAGCCTCAGAACAGGAAGATCTAGCTTCAAGTCTTAGACACAGAGCGGTTATGTGACCCTTAGCAAGTCACTTAACCTCTCAATATACTGACTCAGAAGTGTCAAATACACTGCCAAGGGCATCATGCTTTTACAGTACTAGTGGGTCTGGTATTTAACAAGATAAATAAAAAACACAGTAGAGCACAGACAATATAAATATGTGGTTTTCTAAGTTAATATGTGCATGCAAGGATCCTTATGTATGGTTCAGTGGCTCCTCTTTCTATTTGAGTTTAGACAACATGTAAAGATTATAATTTGCAGAGATGACGCTGAACTGCCTGAGTCCCAATTCCTTAGAAGGAATTTTCTCACCTGGAAATTCCATATATTAATGAAATCAGAGGTCTCAGTCCTTCTCCTATCCTTACTGTTGCACAATCAATTAGTAGCTCAGTGTTAGAAGGCTGTGGCTGGAATTTGAGGAAGGATTCAGGTGATAATCTTTATAGGTAGGAAAGGGTGTGCAGCTGTCACTGCAAGAACAGGTGAAGAGGGAAAGGAAGGGCTTGATAATAGTTCCATAAAATGTTTAGTAGTTTAAGAAGACGGATAGATAGCTGATGTGTAGCAAAAAACAGGCAATGTGGAAAGTGATGGGGTGGGCTTGTAAGAGCAGGATTTTACTAGGTATGAGAATACTAAGTTCTTGCAATAAAGGAGTGGGAAAAGTTAAGAAAAAAGTTAGCCCCTCTGCCATAGCTTTGCTTTGGGTTTAATTGCTTTTTGTCTTTGTTGTAATGTGGGAGTGTTCATGGCTGTTTGTTTTAGGCTTTATAGAGTGGCTACTCTGCAATCTTCACATAACATGAACGATTATAAATGCAAGAAATGATGTGAAATTAGGTGCAGCCTAGCACTACTTCTCAGGTTCATATCTGGTAAATTTGTTCCCAGTCCTCTTCCCTAACTACTTTCCTTAGGAGGCTATCAGATAGATTTGTACTTAAGATGTATCATGAAAAGAAAAAGGTGTTTCCACCTTTTGAATTCCTATTGTTCTTTGTGCTTAAATTAAAATTCTTAGTCTGGTGGGGAGACTGATGTTCTTAAATGACCAAAGAAGTAAGCCAATCAAGATTTGCTATTGTAATGCTATTGAATTAATTCCTTGGCTTTGATCTAGTCATGTCCTCTGACTGACGAAAGGGGGAAATGAAAGTACATTAGTGAAGGTTCATAAATATATAATTTTAGAGTGGATATAGACCCATAAATTACTATGAATCGAGATAGCTGTTTTAGGGGCCTATATATGAGAAGGAGGTTCCCTAGGTACCAAAGTTAAGTTGTCCACTTCCTTTGTTTTTTTAAAGAAAAGGAAATTGACCTCCAGGTGGGTAAAAATGCGAAGTTAAGATACAAAGGAAAAGCAACACACATGGTTTGTAGAATGAGCAATAAATCAGAAGGAATCAGAAGATTTAGCTTTGAGGGCTAACACCAAAATTTAGTACTCAAATGATCTTTGGAAAATCACTTTACCTCTCTTAACCTTAGTTTCCTATCTCGGAAAAAAAGGAGGTTGAACAAGTTGGTTGTGAAAGTCTCTACCAACTCTAATATTCTATAAATCTGTTTTATGAATTGGTTAAAGTCACATATGGTAGAACTGAAACTTGAAGTCAGGTCTTCTTATCCCCCCCACCAGATAATACAACATAGGTTTGGTACAAAATCTATCTTTTTGCATCAGAAACCTGACTAGTGGACATATTTTATTTTGATACCAGAGTCACTTTTGAATTTGAACTTGAATTTCTATGTGACTAAGAAGAAAGGTAAAGTTGGTATTGGAATTCTTTATTACCTACCTACAAAAATAACAGAGAAGTCGTAGGGTCTCTACTAATCCAAACAATATGATTTTTAAATAGATTCATTATCTTTTGTGGAAGGCAGATAATAGAATTAATCATGAAGGATATATAGGAATAAGTCAGGAATAAAATTTTAGTATTTGAGAATTCTACCACTATATCCACTCCTACTTCTTTGGAAAAGTTACACTGAGGTTTCAGACATTAGTAGTTCAACTGCTTTTCCCTACAATGTGCTCTAGTCATCTCTATCGTAAAAATTCACCTTCCCTTTCATTTTTATTACCCCCTTGAGTTTTTGCCCCCTTTTAAACTTCCCAGCCAAATTTGTTGAAAGGATAAGATGCTTCTAATTTCTATTTATTCCCTCCTTGATCCTTTATATTTTTCAGCCCAACTGATTGGCTTGCATTCCTCACTGATCTCACACTGTCCTCTTCCAGCCTTCAATAACCTCTTTATTGCCTTTATTTTCTTGGTCTTGTTCTCTTTGACCCCTCTTCAGTACTTAGCACTAGACCACTTGTTCTTCTGAAGTTTTTTTTCTCCTTAGGCTTCTGGGTTTTTATTTGTGGGGATTTTTTTTCTCTCTTCTGGGTCCTACCTCACTGATTTTTCCTTCTTTGGCTCTTCTTCCTCCTTCTGTGTATCTCCTTGATGTTAGGGGCAGCTAGGTGGTGCAGTGGATAGAGCACCAGTGCAGGAGTCAGGAGGACCTGAGTTCAAATCTCACCTCAGACACTTGACACACTAGCTGTGTGACCTTGGACAAGTCACTTAACCCCAATGACCTCATCCTGGGTCATCTCCAGTCATCCTGATGAATATCAGGTCACTGGATTCAGATGGCTCTGGAGGAGAAGTGAGGCTAGCGATCTGCACAGCTTTCCCTCACTCAAAACAAAGTCAAGTGCAAGTCATGTTATCATTTCTCTGATGGCATGGTCTTCTTCAGCAATGAAGGACAAACACATCTCCTTGATGTCATGGTCCTCCTTCAAGAACAACAATCTAATACATGTAAAATTTGTGTCAGCAGCTTATAATAACATGGGCCCAAGCTCTGGAGTCTTGGGAAAATTCTCATTTCTGTAACTTTTCCCCAAACTTCCTTGAATCTCTGCCTAAAAATCTGGGAAAATCACTACTTGACTCTGACGTCACCGTATGTGACAGTTCATTTCATCAGGAGTGCTCACAAGGGTGAGGAACCTGTGGCCTCCAGGTCCTTGGGTGCCACCTGTTGATCGAGTCCAAGTTTTACTGAATAAATCCTTTTATTAAGGAGATTTGTTCTGTGAAGTTTGGATTCAGTCAAAGGGGCACAACTCAGTACCTAGAAGGTCATTTGTGGCCTTGAGGCTGCAGGTTCCTTCCCTCTTTATAAACAATTTAATTTAAAATGTGTTTCAAAATTGATTAACCTATGTGATTTATCAAGGAAGATTAGAATAATTAGCTTACAGCATTCACCTTTTCATAAAAAGTATTGATTGAAAACATGAAACTGTACAGAGCTAAAATGACTGTCTAAATTTGGATGACTACTGTAGTTCACCTGATCACTTGTATTTCAATTCTGTGAAGTGGGAGGGACCAGTAATGGTCAAAAAGTGAGTCCCCCTCACATATCCTCCTGATAATTCCCAACACTATTCAAGAGAATGTATTCCAGTAAAACAGTTTACACCATGACTACCTACTTTACTCCTATACTGTCCAAGCTCTCATTTTCAGAAAAAGTCCTTAATACTATTTAATATCCAATTCCCAGAAATTAGAATACATTGAACAGCCCACTATCACTGCCCAATAATAATACATTCCAAGAAAAACTGGAAATTTTGTCTTTTTTGCAACAACACTGTGTCAAAAATTGTTTTTTAAATGAATAAAAATTTAATCATAGATTAGAATTCTCAGTGTACTTTTTTGTGGAGAAAAAAAGTCCTCTATAGAAGGCCTGATAATGATATTCATTTTCAAGAAAGAGATAATTTTTATTATACTAAAGTTTAAATAATTTAAAAATATTACATTGGCAGCATAAATAAACCACAGAATAGAATATTGATACTGAGATATATATGTATAAGGCATATATAATGCCTTGTTTTTTTGCAACCTCAGATAAAACAACTATCTTTTTCTAAGTCAAGATACTAATCATCTTCTATTAAATACACAAAATATATAAAAATTATAATTTAAGAAAATGAAGTCAAGTGATACTTACTTTTCAATGGTAGATAGAAACTCCTAACAATATTTTCACATGAAAATTGCACTATACCTTGGGGCTTTTCTGCCTTATTACTTATGACAACAAATAAGAATTTGTATTGTTATATTAAAGTTTAAATTGTTATTTGCTACATTAGCAGCACAAATAAAGCAGAGAATGGAATACTGATACTGTCTTTATCATAGTGCCCTGTTTTTTGAAAATTCAGATAAATTAAATATCTCAAAATCAAAATAACTACCTTATATTAAATACGCAAAATACCACAAGATTATAATTTAAGAAAATAAACTTAAGTAGAATTTTCCTTTCAGTTGTGGAGAGAAGCATAATAACATTTTCATACTGAAATTGCCCTAAATCATGGTGGGGGGTGGGGTGCATTGTGCTATTATTTATAACAGTTAAAACACACACAAACATGAAAGATACAAAATTAAAATATTCCCGTCTGTACACAAATTATCCAGCCTCTAATGGACACCATCCTACAAATATGATGATAGTACATGATCACTAATATCCTATACAATATGAATTGGTGATTATATGCTATCAATCTGATGGCAGCTGTTAATCTGCCCTCTCTTTAGATGAGATCATTTTTCAATTTAAGTTAATATAGTTGTAGTTATAATATTAATTATTAAAATCTATTTTTGAAAGAGCGGCCTAGCATGGCACCTGACTGTGACCACTGCAAAGCTAGCTCTTCATACCTGCTTTCTGCTTAGGCAATTGACAGAGTACAAAGATAAAGATACAATCTCTGCTGTTAGAGGATCTCCTGTTGGAGAACACTGGCTTAGGCCACTGAGACTATAAGTGACTTGCTCATGGTCACACTGTGGGCATGTGCTGGGGGCCAGCCTGCTTTTAGCCAAGATACTTCTTATCTGCTCCTTACACTGACCTGAAATCTGCCTCTGCGCACATGATAGTCACTACTTCTAGTCCTACCCTCTGAAGCAACAGAGAATGAAATAATGTGCCTCCAAATCCAAATTGACTATTTTCAGAGTTTCAAAGACAGCGATTTTGATGTCTAGCATGGGAGTACAGTGGAAAGAGTGCAGAACTTTCAATCTGAATCTCCTAAGTTTGAATCCTGACTTAGTATACTGGCTTTGTAATTCTGAACAAGTTTCTCACACTCAGTTTCCTCTGAGCCATTCTGGAGCTATAGTTCTCATTCAGCCTGGCCTAAGAGTTCCAAGGCAATTGAAGGGGAGGGGAATCCTCTCTTCCCACCCGATCCTTATATTTTAATAATTGTTTTTTTGGTGCCTACAATGATCATGGTCTTCTAAAAGATGGGGCACCCTAAAGCTCAGGGGCCAGAGTAGTGGATCCTATCTGCCTGAGTTTAAGGGTGGTACTACATGTCATTAATAGCTGGTTTATGGCTGTTATGACCATTGTCATAATGTTTATAAGGATACGTTTGCTTTTTAGGATATATTTGCTTTTCTTTTTTTGCTTGTAAACTGTACCCCTAAATTCTTCCCTTTGTGAAAGCAGACGAATTTACATTGTGAATATGCATGTATAAATTATTTAGTGAGCATTGGTAAATGTTTGTTGATACCTCACATAGATGTGAGATGCTATATGAATTGTTGCATAAAAAGCTCTGCTTAATAGTCATAGCATGCTTTGGAGTCTGAAAACTTGTTAAGGAGAGGAAAATCAGAAATTCAGATCATGATCAAACTTAATTTTACCTTTTTCCTTTGACTTTTCCTTGAGATCCATTTGGATTCAATGCTCATTTATGCTGGAAATGAGCTCTAGGAAACTTAATGGAAATTGAGCCAAGCACATCAGACTATGCCTGATAAACTTATGACATCAGCCACCTAGTGATAGCATCTCTCTTTCTACCTTCTTTTCCTCCTTCATTCATCTCTTTCAATGGATAAAAATCCCAGGATCCAAGAGGAAATATGAGATTTCCCATTTCTCATTGCCCCACAACTCCTAGGAACTGAAGAAAATTGATGGAACATAACTTTATGTCAGATGGAACCATTTCTGTACAAAAACGGGAAATTATATTTGATGCTGCTACCAATTCTTCTCCCCCAACCTCCATGAGTTAATTTGATTTATACTTTGTAAAAATAAATTTCATGTTATTTTTTTCAGTCAGCAAAAATCTACATATTCTCTCTCAACCCTTATCCCTTTAAGAATGAAAAAATAAACAACTTGTTACAAACATATATAGTGAAGAAAAATAAATTTCTGCATTGCCCATGTTCAAATGTTTTATATGTATATACATATACACACATACATATACACATATGAAATTCTCTATAGTGAGTCCTTTGCCTAGCTCTATTGGGAGGTAGGTAGCATAACTTTATCATCAGCCCTCTGGTACCATGATTTATGCTAATCAGAGTTTCTAATCCTTTAAACGTTGTTTGTCATCATGTAAACTGTTCTCCTGATTCTGTTCATTTCATTCTGCGTCAGTTCACATAAGTCTTCCTAGATTTCTCTGAAATTATCTCCTTTATAATTTCCTACAGCATTCTATCACATTTTTAGCTTGTTCAGCCATTTCCCAATTTATGGGAACTCTCTCCAGTTTCCACTTTTGACATCTCAAAATGAGTTGTAAATAATTTTGTACATTCTTAGAGTTAAACTTAGTCCTCCCTCAATCTACTTTCCATTTAAGTCCACCTTCTCCCTTTTCTACTTCTTTTCCTATTGAATGAAATATAACACTGTACCTAACTGTACATGTATGTGTATTCTTCTCTCTTTTGACCAGTTCAAATGAGAATAATGTCATTCTCCCCTACCCCTCCTTCTTTTTTGTATAAATATCTACTTGTACATACTGACTATATAATTTCCCCGAAATTTGCTTTTCCTTTTCTTACTTTATGTATTCCCTTTTCTCTCCCTTCCATTCTTCTTTTAATACCATCAAAATATAACGACTACTGCCAAGCCTTCTGCTTAATTAGACTCCCTCTATGACTTCTGATGTTGATAGGGTTCAAAATGGACACATGTGGTCTCCCCATATTACAACATAAGCAATTTGTCCTTGTTTAGTCCCTTATCATTCATTTGTGTAACCTTTTTATGTTTTTCTTAACTGTGTTTGAACTTTAAAGTTTTTACGCAGTTCTTGTCTTTTCATAAGGAATGCTTAGAAGTCCTCTATTTCTTCTGAAACATTTTCCTCCTTGTAGTACTATACTTGGTTTTGCAAATTAAATAATTATTGACTGTAAGCCTGCCAGAATATGTTGTTTCAATCTCTGTACTCTTTTATAGTAGTGACTGCTAAATCACAAGTGATCCTGACTGTGGCTCCTTGGAACTAGAGTTCCCTCTTTCTGGATGCTTGCAATATTTTTTTCTTTGATGTGGAAACTCTTGATTTGCACTATAATGTTCCTGGGAGTTTTCATCTTGAGTTTTCTTTCAGGAGGTAACTGGCAGATTGTAATGGTAAGGGAATTTGAGGATCTTCTCTGCCCCTTAACAGGTCCATGTGACCTGCTTTGAACTCTAACCCAGTCGATAGTGGGAGGAGATTGATGAATGGGTAGAGCAGGAAGGGTACAGCAGGAAGAGAGTATGGTAAAGGTGAGAGAGATAGAAGGCAGAACTGAGATAGAGCAGAATAAAAGAGCTAGCATGAGTGAGAGAGAGACAGACAGACAGAGTGATTTTGCCTAAGGGAGCTTGTTTATGGGGAGGCCTGATGGAAGGAAGGCTTAGGGATGGCTATACTCCCTGCATTGATAATGTGTATAGATTTCCTTCTTACCATGATGGATTTGGCTTTCTGGTGTTCGAATAAATGTCTTGGTTTCATCTTTGAAGAAGAGAGTTTATATTTAGTGAATTTACCCTGGAAATATGCATGTCCTTCTCATTCCCTTTTACTCTCTGGTTCTAAAAGATTTCAACAGTTTTCTTTTAATATTTCTTAAAATGTGATGATGGTGTTCTTGTTTTGGTCATGATATTCAAGTAACCCAGTGATTCTTAATTATTTTCTCCTTGATCTGTTTTCTAAATCTTCTTCCCCTTAGGATTTTGCTATGAGATACCTTAAGTTTTCTTCTATTTTTTTCAGCTTTTTTACTTTGTTTTAATATTTCTTCTTGTCTTATGGAGTCATTGATTCCTATTTGATCCATTGTAATTATCTTGTGCCAAATTGTTAATTCTCCTTCTGTATCTTTCACAGCTCTCATTTCTTTTCCATTTTTAATTTTTGTTCTCCCATTTCATTAACAAAAAATATTTAAAAACTTTTCTCGACTCTTGCTTTATCACTTCCAAGAATTCTAGTTGAAATGGCACCCAGGCTATGTCTTTCATTGAGTATGTGTTTGTAAATGTTTTGGAGTCATTTCTTTTTTCTGCATTTTTGTCTTGAGTAACACTATTACCATAATAACTTTTATTGTGGGATTCTTTTTTTTTGTTTGTTTGCTCACTTTTCTAATCTTACTTCTTGACTTTAGATTTGACATTAGGGATGTACTTTGCTTATTTCTGGAGGAAAAGTTTGGATTGGTCTTATTGTTGCATTCTTGGGTTATTGAGTATTGTATTGTTCCAAGATCTCAGGAACAGCTCAGGCTCTAGACCTGCAATCCTTCAATGCTTCTAAAGTGTTCTACTCCAGGGAAAAGTCCAATCACTGTTCCTTTTGTCTGAGATCTGGAAGCTTTTAACCTAGATTTGGATCTGAGAAATAGGAGAACACTACTGGACTCAGCCATTTTAAGATAATTGGAAAGTTCTGCTGGTACAGAGTTACAGAACTGTGAACTCCCCTTTGGTTTGGGATTTCTGCCCTGATTATTTTTCTACAGGATTCAGATGGGTCTGAAGGCCAGAACTGAGACTCTTCTTGGATCCTGGGGTCTTTGCCACACTGCTACTACTTGCTTCTCAACTTGCTCTTCTTTCAATACACTGGAACACCACCTGAGCATTGCCTCAGTCAAACTGAGATCTGGGAGAGACCAATGTCTCCCACTGCATCTGGGGGCATCTCCAGCTCTTCTTGTCTATATCTTGCCATTGGGCTCATATGGTGCTGGAGGAGAAAGTGAAGCTGGTGACTTTGTATAGCCCTCCCTCATTTAAGTAATTCACTTGCAAATCATGGTACCACCTTCCTGGTGTCCAAGTCCTCTTTCCAGAATGAAGAATGAATACCACCACCACCTACGGCTGGGATAGCTGGGTGGGGTGGGAGGGGTGTAGAGGGTAGGTCTCTCCTTTTTTTTTTCAAGTCAATAAATATTTATTAAAAGTCTATTCCCAAGTACTGTGTCACTGGGGGAGGGAGGGGAGGAAAAGACATAAAGAAAGGTTAAAATAATCCTTGCCTTCAGGAAGCTTACACTCCAATAGGAGAATACAATACCCAGACATTGGTCACATCCTCAAACACTCCAGTAGCTGCTGATGGACCGAAGGTATATTTCCACTGATAATGATTAACGATTGGAAGAGGGAACACACCCATAAAGTGCGGTAGTCGAGAGGTCTGCCCATGGGGAACGTATCCCAGCAAGGCCTCCCACATACCTAGCACTACTTTCTCTTCCCTTTTCATGGTATCCTCACGCTGATTCCCCTGGTGCCACACACCTCTTCTATGGTGTTCCCTAGGCCTGCTCTTCTCTAAAGATTATATCCTGACCAGTCTCTATCCAAAGCAGAATCTTCCGGGACTGCTCTTTCCTGAGTCAGGGATCTCAATCTGTTTGCAGTGCACCTTATAAGGTAGTGGTAAAGGAAGTGGAGGAAAAGAGGAAAATTACCTCATACCCAGTACTGGAGAGGAAGTGATTTTCTTTCAAAAGCTGTATTGTCCCTCTGTAGTCAGCTCTCTTCTCACCACCAGATATAACTCTCTTAGAGTTCCTCCTGATTTGATTGACTCTAGAGCCAATAAACTTGCTTTGAAAGGCCACCAAGGGCATAACTGATCAAGTTTGACTGAAAAGCTCCTTCATATCTCCTGTGTGTTTGTCCTTCGTTACCAAAGAAGACCATGCCATCAAAGAAATAAGGACATGACTTGTACTTGACTTTGTTTTTTGAGTGAGAAAGGGCTATGCAGGTCACCAACCTCACTTCTCCTCCAGAGCCATCTGAATCCAGTGACCAGATATTCATCAGGATGACTGGAGATGACCCAGGATGAGGCAATTGGGAGTGAAGTGGACATTATTCCTCCCTGGGCCCCTAGGTTGAGAGATATCTGTTAGGTTGCTGGGCAGGGTTGGATAACCTGCCTAGTAACAGGTTTTTGTTGGGCCCCTGTCAAAACGTTATTTCCCTTTGGGTTGTGAAATATCTGATGAACTGTTAATAATCATTTTCTGTTTAGTGCCTTTGCATGGTAACAACCTGTGCCCCCCTAATGTTAGACCCCTTTTGCTAGGCAACTACCTTTTGCTGAGCACTACTCCCTTCCTGACAACTACTTTTTGTTGAATGACAACCAGTCTTTGATTGGTCCCTCTCCTGGTATCTCTTCTCTGTTGGGGTCCTTTGCCTAACAGTACCCTGACAACCTCTTCTGACAACCCTGCTCTGTCAGATCTATGTTTGTTGTGGAAATTGCAAGGCTGAAGCAAGTAGAGCTGAAATGCTTAACATGCACACATCCACCTCAGTTCGGGGCTGTCTCCTCTGGGTTTCTACATGAGGCAGCCACCAGCCTGGCTAATAAATGATGCTCTCGAAATTCCTAATTGACTTTTGCCTGTGAATTATTCTCAGTCTGTCCATTTCAGGGTTAAATGACTTGCCCAAGACCACACAGCTAGTGAGTGTCAAGTGTCTGAGGTGAGGTATGAGCTCAGGTCCTCCTGACTCCTGCACTGGTGCTCTATCCACTGCACCACCTAGCTGCCCCAAGGAGCAAAGAAATATAAATTCTTCTTTGTAATTCCTTTGTATCTCCTTTATACTCATGATGGTAAGTTGATTGCTTATGTTAGAAACAATCTTGACACTAAAAAGGTATCAAGGAAAATTTATTACAGCAGAGTTTAGAGGAATTGAACACTTTGGCCAAAGTGGGCCCCATCCTTTTTTCAGGAGGAAGGAGCACTAAATACAGAAGCTAGATGAGCTATATACTGTTAGTTCATGACAGGTCCTCCTACCAGGAGATAGATTGGTCCTTTCTCCACTAGGTCACTATCTTTTCGATGTGCCCATTATGTAACCACCCTTGGTGTGATCCCCCTCCCAAACATGCTTTAACATAGGACCCATGATCAGAAATTGGAGGTATAATTTTAAGTGGGATCTGTCTGCTTATATGCATGAGGTTCATTAAGCAAGTGCAGTGAAGAAAAACTTTCTCTAGGTTTTTCTAGGTCATTTTCCTGCCTGGTTCAGGTCAGTTTCTGGTCTGCACCTTCTTATCAAAAATTTGGTGACTTCCTGAAGGCCACTGCTTGTCTCCTGATTGGTTGAGTCCACCTGCAGTCTGCTGGCTTTCTTATTATCTGACTTATTCTCAGTGACTTCATCAACTAATAAGTTCTGCGGAAACTTAAGTTTTTGCTATCTCTCACATTTATATTTTGGTAGATTATGTTTAACATAATTGGTATTTACTCATTCAATTTTTATTCTTATTATAAATATTCATTATGCAGTTATGGATAGAGTGCTTGCCTTGGATGCAGAAAGACTTATGTTTAAATCTACTCCTGACACTTGCTAGCAGTGTGACCACTGAGAATTTATTTACTCTCTCTGAGTTTCAAACCAGTTTCTAAGATATCCACTAAGTTATAAAAGGACTTCAGCCTAGTATAGTGGTATATAGCAGCATATATGGCATATAATAAGCATAATAAATGCTTGGTAGTTTATTTTTCCATCCAAAAAGAGTACCCACACACTTCAATCACATATTAATTATGTATTTACTATATCAGCTCCCTTGGTAGATAATTGTATGAAATCAGGAAATTTGAAAGAACAGGCAAGCAAAAGTGTTAATTATCAGGATTAGTGATGAAACAAATTCAGAACCTGGTTTTTATGCCAAGTTCCAAATACAAAAGAAACCAAAACATGGTTTATTTATTTTGTCTAGACCTGTGCTTTAATTGATATAAGGAGTTTTAGGTGATGAAACTCCCTCTAATAATGTTGATCTGCAACTGCAATTGTTGTTTGGTCAGGTCTGACTCTTTGTGACCCCATGTGTTTTCTTGGCAAAGATACCAGAATGTTTGCTATTTTCTTTATCAGCTCATTTTATAGATGAGGAAACTGAGATAAACAGGGTTAAGTGACTAGCCCAGGGTCACATAATTAAGAAGTGCCTGAAGTCTTATTTGCACTCAGGAAGATGAGTCTTCCCAACCTAGGCCCAGTACTCTATCCATGGGCACCTAGCTGCCCTCCTAACTGCAGTACAAAGTTATTGAACCATACAGCCAGTACGTGTTGGGACTGAATCAAGTCTTCCTGATTCTGCTGCCAGCTTGCTATCCACTATACCATATTCACTCTCTATATAGGGCAAAAATAATCTTCAGTTTGGGTTTGTTCGTGGTTCCCAGTGGGTTGTATTTATGTGACCAGATTTTTTTCAAAAAGTGTGTCATGGTTCTGGCAAAATTAGACTTTTAGAGACAAATTTTAGGATTTAGAACAAAAATATGACCTGGGAAACCCTTCCCCTCCCCAAATGGCATATGTAAGGGTAGTATTCTTTGTGGGACAACTTAACCAACTCACACTCATACTGACAGGTTGGGTCCTCAGAAAAAGACTTACTATTGGATTTCTATCACTGTCAACCAAAAGCCCCCATCTTGGTGCTTCTCGTTGATAACTGACCAGACGTAACTTCTAACATAGGTGTTTATTACTACATAGAGCAAGAAACATAGTAACAAAAACATCCCCACCCCAGTCCCAAAGCAGAGGCCCCCCTCTCCTCTTAAATAATACAAAGTTTCTACAGAGAGTAGGTATACATAAAAAAAAAATACAAAGGCAAATGGAATGCTGGCCAATGGGAAGCAGGCGGAAAATTCGAATTGAAAGCAGGGCATATAAACCTTGCATTTGTCAGAAGCAAATGCATTTTCCATTAGGAAGTACCCGTTCATTCATTCAGGAATGAATGTAAAAATTAACAAAAACCTTTCCTGGCTTCACAATGGATGTTGTCCTTTTTAGACAAATTAATGAGGTGTCCTTGCTGAATAACTTGTTGAATGTCCTTCTCTTTCTGGAGTTAAATAAGTCTCCTTTTATAAACTGTGGAAAGACGTACAAGCATTTCATTTAGTTCCAATATTGGACCTAAACCACCAGGACTTACCTGAATCAGGCCCAGCTGAAGACATTGTTCTTCTGAACCTATTATTGTCTTGATTTGCTCTCAGTATGTCTCTTTTTGCACCTGGCTGGATGTTTTGTCTTCTGGTGTTTCAGTCTCGAAAAATAAAACTGTGTATTGTGGGAGGGCTAGGAGAGAAAGAGAGAAATTCTCAGTTTATCTCCCCTTTCCTCTCAGGGTTCTAGAATATTCAATTTCCAAATGTGGAGTCCTCCACTAGTGGTTTGGTTTTCTACTTGACAGGATTTGCTGGTGTTTTTTTTTTACATGTGGCCCTCCAAAATGACTTGATTTTTCTCAGCCAATGACAAGATGTTCCCTGTTTGGCATCATCTACCTTTCATCCAATGGCCCAAACTCCCATGGTCCTTTCAAATTGATTAAGGGCTTAATTCAACTATAGGAAAATCATATACTTTACAGCTTTGTTGATTGAGGTGAGGCAAGATAAGAAGCACTTATTAAGTGTTTATCACATGCCAGGCACTATGCTAAGCACAGTGGAATAAAGTAGAAGCCAAAAAGAAAAGTCCTTTCAGGAGAGGAGTAGCAGAGAAGGTATCTACACCATGGCCTAGTGTCAAAGTCTGGAAAGTCTGAATGAGGTGGGGGTGCTGAACATTTCCCATATATATATTTATTCTGCATGTATTTTTATATATGTAGGCCTCCTATAACAGCATGCAACTTTCTTATAGTTAGGGTTTTCGTCTTTTCTTTTTTAACCTTTATATCTCTAACACCTAGTACAATGCTGGAGCAGCTAGGTGGTTGACATAGGTGGAGTGCTGGACTTGCAGTCATGAAGATCTGATCTCAAACTCAGCCTTAGATACTTACTAGTGGTGGGACCTGGGGCAAATCACTTAATCCCTATTTGTCTTAGTCCCTCATCTGTTAAAAGAGAGAAACCCTGGAGAAGGGAAATGGCAAACCATCCCAGTATCTTTGCCAAGAAATCCCCATTTGTTCATGGGGTCATGTAGAGTTGGGCATAACTGAACAACAACCCACACGGGTGCTTAATAAATACTTGCTGATTGAATAAAATGAAATGTTATTGTAAAGCACTTTGCCTTTACAATTGTAAATTTTGGCCAAATATTCTCATTTTGGTAGCAAATACATTCTTTTCTCTGAGTGATATTGTTAGATTTGGTATAATAATCTTTTAAAAAGATTAAGAAGCCTCTTGTTATCTCTTGTAGTAGATATTAAAAAAATTTTTTTAAAAAGATTAGGTAACTGTTATTGTTAAGTAGTTAATGGTTATCTTTTACAGCCCTGGAATGATTGCCTCTTGGGTCCTTCCCTAATCCCTCATCGACCCAAAGGTGCTCTGAAATCCAGAGTTGACCATGTTCCAGAAATTTTTTATTTTTTTCTATTTAATTTCGCCTTTCTTCTGGGACTCGTAGGCAGCAAGGGTCACAGATATCTCAATTAATTCAATTCAACAGGCATTGGTTAAGCTTCTAAGTACAAGGCGGTGCCAGGTGCTCAGGAATACAGACAAAAATGAATACTAGTGAGTTTGCATTTATAAAGCACTTTGAGGTTTGCGAAGCGCATTACAAATTTCATCTTATTTTATCCTCAACCATCTGGTAGGAAGGGGATCCTGAACTATGTTTCATAGGAAGTTTGGGAGCTGCCTCAAGGTGATTTAAAGTGGCTAGATTTTATTTCCTATTCCACATCCCTCCCCCAGCCTTCCCACAAGCAAGTTTGGTAGCTTAGGGAAGGATAAGAAGCAAGGCTATGGAATGAAGAGTTGTAAATGAACTTTGGGGTTCAGCTTCCTCACTGTACTGAGGACGCCCCCGGAAGTCCAGAGAGGTTAAGTGACTTCTTCAAGGTTGCACAGGAGGCTGCGTTCTGCGCAGGTCGTCTGCCTCCAGATCCAGGAGTATTTCCATTATATCCTGTTGTTACTTATTAGGACTTTTTTTTTTTAACAAACTAGATGGGGAGATGCTTTTAGGGGAGGGGACAGCGTGAAACAGTGGAAAAGGCTGGAGGGGGAATCCACCCCTCTGTTTGGCCCTTATTTCTCACCTCTGGGTTTGTTACCTCATCGGTAAAAAGGCTTGTTTTGGGGGAGATGACCCTCCAGGACTACATCTATGATCCTACGACTTTTATGGGCCTTAATAGTGCATCTCGAGGCGAATGACCTATTTATTCGACACTTTGGGCCAAACCTTTGCTTGGGGATTTTCGCAGGGGCTTGGTCAAGGTCACGTCCAGCCACTGGGGGCGGGAATCCGGAAGTACTGAGTTAAAATTCTGCCCGAGGCGCTGGCTGTGTGTTCCTGGGTAAGTCACCTCGTTTTTCTCATCCTGTTTCCTTATCTGTAAAATGGGGACCTTGCTAAGTACCCACCTTCCCGGGATGGTTGGGAGGATAAAATTAAATAATATTTGTAAAACATTTGGCACCTTTTAAAGTCTTATATAAATGCTAGTTGCAATTAATAATATTAAATTATTAATGTTATTGGTCCCAAGTGTTAGATACTTGTTATAATAGCTGAGTTAAAGTGTTAAATACTTAAAGGGCCGAGTTAATTTTGTCATTACATTGTCTCTTTTGGGGGAAGGAGGGGAAGAAGTCGAGGAGAGGTAGCCATTTTGGAAAGGGAAGAGGAGGGAGGAGGAGGCTGAGGAATCGCCCCAGAAGGAACACGGAGCTGGAAAAAAAAAATGAAGGTGGGGGTGGCGGTATCGGTGTTGGTGCTGGCGTCTCCACAGCGCGCAGGCGCAGCAGCCCCGGCCGCTGGCCCACGGAACGGTAAACAGTGAGGTCACGTGAGGAGGCCCTGCTCCCTGCCCTCGCGCCGCTTCACGCCGATGGCTGCGGGGTCTCGCGCAGCGGCGGAGACGGCACGAGGCGAGCGACCCCCGGGCCCCGGGCTGGTGGACGGAGGCGAAGACTACGACGACTAGGAGGGCGAGGGCGAGGACGACCGCGGCGGCGGCGGTGGTGTGAGCAGCCGCGTCGGCAGCCTGAGCTCTTGGAGGAGAGGAGGCAGCGGCTGCGGCCGCAGCGACGACGACGTCCTGCGCATACCCCCTCTCGGCGGCACCCACCGTCCCCCCTCCTCCGCGGCGGCGGCGGCGGCGGCCACCATCTTCCTCCTGCTGCCAGTGGTAGCGCTCGTCGGGCGGAGCTGGGTGAGTTGCGGCCGCGGCCGCGTCCTGGGAGACAGGCTCCCGTCCCCTCCCCCACCCTGCTCCCAAACACACCTCCTCCGGCTCCTGCCTCCCCAGCCCCGTACCCAGGCGGTGGGGGCGGTGGACGCCCCGCGCTCTCCTAGCGGTGGAGACAGCGCCGCCCCGGCCTCCTGCGCAACGTCCTCCCGCCCGGGCCCAGTGAGACCGTTGTAAGGCGGCGGGCTGGGGGGGGGGGGGGCGGCCTCGGCCTCTCGGGAGCCCCCGCTCTCTCTGCTGCCCCCTTTCCTTTCCTCCTCCGGAGGCGCGTCTGGCCTTGACTCCTTCCCCAGCCCGCGGGCCTCTTATGTGCATGGGGCCCCGGGGAAGGCAGGCTGGCGGGGGCCCCCCCCAACCCCCGGTAGCTGGGCCGATAGGGACAGCCCGGGCCTAAGCGTGGCCCGGGCTCGGACTCGGGGGCGAGGGCGTGGGAGCGGCCGGGCGCCGGCGATCGGCGTCGGCCTACACGGCCGCGTCCTGGCGCGGCTGCGGCCGGAGGAGGTAGCCGAGCTCGCGTGTGCATGTGTGTGCCTGACACTGGCCTTGCCGTCGTCGGCTCAGGCTGGGGCGGAAAGCCCACGCAGCTTGTCTGCTGAGACACCAAGTAATGTAACGAGCCACTCGTGGTTGGTGTTTTAATGGTGCTAAGTAACTGATCCTCTGACCTTAGAGGGAGGGGACCTGGGGACAGAACGTTTTATTAAATTTTAAAATTGTCTTGCCCCAAAGGAACTAGTAACTCAATCGATATTTTTAGGAAGGGTATCCTCAAAAGAGTGATCATAAGTACTTCCTTTTTACAAAATAGTGTAGTTAGCATTAATTGCATATCAACTGTAATTTTAATAGAACTACTTATATATTATTTAACATGGATGGAAAAGAATGCATTTACCTTGGTTAAAACTTGTGTGATCTCTCACGTTAAGAAACTTATGGTAACAAATTAAATAAACATAATTTTAGTTTATGAGAACATAATAGTAGAGTACACTATTGTAGTACATTTTCTCATTTTCTGTTTTATTCAGTACGCGTTAACTCTATGTTCTTTTGGAGTTAGGTGCTGAAGATAAGTTAACACCTATTTTATTTTTCAACTTCATAGAAGAAAAATTCTTCAAAGGTGTGAAAGAATGATGCTATTCTTAATTGTAGATTGACCACATTTTTAAAGTAGCATTTATAAAGTACTTTAAGGTTTGCAAACCATTTTACATTTACCTCATTTTGATTAATCAATGACATCTGACATTGCCAGGGGGGTTTAGGATTCCTGGAGTGGTAGTGGAAAGGATACAAATCAAGAATTGGAAAAGTGGAGCAGTTATCTTGGAGGGAGTTTACAGTGCTTTTCTAGTACAGAAGCTCTCAAAAACTATTATAAAAAGCTTACCGACTTGTCATCCTCAAATTGGTTATCAATAATTACATTTACTTCGATTTTTGCTTTCTTATGTGAGGCACTGTGGTGCAGTATTGGAAAAAGTACTATAATAAGAATTGGAGAAGGACCACCTGGGTTGGAATACTGGCTTTCTCACTTACTGACTTTGAGGCAAGTCCCTAGACATCTGTAAAACAAGAAAGTTGAAAAGAAGACCGCCACAGTCCATTCTAGTTTTCAAACTGAAGTAATAACTATCTTTTCTCTCTTGGATTGTTTTCTTACTTCTATAGGGCATCCCTGGTTTTATTTTAGCCATATTCCATTCCTGTTCTGATTTTGCTCCTCTTGCAATCTCTTAACCCCATTTTCTCTGCTTTCCTCTACCATAGGACAGAATATCTTACTCTTCACTAAATTATAAAACTTTTTATAAGTGAGTTTTTATTCTGAATCATACCTACCAGAATTAACAGCCAACAGCCATTAGAATTGAAACTAACTCTGAAACCTGGAACTTGCTAAAAGTAGAGAGATGCATTTTCATTCTTGAAGATTTGCCCTAGGTGCTTTTTAAAAGCAGTTTCTTGAATATGCATCTTTTACAGATGGGGAAGCATCTGTGTAGACTAACATTGTGACTTTCCCATGGTCTAAACAGTGAATTAGTGAAAGAAAAAAAAGACTACAGCATTCTTAAGTTTTTCCATATATACTATCTGACCCTAGAATTTTTTTTTTTGGAGAATTTTATGTCCTTGGGGAAAAGACATTTTTTGAGGAAACCCTGCCTACTAATAGATTTTGGCAGCTGTTTTGCAGTGTATGTACAGCCATACAGATTTGCTCAGGGCACTATGAGGTTAATCCTGTTGAGGGTCACGGTCTTAGGCAACACTTGAACTTAGGTCTTCTTGATTGTTATTGAAGTCAGCACTCTGTCCACTATATTAAACTTATTCGCTTCTGCAGTTTCAGATGTTAGAAAACTTTCTGTACTAATCTATAGGCTCCTTTAGACACTGAACCCTGCTGATTCCTCATTCTCATTGGCGTGGCACTCTGCCACAGCCTTGCAATTTGGAAACTGAATTAGTAATACTTTCCAGATTGTTAGGATAAACCCCAGACAGCTTTTCCATGTGAACACTGTAGTATTGCTCATTGTTTATTTCTGAAGAGTACTTAGAGTCAAGTTGGGTTTGAATCCAATCTCAGGTACTTCTTACTGGTTCAGTGACCAAATATACCCCTTAGTCTGTTTCTTCATCTATAGAATGGAGGTGTAATAATGGATGCTTGAGCAATCTTAGAGGGTTCTTCTGAGGAAAGAACTTTCAAACCTTAAAGCACTATATAAAGTCAAATAGATTGACCAAGTTCTGCCGAGTAGAAACTTGTTGAAAGATGCTATTTGTTTATACAATACCAAGTATTTGAAGTTGTCAGTTTAAAAGAAAAGTGTTTATGAAATACAAATATGCCATGTTCAAAACGTGAAAAAAAATTATGTGTGAAAAAGTGCATTCAGTTGGTGGGGCGCTGTATTCTTAACAATTAGATTTAGAATTGAACATAGAAATTATAGTGAAATCAGTTCAACCAATGTTTTTTAGCAAAGATTTAGCTTCTGGATCATCTTGTTAATAATCAATGGAACATGAGCTATTAAATGGAACATTAGCAAACCTCTTTTGTCTTACTGTACAGGATTAAATATTGGAGAATTTTGGGAAAATACAGGTTGATAATCTTAATCTTAAAATTTTAAAAAGTTATAGGGATATTCAGAATGTACCAAGAAGTAGTGAATCTAAATTATAAATAAATTAGAATTTTCTAATATGCTAAACTAGATCAGTTTATCCATTTGATTTAGTAATAGGATATACTCCTTTCATTAGTGACATTACCTTGTATTTACATGTTATTTTACTTTAAAGATAGATATTTAAGGGATGTCTGGCAGGAAGTTGTTTTTTTTTCCCCTCTCCACAGACTTTAAAAAAAATAGCTATAGACTTTTTCCTATTTTATTTACAAATAAGGAAGTTGATGCTAACTGAAAACTAATAGTTTATCTCCCTCCTTATAAGTGACCCCTCACTTCCAGTTTAGAGTTATATGTACTGTTTATTGCCAAAGTTTTCCATGCAACCAGATTTCATAGAAAGTTCATTCAATTCTACAGAATTGGTTGATAAACATTTATTAAACACCTGCTAACCATGTGCCAGGCACTGACTGCACTAAGCCTTGGGGATACAAAGAAAGCTACTAGAAGTCCCTATTTTCAAGGAGCTTACAGTCCAATAGGGGAAACAATATGCAAACAACTATTTTGTAGGTACAAACAAGGAATATATAGGATAAATGAGAAATAAAAGGGAAGGCACTAGAATTAAGAGCTTCTTGGAAAAGGTGGGATTTTATGTAAGGATTGAAAGCAGCCAAGAGATGGAGATGAGGCAGGAGAGAATTCTTTGCATGGAGAATAGCCACAGAAATTCCCAGAACCTAGATGGAATACTTTGTTCAAGGAAGGCCAGTGTCATTAGGTCAAAAAGTATATGGCTAGTGCAAGGTGTAAGAAGATTAAAAAGATTTTTTTGCGGGGTAGGGGAAGGGTATTATGAAAAGCTTTGAATGCCAAATGAAAGATTTCATGTTTTATCATAGTGGTGGTAGGGAGCCATTGGAGTTTGTTGAGTAGAAAATGACCTGGTCAGACCTAACACTGAGAGCTGAGTGGAAGATACATCAATTGTAGTGGAGAGAGACTTGTGGCAGGCAGGCTGATCAACAGGCTATTGCAAAAGTCCAGACGTGAGGTGATAGGAGCCTACGCCAGGGTAGTGGCAGAGTGTCAGTGTAGAGAAAGGTCTGGGAGAGATGTTAGAAGGGTAATATCAACTGCAGGTGCCTTGGCAATAGATTGGATTTACAAAGAAGTGTGCTTTGGAAAGGAGAAAATAGTAATACTATTAGAGTGTACAGGATATAATGTAAGATCTGTGAAATGATCTTATGAAATCACTCATACTTGCCACCTGTGCAGATTGCACCCCCCTCTATCTTGGCTCCTGTCTTTTGATAAATAAGCTGCCAGGTGGTTCTACCCAACACGTTAGTGGGGTGGCGGGTGGCTTTTTGGATCTTCCAGATAGAAAAGGACAGCAAAGATAACGAAGTCCAGTCACCCCTTTTGTTTCTTATTCTTGCTACAAGGCCTGCCAAGTTCTTTTTTCCTTAAAGATAACTGTGCACATTGGACATATAACTATAGTACAAAATAAAAGATTAATACATGCCAGCCTTTAAGAGAGTACTTAGTCTCTGTCAACGGTCAGCTGAGAACAAGTTTATGTATCTACATTTGAGTACCAGTTTCTCATTTTGGATTTGGGAGAGTCCTTGCTTTTTTGACAAAGCTTACCTGATCATTTATTTAGTAAAGGCATGGACCTTCCTAGACCTTGAGCCAATTTGACTCCTTGAGTTTTGGCATCTATAGCACCTGAAACCTGTCTATTTCTACTACTGCTACTACTGCTGCTCCTCCTCCTCCTCCTGCTGCTGCTGCTGCCACTGCCACTGCCACTATTGCTGCCACTGCTGTTGCCAGTACTGCTGCCACTGCCTTTGGGTACTTTATTGTCAGTTCCCTTTTACATCACTTTTCTCTTTTCCTTCTCAACGTATTCAGTGCCTCAAATTATGTTTTCTAAGGTTTAATTATTTTTACAAGAAAAAGGAATTTACAAATTCAGATAATTAGAAATATAAAAAAATCTGTCTGTTCCTGAAGATGTTATATCATAAGTTCCCAATGATCCAGCTTGGATATCCCCTATTGCTTCTTGAACAGGCTTTCTCTCTCGTTGTAAACCCAAGAATTACTGTCATCTTCTCAAATGGGCAAACCCCAAGTCTAATTTCACCCACCTAGTCTTTCTCTATAATGTTTATAGATTCAACTTTCTAATCCCTGGTTTATTCTGAGCAGGTCAGGAAGCCTCTGATGACACGGGTAAACTTTAACCACACCAAAATACTAACTAGGAATTATGAGCCAGGTGAAAAGAACTTGTTTCTGTCACCTTAAATCAGAGTTTTTCAACTCAATACACAGGTCATCACTAAAACTCACCAAAGACACTCCTTTCTATAAGTAAAGTTTTATGCAAGATTAAGAGTGGAAAAACTAATTTCTGACCCAGGGTAATAATTGGTAACATTTCATGGAGGAACTATCATTTGGGCAGAGTCTTAAAAGATGGATAGGATTTCAACGTTGGAAATAAAAGTTTGGTTAAGGGGAAGGGCATTGAAGGCTTTGGAAAGAATGAATAAAGGCATGAAAATGGGAAAGCAAATGAGTATGGATGAAGGTTTTAGCAAATAGGTTCATTGTACCTATTCTGTGTTCTAGTCTGGGGAGAATAGTGTAAGAAAGTAGGGTAGCCCATATTCTTGAGGGGTTTGGACTTTATTTGGTGAGTTGTGAAGAGGTGAGAGGCCTTAGTCCATTGAAGGTAATACAGATGATAAGAGTTTTTACTAAGGAGATGGCAGTGGTGACATAAAGGAGTCTGATGGTAAGGAGGGTATGGAAATTGAATTGGTTACTTGGCAACTGGATATGAGTGGTGAGAGAGAGGAACGAGCTGGGCAATGAAAGCCCTGAATCGTTTCTTTTTTTTCTCCTCTGATTGCAAGGATTAATCAGCCGTAGAAGACTTGGAATTCTTGAAGTAGGCTTTGAGAGGTATTTGTGCTTCCCATTTAGGAAATTATGAAGAATGTGCTTGGGAAATGTGTAATTGAATTGTAAAATTATGTGCTTTTGAGTATAAAAAAAATAAACATATGCTTTCATTTAAAAATTTTTCATTGCTATTTTGTAACATCATCTATATTTCCTATTGTTTCCCCCTCTCAAGCCCCTCCCAAAGAGCTATTCCTAAAAAGAAAAAGGAGGAAAAAAGAGTAGCAATACTAACCAACATGTTGAAAAAAAATCTGATGTTATACAATGTTCTATACCTGTGGTCTTCTACCTGCAAATGAGATGGGTGTATCTTCTCATCTCTATTTTGAACCACAGTAATTTTGATTTCATAGTTTTGTTTTCTTTTTGTTTACTTTGTTGCAAATTACATGTGCGTGTTATTTTCCTAGTTCTATTACTTTCTGTTTGTACTTTTTAAAAATTAAAACTTTTTTCAATTATCAAAAAAATTACTTTCTTTCCTACTCACTCCCACCCATGGAGAGGGGAAGACAAAAGACTTGTAACAAATAACCATAATAAAGCAAAACAGATTTCCATGTTATGTCCAGAAATATGTGTTTATTTTGTACCTTGAGTTAGTCACTGTTCTGTCAGGAGGTAGGTAGCATTCTTTCTCATCTATGTTCATTCATCATCAATTCATAAATCTTTACATCTCTGTCATTTCTTATGGCATAGTAATATTTTATTAAATTAATGTACAATGATTTATTTAACTATTCCCCAATCAGTGGTCAAATACTTTATTCTCAGTTCTTTGGTACCACAAAAATTGTGTGTGTGTCTTTTCCTTTTGTCATTGACTTCTTTGTATTTTCATAGAAGGGAGTCAAAAGCAAATCAAATTAAGAGCTATTAATTATTTCTTTGTAAAGTTTTATACTGGTTGTGAGGAATATGAAGAAATAAGAGAGTCATTCTTGGCATATAGGCTTCTACAAATTGTTTACAGGGCTAGAATATTTGAAAGTTTAAATGACTGTAGAAGAATTAAACAATTCAGGACCAGAAATGCCAAATGAATGGTATAAGCCGGTGGTTCTCAAACTTTTTGGTTTTTGGATGGACACCTTTATACTCTTAAAAATTCAGAGCTCCCAAACAATTTTTGTTTATTTGAATTATATCTGTTGATACTTCGAATTTAAAATGTTTTAAGACTATTATGAAAAAAGTCTTAATGAGGACCCCCTGAAAAAGGGTCTTGGAGGCCACACTAGTATATAGACAAAAACGCTACATACGAGTTATGTCATACATCAGAAATACATATGTATGTGTGTATGTATATACATATATATGTGTATATTTATATACATGGTATAGCTATAAAGTTACACTTTTATAAAACTGAAATAGAATGGTTAGGAGTAGTGTAGTAAAAATTTAAAAACATTAGAATATTTGTTGTTTGTTAGGCTTGCCTAAAACTAGTTTAGATAAAGCTTTGGCTATGAGTACAATTGTCAGAGCTAATTGTGCAAGATAATATTAACTTAAAAAACTCAGTAAGACTTCATTGATTTTTTTGGTATTATCATCATTTCTCACGTCCGCCAAGAGAACCCTCTCTTCTGTAACAAAAAAGCTTAAATTTAATAGAAGAATTCAACAAATAGATATAATCTGATAATATAGACCTTAATTCTATATCAGTAGTCTACCACATCTCTGCCAAGAGTAAAGAGGCATGCTTTAATATCAGTCCCTTAAATCAGAATTGATCTTCGCATTGACTATGGTGTGAATTGTTTTCTTGGTTGTACCTGCTTAGCTTTGCATTACTTCTTAACACTTTCTCTTATTTCTTCATACTCATCAGTTTGGATTACACAGTAGTTCCATTGCATTCATTTTCATAATTTAAGTAGTCCTCAATCCATGGGTATTACTTCTAGTTTTTTTTTGCTACCACAAAAAAGTGAAGCTATGTCATTTTTGCATAGAAATCTTTCAGTCTTTGACCTTCTTGCACTACATACCTTGTAACTGGTTGATATTTTTTTTCAGAGTTTAAACTTTTATATCTTTAGTGATTGCAAATTGTTTTTCAGAACCTTTGGACCAGTTCACAGCCTACCAGTTAATGGATTCTTGTTTTTCCTCCTCATTTCCTTTTCTCTTTCCATGTAAAAATTCACATTTTTAATTAGCAACTTGGATCATTCTTTAATATGGTGCTTGTTAATTTGTATGTCTTTTGAAAACTGCTTGTTCGTATTCTTCAGCCACTTTTCTATTGGAAAATGGCTTTTTACGTATTTATACAAGAACTTTATCAGATATTTTTATGAAGCTTTTCTCCTCCAATCACCAACTTCTCTTCTGACTGCATTGATTTTGTTCATGCAGAAGCTTTAAACATTTATGCAATCAGAATTGTTTTATTTTTCATGATCATCTTTACTTCTTCGTTAAGGCCTCTCCACCACTTAGATGTAGCTATTCCAGCTACCTCCTTTTCCTTGATTGTTTTTTTTTAAAGTGACTATATATATGTAGGTCACCTTTCCTTTGACATTTATTTTTTTATGGTATAAGATTTTGGCTAATATAATATTAATCGTTTCATTCATTTATAATTTGTGTGAGCATCCTGTGAAAAGTAGAAGCAGCAGTGGCAAATTTTTTTCTTGGTAATTTGTAGTTGCACTTTGTGTGCATATTTCATCTTTGGAGGAAGTTATTTTATTTTGCATGTAACAGGTTAATATGTGTACTTTTTTTGGAAGGGCTTATGAAGAGTAAACAATATTACCTTATGTATTAAAAGATTGGTGGTATATCTATAAAACAAACTCTTTAGTAAATGTTTCCATTGCTGCTGGGGTTTACATGTAGCTTTGGTCTTCCTTTTTGACAGGACAATATGATTGTTAAGCTTCTTAGTCACTACTTTATTCCAGCTTTTAAACTGTGTGCTCCATCTACTACTGTTATTTTCCAACACTGTTGCCTTTACTTCCCTGCTGTCTTTTTGGTTCTTCTGCATACTTTATTTGGATTCAAAGGGAAGCTGATGACATTGTAGAAAGAACTTTTTGTTGAGAGAATACTTAGGTTCTATACTCCAGTCCTGCCTCTTATTGTATTACATTAGTCAAGTCTCTTAATCTCTTTGGCTTCAGGTTTCCTATCTGCAAAATGTGAAGATTAAACTAGATTACTTCTAAGAGCCTTTCCAGTTTAAAAATCAACAAACTTTGAAGGATGGAACACATTAAAGATCACCTAGTCAGGACTCATTATTTGAATTATTTCCCACATTTTTATATCATTTAAGCTTTATATACATGTTCCTTAGAATGTCCCTGAAGATGGGTGCTATTTGTACTTGCATTTTACAGATTAGGAAACTGAGATTGAGAGGTTTAAGTGACTTGCCTAGGGTCACACAGTAAGTATCCATGTTTGAATTGGGACAGGGTTCTTACTATAGGCCTTCAATCCATTTTTCTTTACAGTATAATGCAGTGTGCGTTAACTAATGATAACTAGTTGGTGTTTGCCATGGATATTTATCTTGTTATAAGACAATTATCATTTCTCTGCCTCTGATGGACTGGATGCTTTGCTGAACGTCACTTTTGAGTTTTATTGTAACATGAAGGTGTGTTCTGTTAAAGAGCGGATAGGAATATAAAATTGATCTACATAGCAGGTCCTTTTGTTGTCACTGATTAGGTAAGACACTTGATGTAGACTGAATTGTAGACTGCAATCTTAATACCATACCTTAAGTGCTAATACGTTAAAAAGACTTAATGTACTACATACCTGAATAAATTTGCAGCTCCTTTGATTACATGCTGCTAGAAATAATAGAATTCAGATATCAGGTCTCTATGCCTATTAAAAATTTTATTTAAGTTTCCCTGATGCTGTTGATTTTGGTGTCTGTAGTCTGGGTACCGGTTACTGCAAAATATCTTGGGTATACAGCTTAGATTGGTACATTGGTATATATGTTTCAAGATTTATATTTCTTCCAGCATAATTGTTTCAA
This sequence comes from Potorous gilbertii, assembly GCA_028658325.1. Taxonomy (NCBI): domain Eukaryota; kingdom Metazoa; phylum Chordata; class Mammalia; order Diprotodontia; family Potoroidae; genus Potorous; species Potorous gilbertii. Next base: position 346,152,959 of record CM053770.1, read on the forward strand.
GGTCCTTAGTAGGAACATGTTGAAGAAAATTAACTGCAAGATTTGATATGTCCTAACATTAACTTTTCAGTCCTGTCTTGAAGCATAATTTTGTAAAATAGTTGTAGTAAAATTGAATATTTCTCAGTTCTCTTTTGCTTTTGCAAAGGAGAGTGGATGAGAGAAAATTTTCTTGATTAACCCTATCATAAGTTTGTGAGTAAATGCATTAAATTTCTTTTTGTATCCAAACTTAAAAGATTGCTTCCACTGTCACCAAAGTTCTTCTTCACTAAAGACATACCATTGACTAGTCTTTCTTTAATTGTCTTTTATTCCTCCTTTCAGTTCTCTTGTGCTTTTTGATGGTTGCATAAACCTTCACATGTATTAGAGCATGATTTAAAGCCATTCTTAATTGATTCTTAGGTGTGTGTGGTTGTTCAGAAGAATTATTTTTACCATTTATATGTATTAGCAACAAACTGGCAGTTATTTTTTAAGGTAATATTTTCTAAAGCGTTTCAAAAAGTACTTCAGATATCTTAATCTATCTGATTCTATTCTTACTGGTTTGGCAATTGACTGAGCAAGTCTCCAGAGACATAGACTTTGTATAGCCAATATAACTCAGCAGTAATAGTTACATTTTGAAATACATTCTCAGCAGATATTGAGCCATCTTCTTAGATCTCAGTTTTTGTGTAGTTTTTGGGTTCCTAAGTAAGAGATTTTTATAAAGTGTGTTTTTGCCATTTGTATTGCAGACTTTTGAATAGATGTTCTCGAATTTATGGACAGAATCTGTCTGTGGAGAAATTAGCTTAAAGAAAACTGAAAAAGAATTGAGAACTGAATACATTGTCAGTTGGACCCAATGGGCCTCTAATCTGTGGATATCTGTAGACAAGCAGATCAGGCTAGAGACAGGAATCGAATGTGCTTAATTTCAAAGTGAGGGAAATGGCATGCAACCAAGAAGGCATTATTAGACACATGTAGTAATGTACTGGGACCCCCACTCCTAATGTAGGGGGGAAATTGCTTTAGTATAACTAAACCTTGATTTAATATACTTATGGCTTACAAGGAGTACAAACTGTGTAGTGGAATAATGGTAGAAAGGCACACCAGCAACAGTCAGGCAAGGTTGTCTAGGGACCAAAAAATCCATTCATAGCAGGGTTTCATGTCTGAGTCTCTTGGTACTTGCCTGAGCTTTAGGAATCATCATTTCTAGAAGGTGAGTGCAAAGGACTGTTGTTATGTCAAACTTAGGGCATAGCTTGCTTGCTGGGCTTTAGCTATGGAAAATGGTATCTCTTCATATCTTGACATCATAGAGTGTTGTGTACTGGGCCTGGTTTCTTCTGTACCTTATACAAACCAGTCTCTTGACTTTTTTTGTCACAAGATACTCTTTTTAATTGTCAGAATAAATGGAATGTGATACGGTTGCAAAGAAGATTCCAGTATACAGTCTTAACAGTATCATCTCACTTTGATGATGAACTGAGTCTTTTTGATTTTTAGAGAAGAAAAGAACAGTTCCGATTTTAAATTTGATTTTTATGCAGTACAATTCAGAAGTAGAATCTGTGGTATGAATAAGAATTTAAATCTTAATGATGAAAAATAGTATTTTAAAAATTAGTCAAAGTCAGCTCTTTTTGGAGTTTTAAGAAAATATAGTGAAGGCAATTTCTATAAATATTGGACATAACTTTAAATATACTAACTTAGAAAAGTGGGAATTTGAGTTTTTCTTTTAGTATTTTTCAATTTATTACGGACTTGTCTGTTCTAAGTCTTAAAATCATTTTAAATTTAAGGTATAAAAGAAAATGTTCCAGTACAGAGTAGTTTTACTTTCAAAATGTTTTCATAGATCAAATAGAGAAACTATATGGCTTTAGTTTAAAATGATGTGTGATGGAGATTGGTTGTTAAACTTAAAAGTTTGCCCCTCTGTGTAAGTACAATACACTTAATTGTCATAGATACAGATATCTACTCTGTCATTGTGATGAACCCTCTATCAATTAGCATTTCTGTTTATGGGAGTTGATTAATTTAAAACACTTTAAGTTTAGGAATAGAAAGAACAGTGGTATGGAAATAGGAGACTTGTATTCTAGTTTTGAGCCCTTTCAGGGTCCTCATCTGTAAAGTTAGTTTTTGGACTAGATGTGTCCTAAGGCTTCTTCTTGCCCTTTAACTGAATAACTTAGAAGTTCTTTCTGAAAAAATGACATGTGCTAAGCATAGTTTTAAATATTGTAAGTGCTTTTTGTTGTTTTTTTTAAAGTGGATGAACCGTGATTCTGAGAAAGCTGTGTTAACCGAAGTTAACCCAAGTATTCCATTTCCATACCTTAGTTCCTTCTCCTTTGTGTTAGTTATTTATGTGCATCATTAAATACCCTTATTGACTGTTACTTCATCGCAACAGTTATTTATTTATTTATTAGGTATGAAAAGAGTGCCTTCACAAAGATCATCCAGTATCTGAATTTGAATAAATAGTATTAGAAGTGACTTTGAGAAAGCAGTGTGAAATACTGGAAAAGTAGCAGCTAGTGCCACAATGGTAATCAAATTGTAGACAACTTGAGAGCAAGACCTCTGTAGATCTGTTTCTATAGTGCTCAACCAAGCAGTTAAAATTTAACAGATGGTTGATAAGTGTTTGTTGAATTAGTTAAATTGAATTAGTGAACCATGCCAGCACACTGAGTAAAGACTATATATTTGGATATTAAAAGATTTTTCATCCTTGAAGTTGAAAACCAATTTTAAAATTATAGATGTTTGTGTATCCCTGGTGTTCACTTAATTGAATTTGTGCATGTGATTAAGCTTAAATAAATTAGCACCTTCAATGTTTCACTATCCAAGATTTCGTTAATATTAATATTCTGTCATTTCCTCAGTAAGTCTTAATGAATTTCTGTGGTGTGTTCCTTTTTCTCCCTCAATTGCCAGTTGTGGACTAATCATCTGATGATAAACCTTTCTAAGTTACCTAGACTGGTTATTGAATGACTTACATAGTCATTGGACCTATGCTTAGACCTCCTAAAGATTGTGCCTTTTTGATAAAGCCTGTAAGAATCCAAGGTCATGTCTGTATAAGAGTAAGGCATTGGAGTAGAATTTTAGTGATGTAAGACTAGTACAGAAGCCATTTTAAATATACAAAGGAAAACAGAAAAGAATAATAGACAATAGATTTGGAGCTGGCAGGGAGCTCTTGATGTCCACTTAGTTCAACTCCTTTATTTTACAGTTAAGGAAATTGAGGTCCAGGGAGGCTCTGACAGGTCAGTCACACAGGTAGGAAGCATCAGAAAGGCAATATTGAACAGTCATTCATTTAAATTGTCTAATGTAGATACTTGTTTTCAAATTTAATAAACATTTGTTAAGCACCTAACCAGATAGGCACTTGTTTAGGAAAGGGTAGGGCATGAGAATACAAGAAATAAGATTTGAGTTTCTGCTTAAAGTGTAATTAAGGGTAAAGGCTTATATTGTTTGATTGTTTTCAGCCAAATCTGATTTAATGACTCTAGTTTTGGCAAAGATACTGAAGTGGTTTTCCATATACTTCTCTGACTCATTTTGTAGATGATGAAACTGAGGCAGACAAAGTTAAGTGAGTTGCCTTCCAGGGTCCTTCCTGCAGCTTGAGTCTTCCTGCACAAAAGTGCAGGCCCTGCACACTGCTCTTCTTCCTGGCTGCCCTTGGGTCCCAAGTCTTAAGGAATACCTAAATGAAACTTGTGCAGCATTCTTTTAAGATAATTAGTCTCTTCATTTCCAAAAAAAACAACCTCAACAACTTGAGGTTGAGATAGTTGAGACTGGCATTGTATTATTCTGTTGAATTAAGTGTGGTCATATAATTGTCCAATATTCACAAACATATTTTGGAACATGTAGTTGAGTGGATTTTTCAAAATACGTCATTGTCTTCAGTGGATAGTTGAGAGACATGGATACTCCTTTTACTGGTACAGATTATACCCCCTGAATGACTTTTTATAGTTGGAGATCATCTTTTTAAATCTTTACCATTTTACAGATGAAGAAACAGCTCAGAAAGGTTAAATTTTTTAAAATTCAATTTTTTCTTCAGTTCCAAATTCTCTTCTTCTCTTTACCCCTCCTCCATCTTTTGAGAAGGCAAGGAAAAACTCAACACAAATACGTATAGTTATTCAAAATAAATTTCCACATTAACCAAATTTAAAAAAAAAAAGAAAATATGCTTCAATCTATGTTCTTAGTTCATGCGTTCTCACTCTGGAGGTGGATTGCGTGTTTCATCATGAGTTCTTCAGAATTGTTGGTTGGTCATTGTATTGATCAATTACCAAGTCTTTCAGATTTGATTAGCTTTACAAATATTGCTGTTACTGTATAAAATGTTCTCTTTGTTCTGCTCACTTCACTTTACATCAATTCCTGCAAATATTCCCAGAACAATACTGTTACAACACAGTAATATTACACTGTATTCATACAATCTTAACTTGTTCAGCCATTCCCTAATTGATAGGTATACCCCGCTGGTTCCAATTCTTTGCTTATAAAAAGAGCTGCTGTAAATGTTTTTGTAGATTTGAATACTTTCCCTATTACTTTGATTTCTTTGTGGTATAGGAATGATATACCTAGTAGTGTTATCACTGGGTCAAAGAGTGTATGTATAGTTTAATAGTTTTTTGGGCACAATTCCGGATTGTTTTCCATAATGAGTTGACTAATTCACAGCTTTACCAACAGTACATTAGTGTAGCTGTTTTCTCACATATCCAGCATTTTTCATTTCCTTTTTTTGTCATTGTAGTCAGCCTTATGGTGTGAGGTGGTAGCTCAGAGTCGTTGTAATATGTGTTTCTGCAATTATTAGTGACTTAGAGTATTTTTTCATATGGTCATTGATAAGTTTGGTTTTCTCCTCAGAGAAGTTGAGTTAATGAAGGTCACAAAGAAGAGCCAGAGTTTGAATGCAGATCTTCTGAATTCAGATCTAGTGTTTTTGGTTTTTTTTTTCTTTTTCCAATTTTGCCTACCATCCTTTCATGTTTTGCTTTTTTGTCTATGCCTTTTTATATTTCATATAGGATCTATCCATACGCTGCAGGCCTTAAAAACTCCCCCAGCAATATTTGTGGATACTGTTGAACTATTTGTCTGCTATTCATTATGCTTGCAACATGTCTGGTGCAACTTTAGTGCTCGAAGTCTTTTTCAGTTCATTATTTATACTATTGCTACTTATACATATACCTTCCCCACCCTAGATCTTTCTGTTTGTCACCTATAGCAGTTTCTTGTGAAGTGGTGGCCTTTGATGAGTTACAGTCATTAAATATCACTTCCAGATAATTGACAGTGTTGTAATCCTGACTTGTCCAAAGTAATACATGTGTAAAATACACATGTCTAATTCAGGAAACTTCCTTTCCAGCTATATGTTTTAATCTGGATGATAGGTATACTTTTTTCTTTCCACTGGTAAGCCAATTTCTTTTGAATGATTATGGATCTTTGGAGAACCTCTCCATCAGTAGAGAATTCATCTTCTGTTTGGTCTCTACCCAGGACATCCTACATATCACTAGTGGATAAAAGAGATCTCATTTTTTTACATTGCCCTTGCTGTTAGTACTTTGAGGATCACCAAATAAAGTTATCTTTATGGTAGCATCTACATAGAGTTTCTTTGTAGGACTTTAATATTCTCTTTGAGAATATCTTGTTTGAGGTTCTTTAAGGTTCCATTATTATAATGAGTCAATTGCTTTTAAAAATAATCCACACATAGTAGACAGCTGTATCACAGAGTTTCTATACCTTTTAGTCATCTAGGTGAATGACCTTGTCAGCTGTAGTTGACAGTAGTCAGTGAAAGCCTGTTTTTAGTGTGGTATTGATGAACAATCACTGGAATTGGACCTGGGTTTTGAATCACCGTCTTGCTGGATATATTAAGTCCTTTAAGCTCTTGAATCTCAGTTTCCCCATCTGTAAAATTAGTGACCTTCTAAGATCTCTTCCAAGTAAGATCATACTAGATTTTTGTCAAGAATGTTCTTTCCCCAGAGATATTATAGAAATGACAAAGGTAATTTTTTTTTTTTTACTAAAATGGATGGAATGGCCCTGCTTTTTAGCTAAAAGTACTGTCTATGGTCTTTTCAAAGCATTCTTTTTTAATCCTTTGAGATCCTGAAAATAATTACTGATTGTCTTTAAAATGATATTGCTTCTACAGTATGAATTTCTTTTGCATAAACTTGGTCAGGTTGAGCTGGTTTTCCCAACTTCATATTTTAAAGGACTATTGCTTTGTTTTCACTTAGGAAATCAAGTCTGTGTGGAATCAGAATATAATTCTTAGATGTAGAGTTCAGAAATGTTTTTCACTAAAGTAGCTGATGTAAATATGTCGCCACAGTCACCATGGAAACACTAAAAGATATATTGTTTTCTAATCCTTCCTCCCCTTCAGTTTTATCTACAAGTATTTTTGAGATGATTTGGAGGTTAGCAGTCTCTTCCCTACTAGTGGCTATCAGTATTACTTGTCCAGGATGTTGTAGGGAAACATTCTTGTACAGATGGTGATTGGATGACCTCTGATTGTCTAACTTTTGAGATTCTTAATTCTATGATTCTGGCCTAGTTATCACACCTATTTGTTTTTTTCTCAACTGCTTCTTTAAAAAAAATTTATTTTTCAATTAACAAGTATTTATTTTCTCTTTCCTGCTCACCATTGGAGAAAAAAAGAAAAAACCAAGCCCTTGTAACTAACATGTTTAATTAAGGAAAATAAAGTTTCACATGGATCATGTCCCAAGATTTATTTTGCTTTTCACATCTTGAGTTCATCACTTTTCAGAAGATGGACAGCATGCTTCCTTATTAATTCTCTTCAATCATGGTTGCACTGCCCAGAGTTTTTAAGTTTTCGTGGTCATTTGTCTTTTTAATGTATAAATTAATTTCCTTGGTTCTCTTCACAAGCCTTCCCAGGTTTTGTTTTGTTTTTTTTTGAAATAATTTTTCATCATTCTTAGGGTACAGTAATATTCCATTATTTCATAACTACTTTTCTGGTTTCACCTTCCTTTTTTGGTTGCTCTTTTACATTGTTTAAATTTCTCTAAGGAATAGTGAGAGTAAATATCTTAGTCTTCTCTTCGCTTTTTTTTTTTTTTAAAGAATTCAGCGTATTTAAGCAGGTAGGTTGGGAACTGCTTTAAGTATAGACAGTGTTTTCTTAAATCATCATTTGGTATTGGTTTTAGCCTTTGAAATTGTTCTCTCTAAGGTTACCAATTATTTCTTAATTGATAAATCTTATGACTGTTCTCAGTACTCATTTTCTATTATCTCTGCTGCTTTTGACATTGTTGACCATTCTTCTCCTTAGCCTCCTGGGCTTTTGTGACACTGCTTTTGTCTATTCTGGTTCTCTGTCTGATCACTTATTTTCTCTTGGTGGATTAACATCCCTGTCTTGCCTTTCAGTCTTGCATGCCCCAGAAGGTTCTGTCCTGTGGCCTCAGGTTTCTGCAGTCTTTCTTTAAAATTCTCAAAAAAGCGGTTTTTGAACCTGTGTACGTTCTAGTAAATGCTAAAAATGCAAAGATTGTTTTTAAAGTCCAGACAATTAAAAAAAAAAAGGAAGGCATGGTACTGTTTTTAACAACTTTTCACTCTACTTGGAAAGAACTTGGGACACTGATAGTTAGCATAAGTAAACATAAAATGATCGAGAAGGGAGAGTACCAACTACTGTGCAAATAAGTAATGCCCTCAATTTAGAAGGTTGCACTTGAACTAAGTCTTAAAAGGAGGTGAAGATTCCAGGAGGTGGAAGAAAGGAGGATATAGTATGTGCAAAGATGGGAATTGGAATGTAGTAGTGTACTAAAAACAGCAATAGTCCAATTTGCTTGGAAAGTAACATTTGTTAAGGGGACTTGTGAAATAATTGGCTTGCACTATGTTGTAAAACTTTAATGACAAACAGAAGACTTGTTTTTTAATTTTCTTGGGGGAATCATATGAGTTCAATTATTGTCTTTGTGTAGATGATTACCAGATCTATATGTCCAATCTTAATCCCTTGCTTCAGGTCCAGTCTTATATTCCCAGCTGGATTCTCTGTAGGCATCTCAAAAACATCTCTAAAAACCTAATTATCTTTCTTTCCCCCAATCTACCCATTCTCCAGATTTCTTTTTCTCAAGAAGAGTGATCATCTTTCCATTTAGATTCCTAAGCTCATGATCCCCCTTGACTCTTATCACTCATGCCCTATCTTATAGCCAAATCTTTTTAATTCTACCCCCACAATATCTCTTGCATATTCTTTCTACTCACAGAGCCATCTATTTCAAGCCCACATTACCTGTTGGCCTAAACTGTTAGAACAACCTTTTGTGTGTGTGTGTGTGTGTGTGTGTGTGTGTGTGTGTGTGTTCATGACTTTCATTTTTCCTTTCTGTGGTCAGTTGCTGAAATAAACTTCCTAAAGCAGAAGTCTGAATATGTTACTCTTCAGTTATTTTCTCTAGGATAAAATATAAATGGCTCAGTTTGACTTTTAAAGCCTATCCAGTCTATCTCTAGCCTACATATCCTTCACATTAATGTTCGTTAGACAGATTGGAATTATTGCTGTTCTTGACTGCATTCCATATATCTGTACCGACTACCTAGAGTATACTGCCTCCCCAACTCTATTTCTTAGAATCACTGACTTACTTTAAAACTCATTTAATGTGGCACCTCTTCTGGAAAATTTTTCCTTGGTGACCCCACTACTCGTTTTTACTTCTTTATCCCTACAGATCATGAAATATTTTAGTTGTGTTATAGCTTCCTAGTAGACTGTAAGCTTCTTGAGGGCAGGAATTGTTTTTCATTTTGTCTTTGTTATCTCCATCACCTTTCATTGGTGCTTAGTAGTGTGCTAGGGACAAGCAAAAGTGAAATTGTCCTTTATTTCTTGATTCCCAAAGTATTATTTTTCCTATGTATTTTTATTTTCTTGATAAGCTTCATTTCCCCATTGAAGTCACTAGTATGTGTTGACTTAATTTGGGGGAAGGCAGTTTTGTTAAATTCTTCATAGAATTTCTCTGGTTCTTAATTCTCTCTATCACTTTTTGAGACATAAGTTCCAGCTACTTTCCAAGTGACATATTCTTACGTTTTTTTCTTTGCAAGAAGAACTAGCCAAGTATCACAGAAAATACATTTCTTTATTGCTTTTAGGCATAGTACATTCCTATGTAGAATCTTTGAGCTGTTCCTCCATTTAGCTGCAATTTCTTTGTCTTAGGTTATATATTTTTTTGCTTTGCATGGAGGAAGAACTTATCTCTTTAAATTGCTTGGTTTTGTTTTTTTTTTTTAAGTATCATGAGACCAGGCCAGATTGTAGATAGCCTAGTAGAACTCACAGGGAAGAATACTTGATACATGATTAGTTTCTTCTAGAAATATAAAGTGAGATATGCTATCATTGATATATAAACAGGCATTATGTAGAACTCACCAGTTGAGTTTTAAAAGCCTTTAAAAATTAAATCCTTCAAATTTTGATACGTGAGTCATTGGTATATTTAATGAAATTTCAAAGAGTTGCATTTGAGTTACTTGTGTTTCTCCCCTTTAGCCATTTCTACTGTTTGATTTTGATATTTCATTTTTATGCAGAAAATAATATCTATATCCTTCAAGGAATTTTTAGTGTAGGGCTGGACAGCAATGTTTTTTTGATATGTGTCACTAGTGATTATAGAAGATTTAGCATAGCATGGCTAATAATTATGGCTAATCTGATTATGATTTAGCATTTACAGTGATAGAAACTTTATTGGAATACCTGGGGATTAGGTTTTCTGATTAATAAAATTTTCTGGTTAAGTGGGTATTAATCAGACATTCCCTTTTTTCTTTGTTGAAAATTTTTCTGAAGTATATTAATCTGATATTTGATAGTCTGAATTGTATGGAAGTGACTATTAACCTAAATTAAATGCACATTTAATCAGAAATTTCCTTTCCTATTGAAAAATGTTCTAAATGGTTTTAATTCACTTTTATAGCCCATAGTAAATTAGGGTACTGAAATCAGTGAATATTTGATGATTGATCTTTCAGTACTACTCTAGGGTTTTTATTCTGAACATCATTCATGATTTGATAACAGATGTAGAGAGTTGGAGATTGAGGGGAACCTGTACCAATTCCTGAATATGTGTGTGTGTACATATGTGTATGTGTATATATACACACAGAGACTCATGAAGTAATTTTTAAAAATAGTGTTGTTGTTACTGGTTGCTTCTTTTTCTTGAAAGTTAATGTACAGGAAATTGGATTTTTATGCTGTGTGCTGGAAATCTTAGTGGAGTTTAAGCTTTGACTTTCTGGAATGTTTTTTATGTATGTGTATATATATATATTTATAAAATTCAAAGTGCTTTACAAATAAAATGAGGCTGTTTAATTTTCACAGTAATGGCATAAAATGCTTTTAAGAGTGTAATTCACTTTCATATTTTATATGTTTTAGGTGCTATTGTAGAAGATAGTATAAATTTAAATGATCTAAAACAGACTTAAATGGGTTATTGTATTTAGTTATGTAATTTGAGATTTGATGATTTTTTTTTCTGTAAAAAATATAAATATATTGTAGCCTGTCAACAGGCAAACCAGTAATATGCCATTCTACATGCATGGTCAATCAATATTACTTAATAAAAATTGGTTTTGAATTTCCAAATGCGTAGTCTTACAGCAGTGAGAATTTTTTTTAAAAAAGAAACAATTCAGAAATACCTTAAGTGTTCTTTTAGACTCAAAAACAGGAAAAAGAAAATAATTTGGTTGTAGGTGATTTTACATTCGATAGCTTTATTTCTTATGATATTTTTTTTGTCTTTCTATAGGGCTGAAAGACACACAGAAGTCTTCATGGATATAGTTGATACATTTAATCATTTAATTCCTACTGAACACTTAGATGATGCCCTATTTCTAGGATCCAACCTGGAGAATGAAGTCTGTGAGGATTTTAGTACAAGTCAGAATGTCTTAGAGGACTCGCTGAAGAACATGCTCAGCGATAAGGATCCTATGCTAGGATCTGCGAGTAACCAGTTCTGTTTGCCTGTTTTGGATAGCAATGATCCCAATTTCCAGATGCCTTGTTCAACAGGTAACTCTTATGATCTTTTTTTTTTTAAAGTCTGCAATTAAAATAAAGTAATTTTTAGCAGCATCCTTTTTGATGATGAAGAAAGTGAATTTAGGATTCTGCCCTTTATTATAGCTTAGAGCTTCTCAGGCATCAGAATAAGAGCTTATATCAAATTGAGCCTTCCTGACTATTCTCTCTGGAAGGTTGTTGAGTTTTCTTTTGGAATGCTTTAAATTGTAGTCCTATCACAGGGGAAGGACTAAAGAATCTCAGTGTCGCTTCCAGTCCTCTGTATTATTTATCCCAATTTATATTCTTGATGTGCTTTGTGCAGGCACTCTCCTCACAGCTAGAAAAAATGAATCAAAATCTGTAGCATTGAAAAACCAGAATATGAGCATTTTATGGGGCACAATATGATACTTTTGTCATACTTTCTCATACCCTAACAGTGGTGGTGAAGGTATTTTAAATGATAGGTTTTCTATTTGTTATTCTGTGGTGGAATGGCTACTAGTATATTCTTTGAAAGAAGTATGATAGAAAAATTGTAATGAATACTATAATTTAGACATCATAGAAAGTGTGCTTTGGGAATAGTCAGTGTGGTATGTCATCAAAATAAAACATTTTAAAAAGAATTTTAAAAATTGAAATGACTGAGCTAGTTGGACTGGCAGTAACTTGAAGGACATTTACATTTTTTTTTGGTGTAAATACTCTTTAAAATATTGTAGTATTTTATGTTTGGGAAAAACCACAGGCTTTCTTTAAGTAAGGAAAGGAATAACGCTTCAAAGTTGCAAAGTATTAATTTTCTGATAATCATATGTGTCAATTAAGAAAAGAAAAAAGAAAAAATCTTATCTACCTTTGAAAAATTCTGTCATTTTTTTTTTTACCCCTTCCCTAATAGTAGTTTCTCAAATGTATGTGTTGGACTGTTTTTCAATGACTTATTTTTTTTTTACAGGACTTTGCAAATGAATACTTTTAAATGTGAACAAAATTTTCTTTGTAGCTAATTTTTTTCTGTTAAACATGTAAGTTGTAATATAGCTGTAGGTGGCCCAATCCTTCTTCCTTTGTACATTGAGGTGTTTCACATTTGATTGTTTAGACCAATTCTGCTACCTACAGTTTGAAGTTCTTTATGTTTGACAGTCTAGTAATGCAAGGGTCCTGAACTGTTTGCAGTTTTTGTTGCTCTAAGTAACAGACATTTCTTTGATGTCACCTAATTTTACATTGAAATATTTTCATTGTTTTCTAAATGTCTTGAAGCTTTTCCAGTTTTTTTTAAAAAAATATTTTTTTAAGATTTTATTTTGGTGTTTAATGTTAATACAGTGTTTTAATTTGTGGTTATATATTGCAATTAAAAAAAGTCCTTTTTAACTTTACAGTTGATACTTGATGCACCCATTTTTCTTCCCTTTGCAAAACTCCAAACCTTTCATTGTTTTCATATGGGTTTTTTCCTTTGGTGATTTATTTCAATAAAAAGTTTGTTAATTGGGGTTAAAAAAATTAAATTGTTGAAACTTTATCGTCATCATCAGTAAAAGTTTTTGGACTCTTGTTTATTTACTTCTACTCCTTATCCATCAAGAAAGTCTTACTAGTTATAATTTATGACTCAATATTGCTTTCTGCTTGAAGTTATCTTTTGGAATTTTACATTTTAATTTTAGTGAGTCAAGTTGTATTCATAATTTTTTTTACATTACAGTTGTTTTGAGGCATGTACTTTTTATAGCTCTGTGGTCATCTTGTTTGTATTTGTTACTAATATTTCTGTACAGATGGGTTCTTGAAATATGTAGCAGCAGTTTTATAGGTCTTTTAAAATAATTCTTGAATGTCTGTATTGCTTTGTGTAGCATGACCATGATGGGGAGGAGATAGTTGAACCAGGTGACCTTTTGAGTCTTTTAAGCCTTTGGTTATTTACATTTTCAAGTGATATTGGAAAACTTAATTCCTTGAAAAGTATCTGGAGAAATTTCCTTGTTAGTGAAAATCTGTGTTGATATTTGATACAGCTTTAAATGGAACACAAGCTATTTAAATTTCTATATTACAATGAAAAATATATAACTTATATTTTATCTTTCTTTGTCTCATTTATTTGGAATGACTGAAAGCGAGATAAATAATATATTTGTACACTCATAGAGGAATGTAACTGATAATTCTGCATCTTCGGTATGATGAACTAAGGAAGTTGTGTTGTAAAATCCCAGGCTTTCATTGGTTTTGCTAAAATGATTGAACAACTAATAGTTTATTTTTGCTAAAGTCTAGTACTGTATTTTCATTAATGTGAGTTGTATATTGCTTTATTTTTTTATTCACAGCAGATGAGGCCTGTACTCAAATTTGTGAAAATATTTTAATAGTATCTGATAAAATATGTAATCTTAATTAATTTTCTGTTGGTAGTGAGTTGTAACACTGTATCATACTCAACTCGCTGGCTACTTGTAAATTCCTTTATTTTGGTCTTTTTTAATTCTATCATGGTTTACTTTGTATTTCCTATATAAGTCTAAATTTTGCTTTTGTTAGGAGTATGTCTGATTTCAATTTTTGTTTCTTGTATTTTTATGCAGAATGTTTTTTTCACTCTTCTTTTGTCCCTGTAAAATGAGTAGTGTAGTTGAGAACATTTAGCATAATTTCACGCTCCATGTAATTTTCAAAGTTGTGCCTTGTAAATACCAGTGCTTAGTCCTCTATATATTCAAGTTTTTCTGCTTCATAAGTCTTGTGATAATATACTTAAGGTCATATTTAATAATAGAACAGCATAAATGAAAGTTGGATTTTTGTTTTTTTGGCTATTTTTATTTACTGCTGATTGAGCTTAATTTAATCATTTAATTTTCTTTAGTGTTTCCTTGGTGTATTTTTGGCATATAGAAAGCAGGTTCACTTATTCATCAGTTATTGTATTGTCTGCTACACACAGAAACAAGGCCAGTTTCTTGCCATGGGAAAATGTGTGGTGTTTTCAGTAATCATGGGCTGTGAATCATGGAACCACCACCATTTTAGAAGAATCAGGTTTACCTTTGACTCCTAAGGACAGTGGAAAGATCTATAGTTGGTTTAAGGAAGGTGTAGCATATTACCAAAAATGTTTGTATAAAATAATGGCATAAAAGACATCATCAGGGATATATATAATTGGGAGAAGAGGTGGATCTTTTCATGCTTTAAGAGGGAGGAATGGAGATACACGAATTAGGGTAACAGGGAAGACTTTGAGTATGTTAAGTAGAACCAACCATCCATCCTTTCCATCAAAGGAAAAACCTAAAGAAAGGTAATGGAATTATGCAAGATCTGAGAAAAAATGTTATTTTCTCTTACAGTAAAAGAGGATGAGATGTGGGGAGTAAGGATTTTCATTATATTTTCATAAAAGGTTATATTTTGCAACATCTCTGAAAGACCCAGTGCAAGCTTTTATAGCTTGGATTTTAGTTGCTTAAGAATGTTCCATAGTAACCTCATTCCTGTAGAACAAAGTGCCCACTCTCATAATTTCATCTATTAGATTTTTGTAGAACTTTTTAATGGAGTTAAGTTATACTTGTATTAAAATATTTACTGTAGCAACTGAACTAAAAACAAAATTAAAACAAATTCCAGAACCACTTACTATACGATACTTTTTGATATCTGACTACATCATTATGGGTATCTTTAATTGAGATGATGACCCATTTTCAACTCATCCTTGTATTCCTGTTGTCTATATCTTCCTATAAAATCCTTCACAGGCCTTCCATTCATACTGCGAGCCTTCCTTTAGCTCTCTTGACATTGAAATAACAGTAAAACACATAGGATATCTGTAGGTTAGCCTTTTCATTACATAGTGGTACCACCTTTTCTGGGTACACATGTCTCTGATAATGTTCTTTTGATACTTCTGTAGTCAAATCTGAGTGGGCAGCTAGGTGCTGCAGTGGACAGAGCACCAGTGCAAGAGTCAGGAGGATCTGAGTTGAAGTCTCACTTCAGACGCTTGACACTCACTAGCTGTGTGACCTTGGGCAAGTCACTTAACCCCCAGTTGCCTCATCCTGGGTCATTTCCAGTCATCCTGATGAATATCTTGGTCACTGGATTCAGATGGCTGTGGAGGAGAAGTGAGGCTGGTGATCTGCACAGCCCTTCCTCACTCAAAACAAAAATTCAAGTGCAAGTGATGTCATTATTTCTCTGATGGCATGGTCTTCTTCGGGAAGGAAGGACAAACACACAGTCAAATCTGAACACTTTTTCAGTCATTGTTCTGTATCGCCGTCTTCACTGTTAGCACATTTAGAATTATGTTAGAGCATTTATTAAGTATTTACTATGTGCTAGGCACCCAGATAAGTTCCAGATGTGGTGATTCCATTTTCTTTTGGTAGAGAAAATAGTTTTGTTATAATGAAAATCTTTTTCATTTTTCTTTCATTTGTAGCCCTTTGATTTTCATCCTTAAATGGCCTTGAGATAACTTTGCTTGGTTTCTTGCTAATCTTTCTTTTTGCCTCTACTACTTCTCTCTTCTTTATCACTTATCATCTTTGTAAGGTTTTACAAGCAAGTTTATATTCTAACCTTGTTTTGCCAGTTGGTAGTCTTCTCTTTTCGTTTGGCAAGTGAATCAGATATTTGCTGTATCATGTCGGTTTCCTTGATATCGCAATTTCTGCATTGGTTAAACTTCTGGATAAAACTATTGCAATCAGTATTGATGTTATTTCTGTTATATTTCCCATTATTGATTTTTGGTTACCTGTTCAAGGTTGCTTCTGTTATATATTCTTTGTTGTTTATTCTTTAAAAAAAAAACAAACCAAAAAACCTAAATCCGATCTTAGCTCTAACCAGTAGATTCATAGTATATAGTTGACTCATACTTAACTCCCATATTAATAACAATTTTTTCCTCTGTTAAATATAACTTCTTTAGTTTTTTTGTGCTAGTATTTGGTGTTCAACATGTCTAGCACTTGATTCTTTTTAAGAAGAAAATATTCATGCTTTGGAGGCACATGAAGGTCAGATTAAGTTTACCTTAATTGCATATTATATTTTGTCATTGTCTTATAATTTTGATCCTTGCTTAATCAAGTTAGTATTATGATTGCACATATATACTTGATTTGGGAGAAGACTCCCATTTTGTTAATCATTTATTTTTCACCTATTAAAATATAGGGAACTTAATTTTTTCATGAAGTTGTTCACTATGTTCAGTGCCTTCCAACTTTCTTCTTGAAGACTCATGCTCTATAATTATGAGGTACAGTCAAGGTCAGAGGCTATAACTTACTTAAATGTTACATTTTTAACATTAGCTGCTTAATAATGCTGATGATATATTATTTATTTTTACTCCTGTATCATATTTTCAAACATTTTTCACTCTTCTCCTTTCTCATTTTTGCATTACAATCACTCAGTATTAAATATATGGTTTCATTTGGAAAGTTTGATAGACTTACTCTTCTTCCTCATTTTATGTAACAAATATTGATAAATAACCCATAATTCTTCTGATAGTGATCTTTTTTGCAAAGGGCTTTGAGGAAAGATTACCATGACTACCAGCATAGGAGTTGACTAGTGTGCCATTAAGTAGTGTTTTTTACTTTTGGTTACATGATGAAAATCAGTCTTGTCTATTCTTTTATTTGCCTGTTCAAGTAATACCCATGGGCTTCCTTTCATTTAGTTGCAACTTATCTGGTTTCTGGGTTAATATGTAATTTATGATGAGAATGTCCAGGTTGATTATAAATTTAGTTTCTCCAATGATTGAGTGAATATATTCACTTGATAGAGATCTCACATTTATAATACTTGTACTTAAATTAATATTTATAAGCAGTCTAAAATTATGTAATTCTTTGCAACTTTTATCCCTTTTTCCGACAGTCTGCCACTATCAATGTAGAAGTAGAAGAGGACTATACTACAATGAGGACCATGTTATATTTTCTTTGTTTCATGGTTTGTCATACTCATGGATCTAATCTTGGAGTTGTTCTGGGAAAGCAAAGTCTGCAACTAGGACAGTTCTTAAAGCCTCTTCAGAATGATAGTCTGCAAGAGCTAGTGTTCCTTTTGTCATAATATTAGTCACATCCATAATATGATGAAGCATTGGAGTGGGACTTAGGGAAGTTCTGAAATACTCTAAAGTGACTGCATAGAAATTTAGTCTTTAATAGATTGTTATCTTTGAAATGGCTTTCCTTGTTTCTGAAGTACTGAATTCAGGCTTATTAATTTGAACAGTTTTATTAAAGTAGCTTATGTTTAGCTTTTTCTTAATTTTGCCCCTCAAATGGATGTTGTGATTTTATTTTTATGAATGAAGGAACTGGAGATGTTTAATTATAGAAAAGAAAGTAATGGAGGACATAAAATTGTGAGAGGTAGTTTAGTGCAATGGAATGATAATATCCAAGATTGAATTTAGACTGGTTCCATTCCTGCTTCACCCAACTCCTTAGTCTCTCTGCAACATTTGGCAAGGCACTTAAGAACTCTAAATCTTTGAGGTTAAAATTTTATACCTATTAGATATCTATTCTAGTGACCTTCATTTCAAGGAAACTTTGACCAAAACTTTGACCTAATGAGGTTGGCATTTATTTCAGGTTACACAATAAATTATAGAGTGAGGAAGAGAACCCAGACTTGCGACTGAATATAGTTGTCTCTTTGATAATTGTCTTAAATATATTTAACGGTTATTTTGTAGAAGGCATAGTGTTACTTTTGTGTTTTTTAAGAGGACAGAATTTACCAATGAATGGAAATTCTGTGAATCCATTTCAGCTTTTGTAAGAGCTTTTAATATTAAGATCTGTTTGGATATTTCTTTCACTTATTTACTTGTCACCTCATTTATTCACTTATTTATTTTAAATCAGCATTTTTTCATTATGATTCTTTTAAACATATTCATAATATCTTAATAATAATTTATAATAATAATTTCTAGATAAATCCATATATATATATATATCATGTACATTAAGATAAAGTGTGTATCTGTGTGTCAATGTATCCATGCACACACTCTACTGATACATTTTATTTGGACATAGTATACACGTCCCGAGTGATACATTTTCCCTCAAAGTTAGTTGTCTGAAAGCATTTAAGCTGAATTGTGATTGTGAGTTACACATACCACCTCACACTTGGAGTTTACTTATTCTTAATGGAAAAGATATGCTATAAATTTGGTAATATAATACTAATGTGACCATTGTATTCAATATGATCTCTCTCCTGTTGACTTTTTTTAATATTTCTGTAATCATCTGTATTGTGCCTTTGACTTTGCCTTCTTCAGTTTGCATGTTAGTCTTTGTTTTGATTCTTCTTAGACTCTAGTTTTTTGGGGAAGAATACGAGAAGGCATATGAGGGAGACTGAAATTTTCCAGAGGATGCTGTAATAATATTGAATAAGGATAATGATGTTTTAATAATTTTAAAATGTAGTTTTTCATTATTATTGGTCCTAGTTAGTTGTGGATTGAAGTTCATGTTTAGAGTGGGATAAATCTGAACTGATTAGATTTCTCCTGGTATTTCATCTATTCCCATGTGATTACCTTGCAAAACTCCTAAAACTCTAGTAGAATTGTGGAAGGTTTGTCTACTAAAAGTTCACATTTCTTGATATTCCAGGCACTCTACAATTTAGTGTCATGCCACCCACCCCTTCTCATATCATGTATTACTCTCCTTTCCATACCCTATCCAGTCAAGGTAGATTATTCACCTTTCTTTTTAAATACTTTACACTTTTCCACTTTTTTGCTTTTACTTAATGCAGACCACATTTCAATGCTTGAAATGACCCCAACTATATTCCCCAAAGTAACATTCATCAGTCACCTTCACTAGGAAATTTCCCCTGATACTACCCCTACCTGACCCTAGTTAATAGTGACCCTTTTATTCTTTGTACCTCACATAACCTTTGCACCTCTTTTTTGTATTTTATTGCTTCATATAATTTATTGTATAGTGTTTGTGCATGATTGTAAGTTTAATGTGAGAGAACACACCTAACCTGACAACTCTTAAAGACTTACTGTTCTTCTACTCCAAGTTTTTAAACTGAATTCTTTAATCATATATCATCTTGAAATAGTCTTGCAACTGTAGTGTGATATTTAGATCATTCTCAATTATTTGCAACATATCCATTAGCAAGAACGTTGGAAACTTGAAGTACCTTTGACTTTGAAGGGATGTCAAGATATTATAACTACTATAACCTCACTTATATTCTTGCTGCTGATGCATCCGTGTCTTCTTGTCTATTAAAGGTGCTATCCTGAATAGTGTTTGCTTAGTTGAAGTAGAGTCCTTAGAAATAGAAGTATAACTTAATTTATACAATTGGTGAGGGGTATATGTTCAGTTCTCCATCATTTTCTGTTTTACATCTTCTCTCTTCATGGTTTTTTATCCTCTTCATATTGTAAAAAACATACCTTTCCTGCAACCTGCTACTCACTTTAGCCACTCTTCTATTTGTCCTTTGTAATTGCTATTCCTTACCATTTATTCTGTCCTCACACTCATTATTTGTACAACTTTCTGGGAGGTCTCATCCCTAAATTCTCTGATACCTTTTTGGTGTTCATTCTCAACTTCATCATATGACTCTTCCTTGAAATTCTTTCCTTCCTTATCTTTTATGATCATGTCATTTCATTTCTCCTCCTTTGATTGTTGCCTGTATTTTTGCTGGTTTTGCTTCTTACCACTTACCTGACTTTTCTCCAAGATTCCTTCCCTTGTTCCTCATTACTATTCTCTTTTGTTAATATTATTCACCCTGTTCTGCAGCAGTTACCACTATGCAAACTACTGCCAAATCTGTATTTTTTACTTCTTTCTATGCTCCAAATTTGGCCTGCTTTTCCAAATACCTTCTGGACATTTCTGTCTATTAGATAGAATCATGTGTAAATTAAACTCAATATGTGTTAAACCTTTGCTATCATCTCTGCCCAAACTACTTTCATCTACTGACTTCCCTATTCTTGACTCAAAAGCTCAGCTGCAGACTTGATTCTTCCCTTTATCTCCTCCCTCATATTCAGATGGTTCTGAATTCCTGTCATTTACTTTGTAATGTTTTGCATATTCTTTCAGTACAGGACATTTAATTTTTAAAAAATGTTGTTTGTAAAATATCTTTTATTTTCAAATGGCATGGGTCTCTTCCAAGCTTCCTTCTCTGGGTCATTCGTTATACCATTGCCATATTAATCCTCTGAAAGTAAATCTTTACTCTTTCAGTTTTTTGCTTCTCATTCATTACATATAGGATAAAATCCAAACTCCCTTAGTTTTGACTTTCAAAAGTAGACAAGGGGATATTCTCTTCATAGGGTGAGAAGGTAAATATTTATGTTGGTTTCCTTGTGATGAAATAAAACTAAGAGGAGTAAGGCCTTCCACTCCTTATGATAATGATTGACATATTTTGGGGAAAATAAAAATATCTAAAGCTAAATGTTGACTAGATTTGGAGCAGAGAAGAAAATAGACAGGAGGAAGCAGGATCATTGCTTAGTAATAATTTGGTAAGTTTTAGGAATTTTTTTTTCTTTTTTTTTGACAAGACTGGAGAAAAAAAATAATTTTGGTAGCAGCCCTAGTACTAGGAGATTTTTGTTGTTGTTCACTTAACTAGTTTTTTTTTTTTTTTTTTGGTGCTTGACAACTAATATAACTTGTTTAAATTTTAACCTTCATTCTGCATTGCTGAGCAAAACCTTAATTAATTTTTTTATGAAAGGTTCCCTTTTACTGATTAGTTCATGAATGAATTTCGGGGGAATAGTTCTAATGGGTAGTTTATGTTTCATAAAAACCCCACAATTAACATGTCAAGGTGTGTCTTCGTTTTTCCTCTTTCTGCTTAAATTCTGTGCCCTTGTTATTCCTGAGGTACTCAATTTAACATCAGGCTTGTTGGAGTGATAAATTGTTTTGTAGCTTTTAAGCAGTGTTATAATTTGAAGCATTATAATTTGCTTGTTAATTCTTTCTCCCCAAAGAATTAAGGTATAGTAGTATAGGCATATATTTGGTTTTCCTCCTAATGTTTTAAAGATAATAGCAGATTTGCAGATGTAGCATTAGCTTTTCAGAGAAGAGGCCAACAGATTTAGGATAAATAATAGTTGCTGTTTGGGAAAGGTTTACCTTTTAATTTATTGAAATCGAATTTGTTTACTCTGTAGCAGCTATAAGAAATCTTTCACTTACGGGTACAGAGTCTCATGGGAATTCTAATACGATATAATGTGATTTGATGATTCTTCATCTTCTTTGCCAACTAGGAGAGTAGTTTAATCCAGATAGGTAAAATGGAAGTAAGAAACTCTATAATTCTTTGTAATGAAGCACTGGGCTCAGAAGGCAGCAAAATGGTTTTCTGTTCTGGAAAGTATTGTATTTGTTATGCTAATTTTTACTTTTGGTAAAAATTTGTTTCCCAGGAAACTCTTAGGATAAAGAAGAGGACTATGTATATAATTGACTGATGGTGGTGGTGGTGGGTGGGAGAAAAGGAATGGAGAAGTAATAGTGTGTGTATATATGTATGTATTTGTGTATGTGTATATATAAAAATAGAAAGAGGCTGTAACTTTCAATTTGGCCCTTCTTCAGATAAGTGCACCTATCCATAAATGAGTGATAATTCATAGTCATAGAATGCTTTTCTTATAATCTCCTTGTGAATATTCTGAGGATGATTATCCCAGTTTTACAGATTAAGACCGCTGTTCAGAGAGTAAAATAATTTGGTTGGGATGACACAACACATACTAAATGCCAGTGCTAGGATATGAACCTAGGTTTCATCCAATCAATGCCCAATTCTATTTCTTTTTCCAATATTCATCAGTCCCTGTATAATTAGTGGAACATTTAAATCTACCTAAAACTTTTGGGACAGTTATTTCTGATTTAAGGTAATTTAAACTTTTTAAAGAAACCTTGCATGAACTTGTTTTTTCTTTTTGTTTTATTTACAAGTGGAGGCAGGTACATTTTTTGTATCCTTTTCAAAGTATATTTATAGTTTTATGATTGGGTGGGTCCTTTGTGATCAAATTTGTTTTGAAAACTGGCCCCACAACTAGGAAGTTCTGCTCTGGGCATATCATTTTCCTTTATTTTAGGAAACTCTCAGACTGTAAGTTACAGAGAACAACCTATAATGGTAGTGGGACTTTTCTTATTTGAGAATTACCTGTCATAATGAAATTACAGGTCTGGTCTAGTTTCCTATCTTTATCTATTCATAAATACACAAACATATAAAATAATAATAGGCAGCTAGGGGATGTATTGAGGAGGGTGCTAGAGTTGGAGTAAGGTATACCTGAGTTAAAATCCTGCCTCAGACTCTTACTAGCTGAGAAATCCTGGATAAGCCATGTAAGCATCCCTCCGCTTGCCCAATTTCCTCATCTGTAAATGAGAGCAAACAAGAGAACTTACCTCTTTGGATTGTTGTGAGGATCAAACCATACATGTAAAAACATTTTGTAAATAATGACTGTGATTTTTATAAATTTATTTGCAATACAGATTATTATTGCATTGAGAATTTTAAGAGAAGCTGCAAAAGTTTCTTGGTACAGTTTCAACTGGACAATCTGCCCTACAGGGTTAATACTTAGAGATATTTACCTTGGAAATCAAAATCTTAGAATTTCAGAGGTGAAAGTACCTTAGAGGTGGTCATTAAGTCCAGTTTTTGCCTGAACAAGACTCCCCTCTTAAGGCATCTTACTCTGCTTTTGAAAAGCTCTGATCTTAAAAAAACTTCCTTAATATCAAGTCTGAATCTAACACTTTACAACTTAAAACTTTCAAATATTGTTCCTACTAATACTGTGATCCATGGCTGAATGAAAAATGTCTAATTGCTCTTCCACATGACAGCCCTTTAATACTTAATTGATAGTCATCCCCTCTCCCTTACATTCTTTTAACAGTTTGTCCTTTTCTGGACATTGTCTAAATTACACGTGACCTTAAAACATGGTATGCAGAACTGACCATAGCACAAGTATTATCTGACCAGGGCAGAGCTCAGGAAGACTGTAACCTCTTTTGCCTTAGACAATGTGCCTCAAAATGAAGATTCAGCTTGTCTTTTGTCTACTATAATCACTGTGTGAATTCATTCAGTTTATAAATGCCTAAATCTTTTTCATAAGAACTACCTAGTTAGGTCTTCTCTATCTTGAACTTAGGAAGTTTATTATTTAATCTATTGTTATACTTGGCATTTATTTTTACCAAATTTTATTAGATTTAACCCAACATTCCAGGCTATTTGAGATCTTTTTAGATTCTAATTATTATTTAATTATGTTGGTTATCTCTTCTAACTATGTATTAACTTTAAATTTGGTAAGCATATCATCTTTGTCTTCAAGGTATTGGTAAAAATAGAGATAGAAATACTTTCTAAGAGTTACTTCACAGATTTACTTTAAATGTCAAATGATTAAATATATATTTTACAACTTTAAAGCACCATATAGATGTTAGCTATTGATACAGGGCTCTATTCAGATTTTAATTACTCAGTGAAGCCTTTTTGTATTTGGTAATACTCTCCCTTCTCCAAATAACATTTATTTATCTATTTTTATGTTGCAACCCACAGTAAGGAACCCTGTTAAAAAAGGAAGCTGATTAGTGCAATATATCCTTTTTTGGTTGTTGTTCCATTACAAAAAAAACCACAATAGACACTTCCCTACAGGTACTCAAAGAATCATGTCCACCACTAGGCTAAAATTTATTTACTGAAAACAGGCAAAACTTGCTGCAGGTAATGCCTGCCACTTTCCACCAACCTAACAGTTGTTTGTAGCTGGTTTTAACATGTTCCTGGTAAATCAATGCTGACTTTATTTTCTAGATATTGAGTACCCATTGCTTTGACAAATATAATCTCTATATTAAAGTCTGGGATTGGCCTATGATTTACTTTGAATGACATGCATACTGGGAGTCTAAGGAAGACTGATAAAAGTTATACTTATGTGATTAGGTGTGATTTTTACTATTTTAGTATCAGTTCTTTTATCATACTGATATTTAATGAGAGTACAGTTTCAGAAGTACAGGTATTTATGAGTGGTTTAGTAATGGTTGTAGAACGATCTTCATATGACTATTTCATCTAGAGCTCTACTAAATATAAGATTTAAGAGGCTGAAATCAGTGTGTCTGTTAAATGTCAGGTCTACTATGTATATGCACATGTGATGGCAAGCAAAATAGGATTTTTTGCTGTTTTTGTTTTAGTATACTCTAGTTCCTGTGATTGAATCTTGCCTTTATCAGTCAAGGGTCTTTATAGGAGGAAAGTACAGAAACCAGAGTTTCTACCGAGTTTCTACAATATATGTATTTGTATTGCTAAATATTTTGATGTGATTAAAGATCTTCCTCACCCATTAATGGGCCTAGGGAAGATTTGTGGGAAGGCCCAAGCCTTTTTTTAATGAGGCACTGGTTCTCCAGGGTTGTGATAAACCTTCTGGCTCTAAAAAAAGGTATAAATACCCAGAGTTGAGGTTTACTGGAAGTATTTGTTTGGCCAGAAGAGGATGCTGGGAAACCGCTAAGGAGCCCCCACCCCCCGGAAAAACCAGATGTCTGTGCTTCCCTCTCAGGTAACTATGGACAGCCAGTTGGACCTGTCAGTTGAATTCAGGCTGAGGAAGCCATATCTCTTGATCTCTGATTTCTCTGTATTTTCTTTGAGGTTCAAGGTGCTGACTCCCCTGAACTAGGTAAAGGAATGATACTTGTGCTTGGTTAAAGTGATTGTTAACCCCTCAAACGTTGCCTTTCCTTTTACAAATGAAGATCTAAGAACCTGTGATAGCAGGCCCCCCCTGTGTATGTTGAGGTGCTTTTTTTTTTTATAGCACATGACATAGAAATTACTTTCTACAAGAGTTCCAAAACATAATTTAATATGTTGCCATTGATACAATACCTCTTGAAGTTAAGACTAGAGTTGTTAAATACAGTTTTTATAATGCCTTGGGGACCAAATTATTTCCAAGTTTGGAATTCGATATAGAGTTGCATTAATTTTCTCTAGATTAAATTTTGTAGAAATTTATCATGTAAAAGTAGGTTCATAAAACTAAGTATATTTTGTTAAAATTTATTATCACCCACCTTTCTTAATGTGTTAATTTACATTAATCACTTCTGCTAGTAAATACCTGAGTTTGGCTTTATGAGTGAGAGAGAGAGAGAGAGAGTGAGTGAGTGTGTGTGTGTGTGTGTGTGTGTGTGTGTGTGCGTGTGTGTGATCACCACAGGGAAATTGTATAGAGAAAGAAGAGAAGAGGACCTTGGGAGATAGCCATGGTTAGCGGATATTATTTGGGAGACTGAGAAGGAATAGTCATACTGGAGATCTAGGAGGGGGAAGTATCGTGAAAACTTATAGAAAGGAGTATCAGAGAAGAGGGTTGCTGACATATTAAAGGGCTGAATGAAGAAAAGTCAAGGTATGGCATGGCAATTGAGAAAAGGCCTTTAGATTTCGCAATTAAAAGATCATTGATAATTTTGATATTTTCATTTTTAGTTGAGTGATGTGGTAGTGGAAAGGCACTGATGTAGATAGGCTTCTCAAAGGTACTTATCTTGTGTTCACTCTTCTTTGCCAAAGAAGACCATGCCGTCAGATAAATGATGACATGACTTACACTTGATTTTGTTTTGAGTGAGGAAGGGCTGTGCAGGTCACCAGCCTCACTTCTCCTCCAGAGCCATCTGAATCCAGTGACCAGATATTCATCAGGATGGAGATGACCCTGGATGCACTGGGAGACCTTGGCCCCTTTAGACCAGAGTAACTTTGCAGGTACTCACTTAAGATGAGTTAATGCTTATTTACTGAATAGGACTGTTTAAGATGTAGCCAGGGCCTGGCCCCTTTTCTTGAGGTCAAGAAAAATGAAAGACATCAGGCTGGGAGGGAAACCACAAAGCTAGGAGGGTCCAGAAAGAGCCCTTAGGCAAGGCCCCATAGGTGTCCCAGCTTCAGAATGAAGTAGGGTTAAGGTTTTGGGAGAAGGGAGGGGAGGGAAGGGGAGGAGAGGAGAGAAGAGATAAGGTACTGGGATGGAGATGTGAGTATGTAGGCAATAGGGAAATAATTGAAAGGAAAGATTGAAGATAAGTGAGAAAGTGGGGACCACGGAGAGGGAAATCTTCTGGGGAAGACAGGATGGCCTATGATAACTTGTGCATTTAGAGAATTTTTGTTGTCTAAGTACAAGGATTACCTCTTCCTGTGAGACAAGGTTGAAGGAGAAGAGAGAGTGGTAGAAGGAATTTTAGTGATGTTGTTGAGGTTCAGGGGTGCTGGGGTTCCTGAAATACCAACATGCCAGATCCTGCTTGAATGAATTCGACACAAGCCTTCTTAAAGCCAAAGAGAAACATAGTTTATTAAAGATTTGTCACCTTGAGTTGACTCTCAGGGAGCCTAACCATTTGTAACACTTGTATTGACGAGAGAGCCAGATAGAATCTAAGAGTCTGTGCTGGATTAAATCAGAGCACCTTCGTGGAGGTGAGATGGAATTTATATATCCCTCCTGTAGGAGGGATCTGGGAGTGGTCTGATTGTGTAGGGTGTTGGGAGAGGATGGGTTTAGGGAAGGTCTTGAGGAGAAGTCCTAGAAGGAGATGATTGGTTAAGGTTTGGAAACAGCTGAAGGCAATCAGATATCAGACAATAGAGGGTTTGGGTGGGAAGCAGGTGGGGAACTCTAGAGGTAACAGATAATGGCCACAAATTTGAGTATGAAAGGCCAGGTGAAGTGGGGAGATTCAAGGAGAAGTCAAGGAGGTTCCAAGAGTCTGTACCCCATCAATGTGATGATCATGGAAGAGGGTGTTCTCAAGTGAATGATCTCAGTTTTTTTTTCAATGAGGAAAAGTTCATAGTTATAGGAGAATTGGTGGAGGGAAAGCCAGGAGAACTTTATAGAAGAACGAAGAGGTTGGAAAAGGCTGCTGTGGAGAAAGTGAATTTTTTAGGGACATGTAAAAAGGACAGCTAGATAGAGGCTCAGTAGATAGTCCTGGAGTTAGGAACTCTTGAGTTCATATCTGACCTCAGATACTAAGGCTATGTGACCCTGGGCAAGTTACTGATCCCGTTTGTGATCCTGCCAGTAACTTAACCTCAGTTTCCTCATCTGTAAAATGAACTGGAGAAGGAAATGGCAAACCGCTCAAGTATTTTTGCCAGGAAAACTCCATATGTGGTTGCAAAGAGTCAGACATGATTGAACAACAACAAAAGATTACCTTTACCTTGCCATAGTGAGGGGGGCCAGTTGAAATTATGTAATATAAATTTGTATGGGACCCAATCTGAAGTTTTGTGATTTTCTCTAGCTTCTTTTCAGCACTTGAACAGAAAAGGCATGGTGGAAATAATCCAAAACTTAGTCTAGGTAGGGCAAGGTCAGTGATAGATGGTATGGTCAGAGACTTGAGAGGATAGTGTAGAGTTGAATTGGTTCACTAAGGGGTCAGGATGGAATGAGAGGGAACTTAGGAATTAGAAGAATTGATGGTCACCATGAAGATGAAGAACAAAGCTAGAGAGTAACATGTTGTCTTAAGTAATGTACTGAAAATATAACTTCATATAATTTCATTATGCCTTTAGGAACTGTTGGGATTTGTAGGATTGCATGTCTGTATAATTAAATGATCTTATGTGGCTATTCTAATGCAGTTATTATGAATACATTTGCAGATAGTGGGCTCAAGACACTCATTAGCTATGTGACCCTGGGCAAGTCCCTTAACTTGTTTGCCTTAGTTTCCTCAACCGTAAAATGGGGGTAATAACATCTGCTTTTTATGGTTGTTGTATCAAATGTCTAGTACAGTACCTAGTGCATGTTAGATGTTTGCATGCGTATGTGTATACACATATACATAAAGTCAAGTACAAGTCATGTCATTATTTCTCTGATGGCATGGTCTTCTTTGGCAATGAAGGATGAACACACATGCCTGTACACATGCATGCTTAATTCTTACTCCTTTTTTGTTGTTATTCCTCTTCCCTCTTTTTTCCAGTATAATGTAAACTCATTTCAGTAAAGGGACTAATTTATTTGATTAATTTAACTTGTTAACCCAGTATGAGGTGAATTGTATTGCTTTTAATGTATCTTCTTCTAGCAGTATCCAGCCAACTTACTTTACTAATTGCTTCTAATCTATGAATTGGGAAATTAAATAACGAACCTGTTAATAATAATTATGATAATTAGCATTTATGTAGTGCCTTACGAATATCTCATTTGATCTTCAGGTCATCCTTGGGAGGTGGGTGCTGTTTTTAATTCCCATTTGACAGAAGAGGAAACTGAGGCAGACAAGTTAAGTGACTTGCTAGGTAGGGTCACAGAGCTAGGAAGTGTTTGAAGCCGTGTTTGAACTCTGGTCTTTCTGATTCCAGGTCCAGGGCTCTATCCACTTTGACGTTTGGCTGCCTCAGGTGTTAGATCTTGAATTACTACCCGAAGGGTTATCCTGGGAGTAAAATGCTCTGGTAAATAACAGAATAGAGACTGAAACTATATTAAATGATTTGCCCAGAGTCACACAACTAGTAAGTGAGGAGGATTTGAACTTGCCTCTTGACTTCCAAGACCAGGATACACATTAAGTGTAAACATTGTCCCAGTTTGGTAGGATTCCTTGTTTATATTCTTACTGGGTAGGCATTGGTGACCTGTAGTTTGGTGATAAAGTAAGTTTAGGAAGTTATTTTTTTATAGGGCCTTAGGTGAAGCTTTTCCACTTTTTTTCCTGCACCTTCTCTAATCCACCCAGTGACTTTGCCTTTCTTTCTGCCTGTCCATATCTACCATATCCACATTCAGGTCAGGTTTACCTTCCCTGAAATGATTTCTATTTCAAAATTGACCCTATCTGCTCTGCCCTTTAATCAAAACTCAAGGGAAATCTTATCAAGGTATTAGACAATAGGTGATTATGGTAACATAACATTAAATTGTCTCTGATGAATGAATTTTAACTCTCCTAAGACTTAGTTGAATTTCGAAGTAGAATCTGTTTCAAATCAGTCAGTTGTGAAATATCATAGAGATCCCAATCAGTTCCTCCTTAACAACCTCACTTTGCCATTGTACTAAACAAAACTCCTTTATTAGCTGTACCCTTTTGCAACAGGAACTAGATCTGTGGTTTTATTGATTTAAGGGAACTTTTGAATAGTAAGCCACCTCTACCAGTATAGTTCAGTTCATTCTTTGGAATTTGTGGCCTTGGAAAATTGCCTAGACAGTATTGAAAGCTTTATAGACTTGCTCAGAGTCATATGGCCATTATATTTCAGAGGCCAGTATTCTACTACAACATACTGCTTCTCATTGTTTATCAAATAAAATATAAACTCCTTAGTCTGGCATTGAAGGTCCATTTCAGCCTAGCTCAAACCAATCCAAAGAGCTTTTTTGTTCAAAGCACTATGCTAGATAAAGAAAAAAATTCTCTGCCCTCAAGAAGTTTACATTTCTGTGGTGGGAATATGTGATGGGAATAAAATGTTAAGTATATTCATGATTCTTTGAGAAGAGAGCGTGAGCACTAATCACTAAGAGAATCGGGAAAAGCATCCCATAGGAAATGAGCCTTGCATTCAAGCTAGACTTCTGAGAGCCAAGAGTGATGTTACTAATATCAGCTAGCATTCACATGGTGCTGTAATGTTCCAACGAAGGATGAACATACAGTCTCAAAGCACTTTACCAATGTTCTCTCACTTCGCAAGAGACCTGGGAGGTGAAACTGAAGCAGTATAAATGACTTGCCCAAGATCTCACAACTAGTAAGTGCCTCCGGTGACGAGAAAGGTTATTCAAGGCTGTCTGCTTATGCAAAGACATGAGGGCCGGGAGATAGAGTACATAGGGGAAGGCTGAAATTTGGAGTGACTAGGGTCTTTTGACTTCCTAATTAACTTTGTTCTACCAAACAGAATCTCTGACCCAAGTCTTTCCCACCTTTCTCATCCTGCTCATGTTGTTCCTCACGCTGGGAATGGAGGATATGGCTTTTTTCCTTCCCTCCTTTCCTCTCCACTCTATTGAAACTGATTTCTTTAAGGCTCAGCTACAGTGGGGCCCTCATTTAGAGGGAGGGAGGAAGAACGGAGTGTTGGGTTGAGGTAGAACAAGGAAGGCCTCTTGGAAGAGGTGGCACTTTAAAAACAGATTTTGGAGGATAAAATCCAGCTGATAAAAGTTTTATTGTATTAAAAAAATTTTAAAAATATCATCAGATTTCTGGCAGCACAAAAACTGACTGTGGGTAGGATTTGGCCCATATACTTTGCTGACCAGCACTTTAAAAAGTGGTTGAGGTTAGTAAGGAAACTGTTTCCAGCCTAGGTGGCAGTTTATGCAGAGGCAGAGATAGAAGATAGATTTTCATGTTTGTATAACAGTACATGTTTGCTGAATTGTTTAGTTGAAAAGAAAGGAAATCAATAGGCTCAGCAAAATTTCCTGATTCTCTTTGTGCACTTCTCTCTC
Source organism: Potorous gilbertii (assembly GCA_028658325.1). NCBI lineage: Eukaryota > Metazoa > Chordata > Mammalia > Diprotodontia > Potoroidae > Potorous > Potorous gilbertii. The sequence goes on from CM053770.1 coordinate 346,183,882, forward strand.
CCAACTTGTGCCTCTCAAACTAAAAGTTTTGTTGATAGGGGAGATGAAATATTTTAGCAAAATTTTAGGCTTATTCTCCTAATATTTTATTCAGATATTCTTTTAAAAAAATGGTACATCATACTTTAATGCTTTGTAAAAATATTCAGCTGCCAATTAAATATGTTTGGTAGCAGATTTTGATCTAAACTTAATATCTCTAGTTAGAATTTTAAGTTAACCCCCCTGAAACTTAGGTTTCAGCTGTGCTTTTTCAATTAACTAAACCCACCTTTACAGTTGGAATGCTTTGTGTTATATGAGGACTAATTTCCTTTCATTCAAAAAACTTAAAGCTGGTAAGGGGGGATAGGGTAGGTCAGAGGGCAATATAGTATTACACAACATGATTACTAGGGAAGTCTTTTGCAAAAACACACATATTTAGTCTGTATCGAATTGCTTGCCTTCTCAGTAGGGCTCGAGAGGGAGGGGAGAGGGAGAGAAGTTGGAATTCAAAGTATTAAAAATGAATGTTGAGAATTTTTATTGCATATAATCAGGAAATAAGAACTACTGGGATAGGGGTATGAAAATTTATCTTGCCCTGCAAGAAAACAGAGAAGGATAAGAGAGGGGTGGGGTGTGATTGAGAGGAGGGTACATTGAGGGAAGGAGTAATCAGAATGCAAGGCATTAGGAAGCGGGGTGGGGATGGGGAGAAAAATTGGACATGTTCCAAACTGAGGTAAAAGCAATTAGTATTAAAACAGTAGACTGAATTAATTACTGAGAATAAATCAATAACATCTTTAGTTTGGAGAAAAGAATTTCGGTCAAAATTTCCTAGAGAAAGGTAACCTTGGGTAAAGTTTGGCATTGATGGAAATAGTCAGGGTTTTAATAGTAAATTTGATTTTATGATTGCCATTTAATCAGGAACTGGAACATGTATAGAAAGGCATGTAAGCCACTTAAGTCTTGCCTCAAAAGATGTTCCTTCACCAAAGTGAAACTGTAATCATATTTGAAACCTGGTTATTGGAACTTGCCATTTTTAGATGCTATGCGACTATTAAGTGACTGTTCTTCTGAGTCTGACTCCAGGTATGGGAAGCAAGAAAGGCAATCCGAGCCTCCAATATATGATGCCAAGCTGATGAGAGGCTGGTATGAACTGCATAGGTGATCTCAAGGGAGGGTGGGAGAGCTGCTGTTCAGCATGGGCTGAGGTGGGATTCTCCTGACTCAATTTCCCCACTGACACCTAGCAGACTTTAAGCCTGACTGAATGCAAGGGGCCAATCTACTCCTGCCTGGAATTGACATGAAGTTGGGGAGATGTTGTATCCCTGCAATGTCCTTACTATTGGTGGCAATTTTCTATAGTCAAAAGGTTTGTGAGCTTAATACCATATCTGTTCAATTATAGATTATGGATAGGGGAACATCCGAGATTGTCTAAAATTAAGCTGTTAGGCATAGAACTTTAGACCAGCAACAGTAAGTTAGGGTCCTTCAATTCTTAGTAATACTGTGGAGACAATTAGGTCAAGAGCTTGTGAAGTTAGCAACATAAATATTATTTGTGTCTCAGTTGGTTAATGTTTAAAAAAAATTTCTTTTGTGGTCCATACTGTAAATGCTTTAAAAAGAAGTATCACCTGACCAAAAGTTGGAATTTCTTTATCTGTTATAAACTGTGTTAAAAGTAAATAATAAAAACAACCCCCCCCAAAAACCCAACCTAAAAGTGAATGTCAGAGTCATCATTTAACACCTTTTTGTGTGGTTTTAAAAAATTAACAAAGGTTAAACATAGTATCTATTTAAGTTAAAAAAAATGCAACAGTATTGATAGTTTGGCCCTTGGGATCATTTAGTTAACATTTAATAAATGCTTTAACTGTATGCCAGGCACTGTAATAATACAAAGATAGGCAAAAGTCAGTCCCTACCTTCACAGAGCTTACATTCTAACGAGGTAAGACAACACATAAATGCTAGAAAGAGGGAGAGTTCTATCCACACTGGGTCAGGATGAAATCCTACAGACAGCTTGGTGGGAAACTGATGAGATGACTGTCCTGGGGCTTCTCCTTAAATAGAGGATCTGGAGTAAGCCCTTAACTGTCTTCACTTTCCTAAACCGAGAGAAGTAGGGGTCCCGAGACTAGAAGGAATCTAATGAAGTAACCAGGTGGGAAATAATGGAGATGAGTTGAGAGTGGCCAGGTAAAAGCTTAGAGCACTAAGAAAATAGGCTTAATTTAAAATGGATATTGTAAAGTGTTATGAATTGTTTGAAATTTAGAAAATACACTTAAAATTAAGTGTTAAAACCTATTTATCTTAAGGTAGCTTAAATGATATTAAAAATATTACTGAACTTAGGCCCAGAGAGGTCAAATGATTTGTCCAAGGTTACAGAAGTAGTAAGTGATAGAAATGGTCTTTGAAATCATTTTTCGATTTCAAATCTCGTGTTCTTTTTAGAGAGATGGGGGTGGGGGGTGGGGGTGGTGTGTGTGCGCGCTCGAGATATACATTGTGTTCCCTTTTCTCTTCAATCCTGATACTCAAGGCCAACTTACTAGGTTGGATTGGAAATCAGGATTGTCTATACCTAAAATACTCGAACTGTATTCTGAGTTGGCATAGCTGTACTGACTTACACATACTATGAATAATAATATAGCTTCTTGTGTTTGTCTGTTTTACGTCTTAATTGTGCTATACTAATCTAGTCCTTCTGTTTCTTTATGAGATGCTCTTTCTCTATAGCAAGATCTTATTTAAACTTTGTACTTCAGGACCTAACATGGTATTTGCACAGTAGGCCCTTAATACATTGTTAATAAGGGAAGAGCAATATTTGTAAACTTTTTCTCCTTTCATTTTTATTTGCTATTCCCCAAATGAAAAGTAGAGTTTGTTATTACAATCTTATCACATTGTGGAGTTTTCCCAAAACTTGTAAGAAAAGTCCTATTTAGCAGGCTGAAAAAAAGGATCAAGATGTAAATTTTCCCCAAAGTCCTTGAAATGGCTTTTTTGGCTAATGTTAATAACTCAGGAAGACAAAATTTCAAGATAATATCACCTAATCCAATGATGTGTCAGGACAGGCAAGATTTTTAATTTTTCTGAACTGTATTCCACAGACATTCTGAAAATTGAAGACATTTATGTATAGGAAACCCAAATCTCATTTTAGTGAACCGCCTAGAACAGAGATTGGAAACCTTGTAGAAATGTGATGCCAAGTTTCTGAATTGAACACACTTCTGTTTTGTAGAAGTGGTGGGTTTGGAAGGTGGTGGCAATAGCCTGTTATTGAAATATGATCCCTGTTTTTGGATATGCCTTTTAATTTCTTAATTACATGGTCCAGATTGTTTTCTTATTTACTTTCTGATATTTACATGCTATTTTAGGGGAAACAACAAAAATAATTTGGGCACATTTAATTTGAAATGCCTGGGGGAAAGAGGGAAGAGAAGACATGATAGGAAAAACAGCAGAGAATTGATGTGAGACTAGAGTCTAGAGAGAGTCTATCTTGTTATACACATAGGCTCCTCAAAACAGTTCTGCTGAAATAGGCCCTCTATGTATATTGTCTTCATTTTACATATGTAATTGAGGCTTCAAGAAGTACATGTATAACGTATAAAAATGAAACAGCCCCTGTCCTCAGGGAGCTTACATTCTATTAGGGAAGTTAATATGAATACATCCAGGTAAAGCATAAACAAGATGAAAACAAAAATAGTTTGGGGGGGCACTAATTTGAGGATTCAGATAAGGTCTCATGTAAGAGGTGATATTTGAGCTTACTTTTAAAAGGAACTAAGAGCTAGTAAGTATTTGAGACAAGACTTGAACCCTGTGCCTCAGGAGCCAGATTGTGAAGGGTTTTAAATACCTTCCTGACTCTATTTTCCCTTCTCTTTCTATCATATACTGCTTGTTATTTTATTAAAGAAATGGGAATTTTGATAGGGATGAAGGAGAAAAAAGGGAGTTGGAGGTAATCTCTGGGGATTGTAGGCTAAAGAACTGAAAGGCATCTTAGAGAGCTAGTCCAGGAGTTCTTGATCTTTCTTGTGTCACGGATCCCATAAGCAATCTGGTGAAACCTATAGGGTCTGTGCCAGATAATACTGTTTAGTGAATAAAATAAATAGGACTACATAGGAAACTAATTATATTAAATGTAGTTGTCAAAATATATTTTAAAAACATTTATGGTCCCCAGTTTAAGAGCTGTTGAACTAGTCTAATCCCTTTATTTTTAAAAATTATATTTTTTGGTATTCTGTATTTGATAAAAATAGTGGAATAAGACCACTTCTATATATGCATGGGAAAATGGAAAAAAAGGATTGATTGAATGTGAAAATGAATCTCCTTTGCTCAGAGAGAATACAGTAAATTCAGTATTTTAATTTCAGAGCTGTACTATTTGTCTACTGAATTTCTTTTTCTATACATTTTACATAAGGCTATAGTGAACTTCTTTTTAAGGGCATCCTTATTGTTAGCACACGTCCCTATTCCCTCTTCTCAATTTAAAGTATAGTTCTGAATTTGAGGAACGTGAGCTTGCAGAGATTAATGATGAGGGTGATTAAAGACCTTGAGATCATATGGTTTAAGGAATTGGATGTACTTAGCCTGCAGGAGTCTTAGGAATCATGTAACTATCATCAAGTATTAAAAGGGCTGTTAGGTGGAAGATGATTTAGGTGGTTTTTGTGAGGTGTCTCCCTATTTTATCTTCACTTAACATTAATAACAACAGGTTTGTTGAGTAATATACACATATTTTAGGGAATGTTTGCATTATTTTGACCTACGCATGGGAGACACCTTATAGAGGGAGAGCTTTTAAGGTTGTATTTTACTCTCCTGATTCATAAACTTTTAAAACACTTTTTACTTATTTTGACCTTACATGCAAAGAAACCAAAAAAGAGAATACTTCCACACATACTCAGCATAATATAAAAAGAGTAGAAGATATAAAACCATGAATTTCCATTTCACACTAGTTTTTTTGAAAAATATTTAAAAGAAAAAAACAATTTTAATAAAAGCTTTACATTGTTTTCAAATTTTACCTGCTTTTCTGTGCTTCCTTCTAAGTTTTCTTTTGTTCTATGCTGTGTCCATTTTATTTTTTTTCTCCCTCCCCATCCCACTCCAGAGAAGGCTACCATTAAGACACAAATATGTTCATACCTATGTGTATGTAAAACCATTACTATACATGCTTTTATTTACCAGTTTTTTCTGTGAATGTGGATAGCAACTTCCTTCATAAGCTTCTTGTTAGTAGATTTGAGTATTTGTAATACTCAAAATGACCTAGTCATTTGAAGTTGTTCTTAGAACGGTGTTATTGCTTACAGTGTTCTATTGGTTCTGTTCATTTCACTCTTCATTATCTCATGCAAGTCTTTCCATGTTTTCCAAAATTAACCTGCTCATCATGTCTTCTAGCACAGTCATATACCACAGCTTGTTTAGCTGTTCCCCATCTGACAGACGTCCCCTCAATTTCCAGTTCTTTGCCAACACAAAAGGAGCTGCTATAAATATTTTAGAACATTTAAGTTCTTTTCCTTTTTCCCTAATCCCTTTGGGAAACAGACTTAATAGTAGTATTTCTGGGCCAGAGTGTAGACAACGGTTTTATAACTCTGTGGGCATAATTCTAGATTTGTTTTCCAAAATGGTTGGATTAGTTTACAGTTCTAACAGTGATGAATTAGTGTCCCAATTTTTCTACATTTCCTCCATTTGTTGCTTTCTCCTTCTGTCATTTTAGCCAATCTGGTAAGTTTAAGATGATATCTCAAAAGTTGTTTTAATTTGCATTTTTCTAATTCATAGTGATTTTAGAGAATTTTTTTTTTTTACAAAACTATATAGTTTTGATTTCTTCATCAAAAAACTGCCTACTTTGATCATTTATTAATTTGGGTGGGGAATAGCTTGTATTCTTAGAAATTTGAGAAAGCTTTTTAATATATTTGAGGTGTGAGACCTTTATCTGTCTATAAAATTTTTCTCTCAATTTTCTATTTTCCTTCTAGTCTTGTCTGCATTACTTTTTATAAAATCTTTTGAATTTTATGTAAAAGAAATTATCCATTTTATACCTCATAATGCTCTCTTTCTCTTGTTTATTCATTGTTCTCTTATGTTTCATGTTCTTCTAGTTTTCTTATATCTCCCTTTATATCTGGGCCATGCATACATTTTGACCATATCTTGGTAAGTGGTGTAAGATATTGGTTTATGCCTAATTTGTGCCATACTGTTTTCTAGCTTTCCCAACAATTTTTGCCAAGTAATGAATTCTTATCCCAGAAGCTTAGGTCTTTCCATTATCAAACACAAGATTACTATAATACTTTACTATTGTGTATTGCATGTCTGCTCTGTTCCATTGTTCTATTTCTTTCTCTTACTCAGTGCCAGGTAGTTTTGATAATTTGTTTTGTTATGTAGTTTAAGATCTAGTACTACTAAACCTCCTTTCTTTACTTTTTTTCCACTAATTCCTTTGATATTCTAAAACTTTTGTTCTTCCAAACGAATTGTTACTGTTTACTATTGCCATAAAATAATATTTTTTGTTAATCTAATTCAGATGGAATTGAATAAATATATTAAATGAAATAGTCATTTTTGTTATGTTGGCTCTGCCTGCTCATGAACTGTTAGAATTTCTCCAGTTATTTAAATCTGATTTTATTTGCCTAGGCTTTTATAATTATTTTCATGTAATTTCTGGGTTTGTTTCGGTAGGTGTACTTACAGGTATTTTACACTGTCTGAATCACATGCTTTTAAAAATAGACAGTAAACATAGTTTCTCAGAAACTTTCAGTGAATTGTGTGGCTGTAAAGATGTGGTCTGCTGTAGAATATTGTTTTTGAAAGACTCCTTTGTTTACTTCTCTCATACCTTCATCAACGGATGACTTCAGTGTATTTGTAGATTTTCCATAATAGTTTTGTAGAAATGGGAGATTAGGCATGTAAATTGCTATTGCTGTTTTCTTAATCTCTTTTTTGGGGGGGATAAACATTTATGTAACATGTATTTATGCACCAGGGAATTGTTCTATAGATGCTTCATAAATAATATCTTATTTAATCCTCACAACAACCCTATCTGGTAGGTGCTGTTTTTATTCCCATTTTAAAATTGAGGAAATGGAGGCAAACAAAGGTTGTGACTTGCCCAGGGTCACACAGCTGTTAAGTGTTTGGTGTCAGTTTTGAACTCCGATCTTCTTGACCCCAGACCCAGCTCTCTTATTCACTCTACCACTTAGCTACTTGTTTTTGGTGATAAGGTAAATGTTTTTTTCATTTTTAAATGACCCTAGGTAATCTGGATGGTCTTAGCAGGTTTTCTCTAAACTTGTTTCTGTTCATCACTGTTTTCTTGTAGAATTTTTGTGTGAAGGTTGCATTTATTTCAGTCTATGTCTGACCAAGAATTCTTTGATAAAATCAACAGCACAAGTTATGAAATACATTCCCACTAGTCCTCAGAGCCCAGGAATTTTGAGTTGACCATTTAAAGAGGCTGCCCTCTTACAAAACCTACACTCAGTTCCATTTCATTGTCTTCCCTAAGTAGATGATGCAGATCTATATATCAGGGACATTTCTCACTGTATGTTGCATAGGCATCTTAAGTTCAGCATATCCAAAGCAGAAATAGTATCTTTTCCTCAAACCCAACCTCTCTTTTCAGGTTTCATTACTATTGTTGAGGTAACCACCATTTTCCCAGTCACTCAGGTCCACAACCTTGGTTTCATCCTTGATTTCTTACTTTTATTTGCCAGATCTCATCAATTCTATCTCCACAGCATGTCTCAAGTACATCACTTTCTCTCCATTCATACAGGCACTATCCTGTTTAGTCCTTTATTACTCCCTTCCATAAACTCTGTGGTCCAGCTATAGTGGTGTCCTTGCATTTCCTCATACTTGCCGTTTGATCTTTAGCTGTACTTTTAAAGGCACTAGCTGTCCCTGATGCCTTGGAAGGCTCTCGCTTTACTCACCTTTTGGAGTCCTTGTTTTTCTTTAAAACTTGGCTCAAGCACCAGTTTTTACATGAAGCCTTTCCTGATGAACTTCTCCCTGTCCCCAAAACTAATTTTTTTTCCTTTTTAGTATATAGTCTGCATATATATAGTCTGCATATCTGTGTTAATATTCTCCTTCTCTCGCCCCACCCTTTTTTTTTTTTTAAAAGAATGTAAGCTCCTTGAGAATACTGACTGACCAAGTTTTGTCTGTATGTTTCCAGTACCTAGCAGTTAGCACAGTGCTTGGAACATAGTAACATAGGTTCCAAAAGTGGGTGATACTGCTGTTGCCACCTCACATGCTGCCAACCCCCAGCCCCAGCCCCCACTGGAATGATTCAGGGTGGTAGTAGCCTCAGGTCAAATTGGGGGCCCTTGAATAAAAGAAAGGGGATGTTGAATAAAAATAAGGGGAGGGTGGAAGCATAAGGAAAGAAGGAAATTTTGAAAAACATTGCATGTTTCATCTGTTGTGTAATAGAAGTAAAGTCATAGTGATTACATTATTTTCCAAATAAACACACAAAATGCAAGTTACAGCCAACAGGTCTTAACAAGCAAGTGTTGGCAGGCAAGTGGATCAAGCATTGTTGGGAAGTCTAGCATGCATTGGCAGGAAAATGTGCATGTAATGACTTGTTTACAATATAATATATGGTTACATGATGCAGTATTGCATCATCACAATTTCAGTGCAGGAAAACACTCCACAAATTTGTAATACATTTAAGACATGTCATTTAAAAAATTACATTTTAAAAAAAATATGCAAATAAAAAATCATTAAAGGGTTAAAGAAAGTGGATGGGGTGCTGGTAATTTTTTTTTTTTTAAAAAGAAAGTAGGTTAAATAAGTTTGGGAACCTCTGATAGTAAATTGGTATTTAGTAAATGCCTGTTGGTTGATAGAAACTCCATGGATTACCTTTTAATCCAGCAGAAGGTTTAAGGGTAGTTGGGAAGGATATGTGTGCCATTATACCACAAAGCTATTAATTCATTTTCCCTATGGCCTCTTTTTACCTACTATTTACATATGATCTCTAGAATTGAGGTGTTTATTTAAAATTCAAAATTTATAAATAAAATTTAAAATCCAAATCTACCCCTTTTCCTCCCACAAAAAAAACCTTTTTATTTAAAACACCAACACATTCCCAAGTATGCAGAATCTTCACCCACCTACTTAAATTTGACCCTACAACTTCACCCATTACTCCTGTTTTGCCTTCTAGAGTGAAGGTTGAGGTTCTTACATATGGTAGTCTTTTATTATAATGTTTTTTATTGATATTTAGTTTTATATCAACCAATAAATCTGCAAGCATTTATTAAAAGACCTGCTATATCAGATGCTGCTAAAAGTTGGGGATACAAAAGAGTATCAAATGAGATAATAATACAAAAGTCTAATGAGACATCACATGTATGAACATGTGCAGACTGCATATAAAGAAGCTAAAAAAAGATGGTTTAGGAGGAGAGTGAAGTAGCAATTGTGGGGACGGGGAGGAAAGACTAGAAGGTGATATTTAAATGTGTCTTGAAGGAAGGGGAGGAACACTTACTTGTGAATACCTTTTCCTTCTTCCCCTATCAGAAGAGGTATCTTTTGTAGCAAAGTATTGAAAAAAGAGAAATAAAAGTGGTTCAGCAAAACCAACTAACATGTCATTCCAAGTTTGACAATATATGTAACCACAACCATAATCTCTTCAGAGAAAGGAGGAAGAGGAACATCTTTTCAACTCATCTCATCCAAGCTCCTTGGTCATTATAATTAGTTAAATTTGAGGTGGGGGGAGGGTTCTTTCCATCTACATCCTTTTCAGTAGTGTCATTGTTTTCCTTCTGTTCTCAGTTCATATAAATGTGACCATACGTATTACTTTTGTAGTGAGATGGATAGTTGAGCAAAACAGATTACTGCATTAGCTGTGCCCAAGAAATATCTCTTATTCTGCACCCAGAAGTCATCACTTCTTGTCAGGAAGTGGGGTAGTTTGGTATAATAGAAAGAACTCTGGACTTGGAGTCAGGAAAGACTTAGATTATAAATCTACCTCCGGTGCTTAGTAAAGTGAGTAGCCTGACTTTAGGAAGCTTGAGTTTTAGATGAGGCCCCAGACTCTTATGCTAGTTTTGTGACTCTCAGGAAATAATTTAACCTCCTTTTGCTTCAGTTTCTTCAGTTGTAAAATCTGGATAGTTATAGTACCTACTTTACAAGATTATTGTGAGTATCAAATGAGATAATATTTCTAAAAAGTGCTTAATGCAGAACCTGGAACGTAGTAGTCCCTTAGTAAATGCTTATTCCCTTTCCCTAGCTGTGTGACTGTGGGTGAGTCATTTAATATTTTTGATCTTTATTTACTGCATCTACAAAATGGAAATTAATCATTGTCAGTCAGTATATATAAAGGTCTTTTGTTAATTTAAAAACTATTAATGTCAGCTATCATTGTGAAAATGTGTAAAGATAAAAATTGTTTATCAGAGTAACTTATTGGAGGATTGGAAATGCAAGTAGACTGATTTACAAAAATACTTTTTATTGAAGTAGACAATTACAGTTGTGTTCTTTTAATTTCCGGTTGGTGTTTAATATAGGAAATTAATTTCTGAAATTGTAAAAAAAAAAAAAGTCAATGACAAAATAGGATTTGTTACATAAAAATTTACCTACAACTATTCCGATGCGCATAATTATTAGCTATGAAATCAAGCAGTATTGCATAGTGAGTTTAAGAAAGTCTCTATCTTTAAAATTAATTTTAATAACTAAACTGCTAGCTGATTGGTCTATTTTGTTTTTGTGCAGAGGTCAACACCAGGTTACTATGAGGCCCTTTCTAACCATTAGGATATAGCCACATAATAAAAAAATTAAGTTCTATTCCATAAGCATTGGCCAATTTTCAAAAAGGTGTTTTTTTAAAAAAAATTACCTGCTATGAATGTCTCCCTCACCCAGAAGTCTCCTCTCTCCTCTTCCCCCAGTTTATCTGACCAACTCTAGTTGCTTGATGCCCCACGGTATTTTATTCCCTACTGTGTCCTACTCTTTATTCTTACCTTTTTGAGTGAATCTTTTCTATCTCATTTGGACAACAATCCTCTGCCTCTGGTTAATTTGTAGCATTTTATGATACATTTAATTACAAATTAATTACATCCATCTTAAGTGCTAAATAGATAACAATTCAGTGCTACTGAGTTCTCAGTCCAAGATGAGTCCCATCTGGAACTGAGGCAATATTGCAGTTTTGACCATCTTTTCAAAGGATCTTCTGGCACACTTGCCATTCTGGGAAGAAATAAGCTTCTACCCTTGTCACCAGTCTTTCCCACACATAAGTCTTTCCCAGGACTGGATCTAAATGTGATATAACTTTCTTGTGGGGGTCCCATATACACCTTTTCAGAACCAGATACTTGCTCCCAATACTGTAGCAAATTTAAATTTGACCCTGATTTGGCTACATCTCTGTGGTTTCCATTGAACTAAAGATCAACTTTTTCAATCCACCGATACTTAAATATTTGTGCCCTTAGAAGTGAATTGAAAGCAAAATTTGATTAGTAAGCAGTTCTGGGTTACAAAGGATATAACTGGTTATTGATTATCTGTTGATATAGAATTTTTCTGCTTTGATTATTTCCATTTATCATTCTATTATATGTGAAGGAAAATAGCAAGGTATAGTTCCTTCCTCAGGGAAATAATGTATTTATACATATTGGGAATGGATTTAGACTTTCTGATGAGGTGGTGTCTTATTTAAACTTTCTCACATGCTTTTCAATTGTTTTGATTCCTCATTTCTTCTTAGGAATCCTTTTAGATTTATTTTATTCGCATGTTGAGATCTTTTGTTTTCTTTTGTTTTTGTTTTTTCAGTTGTTGGTCTTGATGATATTATGGATGAAGGAGTTGTTAAAGAAAGTGGTAATGATACCATTGATGAAGAAGAACTTATTTTGCCTAACAGAAATTTGAGGGACAAAGTGGAAGAATCTTCAGTCAGATCACCAAGAAAATCACCTCGTTTAATGGCACAAGGTAATTTTCTGAGAGAGAGAGAGAGAGCGAGCTCTAAGTCTGACTTAGTAAATGGTTATAATTTCCAAGAGAGAAGCTTGTTAGGTTGTACACTTACTGGGGAACAATGTTTGCTCAATGCCCCATAATTTATAAAGTTAACAGTAACATCTGAATGATATGCTTTGTTTTTTATTTTGTTTTAGTACTGTTTATATTTTTCTGTGATGAGTTTATTATTGTACTAGTGAGTAGAAAACCAAGTTATTTTGATTACTATATGTGATTTTGAGAAAAGAAGGGAAGTGATAATCTCTGATAATTGTAATGAAATTCCTTAATGTAGGTTTTGTAGTGTTATCAAAGGTATAGTTAGAAGATAAGGTAGTGGTGCTGTTAACTTTTTATTAATAACCTGAGTGACCAGTGAAAACATTGAAAATCTTTTCTTCTTAATCTTTGTAAACAATAGTGTAATGTGAAATAACATAATACTAATATAACATTTCAGTTATTTCATTTATGATTAGATTTATAAAGTCAGGTCTCTAAAATATTAGAAATTATTTTCATGATGATAAAAATCTACAGTATATGTAATAAATGGAACATGCGTTTATCTGAGCTTCAGTTGAAATCTGTGAGTTTATTTTTTAATTGACATACCAGTATTCTATTGAAATTGAAAACATTTTTATCTAATATTAAGTGAAATTCTGTAGTTTGGGGTATGAGTTTCTAGGTAAATATAAAGAAAGCAAAATTTCATAATTTATACTTTGATTCTTATACAGTAAAGGAGTAATAATCCGGAACTAAATATTTGGCTTGAGAATTATGTCTTTCAAGCTTTTCTGTTTTCTGATTTTTGGCCTTTTCACTGCTTGTTAGTGCTGCCACTAGTGGGACAGTACAAATGAGGACAGAGAGGAGAACCCATTTTTCTTCTTGTTGGTCATTCTAGTATGAGGGAAAAATTGAAACTTCAGGTTAAAATTGAGCTTGAGGATCATCTTTGATAGTCACTTTTTTTTTTTTTTTTGGATATTCTGGTTTTAGGTCATGAAGAACTGGCATAATTCTTTTGACTAAATTAATTGTTCCACATTATGTGTGATCCTTGGAGGTTCCAATCTGGCTATTTATGTATTCTTTAGTAAAACTTCTGGTTTTTGCTCTTGGGGGAAATTGCATGTTACCTAATGATAAAATTTAAAAAAGCATTAATAGAAATTCAATGAGGATGGGCTGTAGAGATTGGCTTACTCTACTTGTGATGGGTGATTTTAATTTTAAAAAATTTACATTGAAGTGATTTTTTTTTAACTTCATATATTTTAATATGTTGCTGATTCCTTGTTCAAGTCAAGTAATGGGCTAATGGTATAGAGTGCCCATTTTACTTGTTTATCATCATACCTTTAAGGATTAGAAGACTGAAGAAAACATCCTTTGTATTCAGATTCATTTGTAGTCCAAACTTTGAAAATAGAAAATATCCTATAACAAGGTTATCTCACCACCACAAGAAAATTTTTATCTAAAAGTAAACCTTTGTTTTGAAAATTAATGATTACAAAAACAAATATTTAGAAAAGTGATCTACCGCATATATGCAGGTTTGTATTGAAATTAAATTAAACTTTAAAATAGCTAAGTTATTCTTATTTTGTTTTTTCTGTGATAGAACAAGTACGAAGTTTGCGACAAAGCACTATAGCCAAGCGTTCAAATACAACACCTTTAACTAATTCAAAGAGAGCAACTGTCAAGAATGCATCTGTACAAAAAACAGGAGTCAGACAACTGGACAGGTGTCAAAATAAGGAAGAAGGTGTTTGTCCACCACCCAAACCAGAAGTTAGAAGGAGTAGTCGACATACTGGATTAACAGAAGAGGTACCTGAAGTGTCAGCCGTTTCTTCAAGTCATTTGGCACCGTCACCTTGTCATGAGCTTAAGAATGAAGCCAAATTAGATATTAAATATAAATGTCACAAGGGAGAAACAGTTGTGCCATCCCATTCATTAACTCCTACTCACTTATCAGAGACTTGTAGTACTGAAGAAAAAGAAGAAAGTAAAACCAAGAGTGACAGTCCGGTATTTTTAAAGCTTTTAGATAAAGAAGAACTTGAACATAATGATCCTGTTACCAATAAAACAGGTGAAACTAATCTCGAAGAAAAGGATAGTAATGGAAGTATTGACCATACATCAAAGGAAAGCTTAACATTTTCTGGAGAAGGTGACCAAATGGAGGTAGCAGAAACTGTTGCTACCTCATCTGATGTTACTGCTTGTTCAATTCCAAACAATATAGCAAAGAACAGTGTGATTCTATCCAATTCTTTGGATGAGATTGCTGAATGTAATCCAGAATTTCAAGATGCTATGGAAACTGTTGTTAAAGCTGTATCCTCACTTCAAGAAACTACAAACCTTTTGGGTAATCTTAAAGGAGCAGATACTAAAATATCTGATGAACACTCAGATACTACAGAATTTAATGAAATTGATTTAAAAAGTGTAGATACTAGTACTAATGAATCAGAAAACAGTGTTTTAGAAAACAGCACCTGTGGGCCTCCTGACCAAAGTCCGCAACAGCATGCTGAAAATATTAAAATAGAATCTCATGAAATAGCAGAAATTCACGATGACAGAAACAGCCAATCCAGTACTATTTCTTTATTAGATTGTAAGAACATTAAGTCCAAGAACACTAAATCTCTGATTCAGTCTAAGCAAAATATAGCTACTAGTAGTCAAAAAAAAATTGTTTCAACCAAACAAGAAATTCATAGCAAAACTAGAGTTGGAGTTAAAAGTATGAAAAGGAATGCTGAGGAGTCTCAACAAAATTTTCATAAGCCAGTTAAAGTTAGAAAAAAACAAGTTGATAAAAATGTGAAATCACAAAGTAGTGGTCCAGATAGCAAATCTGTGAAAACTCATACAACATTGAAAAAAGGGTCAGAGGCTCAAAATTTAGCACAGACCTCTAAACTGTTGACTCACTCTTTGAGTGACAAAATGCATGGCCACCCAGGTTGTTCTAAAGACTCTTACCATACTTTAGCCCATACTAGACATTCGCAACATTCCAACCAGAAACAAATCCATAAACAACAGCAGTCATCAGCAGCAATGAAAACTAATAGTCATGTGAAAGAAGATACGGAATATTTAGGTTTAGAACCTATCAAGGAGGAGGATAAACTGAAAGTTAAAAAAGCTGAGAAGAATCTTCAACCACGCCAAAGAAGAAGTAGTAAAAGTTTTTCGCTGGATGAACCTCCATTGTTCATTCCAGATAACATATCCACTGTAAAACGAGAAGGCTCAGAACACATCTCTTCATCTGAAAACAAATATATGTGGGCTCCCAGCAAACAGTGTGGTTTTTGCAAAAAACCACATGGCAACAGGTGTGTGTGTGTGTATGTGTGATGTGTACATTTAAGAAAAAAATGTTGTGGGTGGGGAATCATTGTGTGATAATTTATTCCTTTATATAAAAAGGAGTACTTTTGAAGTTTTTGGCAAATCAAAAAATTTAACTAAGTGTGTTAATAAAAAGACTTGAGTTGATTGTATAAATTGCACATAGTTTTGCCATCTTAGAGAGTTTTCTGAAAAGGTAATATTACTACATCAACCAATTTATACATAAAGTTTTGTTAAAAATGTTTAGGAAATGTTTTTTAGTTTCTAGGCATTGGAAAATTCAAACTAAAGACTCATCATTATGAATGTTTCACAACTTGGCATTTGTTTTATTTGGTTAAAAAAAATCACTAGTCAAAAAAATATGTAATGGAAATTCTAAGCATTATGTATTATTAAAAAGAAGAGTTTGTGTAAAGTGAAACATAACCTAGGAAAATTAACATGTTTTATAAACACCAAATTTGAATTTTGTAATAAAATTTGTAATCTCTGTGGCTGCTTAAAAACTGTTTTGACACAGCCTTTACATTGTTACCTTAATCTTTGTAACATGGAATAGGGAAAATGTGTACCTTTTTATTTAAATGCAGTAATTTTAAAAGTGTTGGTGTAAATTCTCTGAACTTTTAAAAAAACACTGATTCCCTCTATCCTTAGAATTCAGAACCTTGTAGTTTTATGTAATTGTCCCTTTCATAACACTTTTTTTTTTTTTAAGAAAAAGGATATAGAGATGAAGTTGAAACCAGAATATCCTATTCATCATTTGAGGTTGCTGTTTGAACGTCTATCAACAACACTAATACAATGCCACATTATAGAAAAATGCTATATATTTGAGTAGGAAACTACTTGACCTTTAGTCTTTTCCTGTTCTTTGAAATTAAAGTGATGTACTTACTTTGTCCATTATTCACAATTTGTATCATGTAAACTTTTTTGGGAGTAAGGATTTAGTGATATAGGTGTTAAAAACAGTATTTTTACATTTTACAATACATGAAATTACATTTTAAAGAGACTCTTTTAAGATACCACAATGTTGGAAATCTGTTCATTTTTTCCAAGCCATCCAAAGACTTTTTTTTTAATTGTCAAGCTTTACTTTTGAACAGTACATGACTTTTCCAGAATGTTTAGTATAAAGGAAATTCTTTTAGTAAAAATGAAATCCTTCTTAGAATGCCCTGGTAAATTTGATTTGTATAAAGACTAATACACATCTCGTTTATTGTTTCATGTTAAAATTTTATTTTGATAACAAACAAGTTAAAGAGATAGCCAGATGGCACAGTGGACAGAGTGCCTGGCCTAGTGCCAGGAAGCCATATCTTCCTGAGTTCACATCTGGTCTCAGACACTTTAACTAGTTGTATGACTCTGGGTGCAAGTCACTTAACACTGTTTGCCCCAGTTTGCTCATCTATAAAATGAGCTGGAGAAGGAAATGGCAAACTGCTCCAGGAGTTGCTTCATCAAGAAAACCCCAAATAGGGTTGCAAAGAATTGGATATGACTGAACAACAAAACAAGATAAAATGAACTCTAGTGTTTGAATTAATCATTATAGAGCTTTAGTATTGAAAAAGTCTTTAAAAGTCATCCTGTTCAACCTCTGGTCTGAGGGAAAAATTTCTCCATAATAACTCCTCAGAGTTTGAGTTCCTTAAATAAAACCTTACCACAGGATTGGTAGGTATAAGCATTTGTGTGCTTTTTTAAAAAATATATACTCATTTGCATTACTTTTGCACCCACCCCCCCATTCAGTGTCTAAGCTTTGTTATAATTTTTGGTATCAAAATACTTGTAATCATAACATCTAAAATGAACTTCTCTATCCTTTGGCTATTTTGTTGAGCTTATATAAACTGAGTACTTCTTTATTGGGGTTACCAGATTCACATTTCATCTGTGCTAACACTAACTTAAGAGTAGGTGAAAAAGGACTTATGGCTGAGTTGCATGTATGATAGACTTATATAGAAATGCACTTAACTAAAAGCTTATTTTGGAAGCACATTTCAAGCATTTAGTTTTTATTAAAAAGAACAAAGTGATGTGATTACATAAGATATTGGCTCTTCTGGTGTATTTCCTTGGCCATATAGTCAGTTTACTTATCAAAATGCAATTGTAGTGCAGCATAAAACTTGCCCTTGTCATTGATGCTATTGAATTTTTTTGGGGGGAAATATGGAGATAATTTTCATCTATTTTTCTAATGCATTTTTCTCTCCATTTACCATTCTTTTTGGTGTTGAATGGTTTCTTTGAAACATTTTCCTTATGTTAGCACTTGTGGACAACTCCCTTCTTCTAGAGGGAAATTTTATCTGGTTATAGTAAACAAATGGGATTGTGAAGGAAATTTGTACTAGAAAAGTTAAATAATTTTGAAGGTGCTCCTAAGCAGAGATTGGTATTAGTTGGTTCTGATTCCTTCCAGAATTCCTTTTTGAATTCCAAGATAATTTTCCCTAGAGAGTTGCTCATTAAATAACTTTCCAAAGGAAAGAAGCTGTGTTTCTGTAAACTGAAAATATTATACATTAAAACTAGTATATTATAAAATTTAATTCAAACAGTTGAGAATAGAGTAATGAATATACTCGAATATCACAGAATTTGGCGTGATAGAAATACACAAGCTAAGGTTGTGACATTAGAAGCACCAAAAACTCTAATATGACAGCTGACAAAATAATACACCATTGTTAAAATGAAAATCATAGGTGCTTCTCTTCACTTCCTTTGTCTCCTCCCCTTTAAGAAAGTTGGAATGTAAAAGAATTTAACATCATCATTTTTCCGTTCCCCCCTACTCCGTAAGTCCAGGACTTTGAAGAAACATGAATACTCTCCTATTTTTATTTGGCCCTTCTTTATGATATAGGAAATTAAGTTTAATTTCAAAAGCAGAAAGCTAAGATTCAGATTCTTCATTTGATTTGAAACAGCCTCATGTACATATCTTTTCTATGCACATTTTAAACTCTAGTAAAGAGTGAAAAATATGTATGTAAACCAGGTGATTTTAGGGGAGGAGAGGGATGGAGGTGAGGGAATATGGGCCCCTTACATAAATTCATAATGAAAAGGAAAACACGAAAACACTATTAAGAAATTGATTTTGGATTTAATGCACTTTTTCCTGACAGTCAATTCTTTATTTCAATAATGAAATTTGTATTAAATTTTAATTGCTGTTTTGTACCTGTATCCATTACCCCAGCTTGGGAATCAGTTTGCCATCATTTTAGTTTTAAGGGTAGTGAATAATGCTTTTCCCTCTAATTCTCATGCATTTAGTAGTAATTGTAAGAGTGCTAGACTGTTCTCTTCAGTTCTCTAAATCACTGTTTCAGTATTACACATAGTCTAAAGTATTAAAAGATAACTAGGTACTTCCATAGATGTCACTAGATCCTTGTTTTATTTAAATAGAAATTTATACTATTTTCAAAATAAATTGAAAGTATCATGGAAGATCAATTTATAAATTGCCTGGTCATGAAGGCTTATTCAAACTAAACACAGTATCAATCGCTCAAGTCCTCTTCATGCTATGAAGATGACTGGATTCTCCAAGGATATATCAGCAGAGTATTTAACCTGTGGTAGGTCCTAATAAGGAGAAAAAGTTTTTTTTAGTACAGGACCAATGATGGACTTGTCTATTCAAGGTTTACCTTAACTGAGTTAACAAAGGCTTGGGCATGAAGCGAAGATTTTCATCCACAGGTATTCAGGCAACCAACTATATCTACTCCAGGTATGAAAGAGTTGATTACAAGTAGCAAAGGATATAGCCATACCAGTGAAATCATGGGTTCTTGAATTAGTGGATTTTTAGTGTAAAAGGACTGGAGATACTCTAATCCATACCTTTTCACTTTATAGATTAAACACGTCCTTGGGAGGTACATTTCTCAGCTCAGTCACGCGGGTAAAATTACATGGAAGATGTTCAACCTAAAGTCTTTCAGAAACATTCATTTGCATTTTATTTCCATAATCAGCTTTGAACACCATTTTGGAAACCATACAAATATTGTCCATAGAATATGTTATTAGCTAACCACCCAAGAACTTAAATTCAATTTGGATGCAGCAGTTAAGGGATTTTAGGTGGGGAAAAAAAAAACTTTGTATCTATAAACATCTATTTTGGATTTAGGAATAGCTGAGACTTTGTAACAAGTTTCCTCTGACTTTCAGGAAAGATTTTATCTTTTTGACCAAGTAATGAATTAGAATCATAGGGTCATTATTTTAAAGAAGGAAGCATCTTCATGTACCCTTCTGAAGAATTTATTGCCTTAAATAATTTTAGAAAAGTCATCTAACAAATTGTGAGAATACTTTTAGCACTGCAAATTAAAGCCAGAAAAGCCTTATTTAAAAAAACAAAACCCAAACTCTCCTGTATTTTTGGTGGGTTTTTTTATTTTTATTTTTTGCTGTTTTGGTGACCTTAAGAAAAGGCATAGTGGTAGATAAATAATTATGATATCAGAATCCCTTTGTTAGGTTTTTGGGGCTTTTTTGAGAATCCAGTGCTTTGGATTATACCCTAAAACTTAGGTGGGGGATATATTTAGTTCCCGATTGTAATTATTTTTGATATAAATCCCAAAGAATTTTAAGTTGTATATTCAGTGAACATCATGTTTTGTTTACAAATAAGTAACTTTGTGAAGATAAGATGAAAACTGAGTATGAGCTGTTGCAACAAGTTACAGGAATTAATAAAATAATGAAAGTCATTAATTTATGTAAATACCATCCAAAATAAACGGTTCTATGGATGAGAATAAATTCGACCAAATAGTCATCTTTTTCAAGATACTACTCTATTTTAAAACAAGGTATTTGTTTTTGGTTAAGTTACCTTTTTTTGTAATAAGGATGATGTTGATAATGCATGAAGGAATATAGAAAGGATTTTTATAGCAGAAAAAAGGAATATCTAATTGAGTGATATGTATTGAATAGTACCAAATATGCAGTTTTTTTAAGGTTCACCAAATGAGAGCAGAGTCTACTGTAGTTTACTAGAAGAGGCAGAAGGGCTTTTGGCTGTAGGACCTAGTGCGTACACTGATGATCAAATTAAGGTTTATGCTAGTTTGTAAACTACTTCCCACAACGGACACCTTATAGTTATGCTTTGGATGAAGAATTGCTTTTTTTAAGAAATTACCATAATAGTGTTTAGGAGCAGCACAACTTAACTGGTGTTTTAGAAGAAGTTTTGGTGGGGTAAGTAGTTTGACGAAATGGTTGAATGCCTTCCCTTGCCAAAATAGGCCAGAGATAAAATTTGAGAGGCATTATATTAGGTCCGTAATGAGTATGGCTAAAATCGTGGTGTGGTTTCCTTAACCAGTATTAGTTAACCAGTATTGGTCTGGGGAGAAAAATAAAAATCTTGTGCAAATTTTCTGCACAAGAAAATTATTAGCAGTTATGTGTAAACCTAATACCCTTTTCTCAAATAATTCTGAAAAATCTTAATTGTCCCCAGCAAAAAAATCCCCCAAAACTTCCTATTATAAAACCTTTAATACTTTAGTTTCTATTTAATCCATGGGACTTGGGGGTTATTTCTGAGATAGAATTCATTAAATGGACAAGAGTGAGGTACTAGCTTTGCATTATTAAGTGAATTAATTTTTCTGACAGTATGCCTTGATCAAGGGTGTCCTCCCCTCCAGCCTCCAGAAGTGAGATGAAGAGAGTAGTATTTTAAGAGCTAATTTTTTTTAAATCATAAGGAACTACTTAAAATAGATAACATTAGGGATTGAGTAGTAACTGCTTTGAAAAAATTATACTTATGATGGTAATTTTGAAATAACACTTTGATCACTTGTTACTGATAATAGAATTCTCCCAAACTCCTTGTCATTTTAAAGTGATCTGTGGGCTCAATAACTGAACTTGATTGTCTTGTAGTTTCAAGACTGTTTAAGTTCAGGTTCATATGATTTTGTGAACAAATTAGATTGCAAACCAGAATCTTTGAATGTTCTTGTTTGGGTTTATCATGGCAATGAGTTCACACCCATACCCAGCTATTGTCTTTAAACAAAGGAACATTTCAACAAATGTTCTATCAATTTCTTTGTAGGCTTTCAGTTTATAAATTCAGTTGTTTTATATTTCTCTCAAATATATCATAAAACAATTATGTGTGCAGTTGCCCTTTTTAATAAAGAAAACATGGTTGACATTGACAAGTTGAGTAACTTGAACTTTGAATTGTTAAGGAATTTTGAGATAGTATGTAAAATGTAATGGAATCAATTTTTTTGGGTACTATTTTGAACCTGTTTATAAATTTGAGAGTAAAATTTAAACCATTTATTAATTGAAAGATTTTTCTTTTCAGGTTCATGGTTGGCTGTGGGAGATGTGATGACTGGTTTCATGGGGATTGTGTTGGGTTAAGCCTTTCCCAAGCACAACAAATGGGAGAAGAAGATAAAGAATATGTATGTGTGAAATGTTGTGCTGAAGAAGATAAAAAGAGTGAAACTTTGGATTCAGAGATTTTAGAACACCAAGCTAAAATCGAAGTTCATAGAGAAGATAAAACAATGGATTGTGAAAAACTTGGTTTATCAAAGCAAGCACCTACAATTGAAAAAAACAGGCACATAGATGACGCAACAAAGCACAAGGTCAAAATTTTAAGACGGGTAAGATTTCTTTAGGTTTCATTAAAACTTTTTTTTCCAGGAACAAGCATTTATTTTTCTCTTCATCCACCCCCATTAATAAAAGAAAAAACTAAAACTCTTTAATAAATTTTCAAAGCTAAAAAAAATCCTTATATCGGCCAGGTCTGAAAATGTGACAGGTGAAATTCTAATTAATACTTATATTTAACCACTGTTAGAATTTTGGTTTAGACAAGAGAATGAGAATTCACTCTAAATTTGGATGTTTTGGTGGGCATTTTGAGGTTTCTTTTTTAAAGGGTGTTTTGTTTGTCATTGTGGTTACAAAACTAATTCACTGTGAGAAAACTTATCAAAGCAGATCAGCAACTCTTGTTAAATTTAGTTTTATGAATTGCTTGGATAGTTTAAAGGTAATGACCAGTATACAGCCAGTATATGTTGCGTGGAAACTGAATCCAGGTCTTCTTACCCCTTCTACCTACTTTTTTTTATGTTTACTGCTGTCATTCTTTCATGTAAAAAATGATTATTACTTTTTGACTTCTTGTTTTTGTATATTTTAATACTTTTTTTGTTCTCTTTCTGCATGAATTATTAGATGTATAATTGTAATGCCCTCGTTTATAAACCAGGCTTGCTTAATAAGGTTAAAACAAAGATACTTACTAGTTTACCAAAAAATACCATTTTCTTTGACAGGGATTTCTTACCCGTTAGCTTTATTTTTCTTAAGCTGAAGATTTCCTCCTTTTCAAAACTTAGCTCCTGTATGAAACATTTCTGACAATCCCTTCTTCCATTTTCCCTTTTGAATTTGTTCAGTACTTAAGTTTATATTTCATTCAATGTCATTACCTAATTTCTTTGCTGAAGTTGTTTTTAGGTTTTGTTCTGTGCAGCTAGGTGGCACAGTAGATAGAGTGCTGTGCTTGGAGTTAGGAAGATTTGTCTTGTGTTCGGATTTGGCCTCAGACACTTATTAAGTGTGTGACTTGGGCAAGTCACTTACTCATTCACCTCAGTTTCTTTGCAAACCACTCTAATACCTTTACTAAGAAAACCTCAAATAGGGTCGTGAATAGTCATGTACTGTATTTCCGAAGTAATTGGTTTTGTTTCTGGGATATATAACAAATTCCTCAATCTCTCCCTTCCCTCCCCCCTAAATTGCCTTTCTCTTTTTCCTCTTCCACCTCTCCCTTACCTACACTACATCTTATGAATACATTTTCTTCTTCATGTAGATACTACTGGGAATTTACCTTTTTTGATTATTTTGAAATTCTGAAATTTTCTTTGATGTTTGTTTTATTGATGCCTTTTCTCATATCGCAGTTATTTCTGAAGCATTCTCCTTCCCTCCACCCACACTTTTAATTGAGAAAAACAGTTAAGCAAAAACTGACAAAAATGATCCTATATGACAACATACACTACATTTTTTCTTGTCCACTCAGTAAGCATTTATCAAGTACTTACTGTATGCCACATACTATATGCCATTTGAGTAGTTCCGTTCTTCTCTGCCCTGAGAAGAGAGGTATTTTTCATTATGCTTTGAATCATCATTGATTTTTTCCCCCAGTTACTCAAGTTTAGCTTGCTTTTAGTTATCTTTTCATTCATGTTTTTGTAGTCATTGCATGTATATTTTTTGATGCAGAGCTGTCTGCTTTCATACATATATTCTCATTTTTCTCTTGTTTCTCATTGGACAATAATCTTCCATTAAATTAATATAATCTCTTTTAGTTATTTGCTAGTTGATGGGCACCCAATTTGTTTCTAGTTTTTTGTTACTAAAAGGAGTGCTGTTGAAACAGTATATTTCAAACCTTTATTTCTACTTTTTACTTCCACTGTTGGATTAGTTGTGTCAAATAGGATGAATGTGAAAATTTTGCCTATTTTTTACCTTTTTAGTAGAAAATGACTTTCTGAGTTTATACATATACAAATACATACGTGTGTGTATATCTATATATATATATATAGATATGTTGATCCCTTTACATCTTAACTAGAAGACATTTTGCTGGTGACATTTCAGGCAAAATTTCCCCCCCAGTTTGTAGTTTCTTTTTTTATTCTATCTTTGTTGATTTGATTTGTGCAAAAGTTTTATGAGACTGGTCTATTCTTTGGTTACTTTTTATGAATGTACTTATATATATCCATTTTCTAATAAAAAATTCTTGTTGGATATCTATTTTGAGCTTATTGTATAATTTTTAGGATCACAAAACATTACAATAGTCAATTTGAAAGGGGCTTCGGAACAGCAGTCTTTATTGGTGGGACTATGAACTCTTTTAACCATTCTGGCTATTTGAAATTTTTCAAGAAAAGTGACTGGTTTTTACCAATATGTGTCCAATTTTTTCAGTAGTTCTTTTGTCAGAAAAGGAGTCCTTCCTCCAATGATTTTTGGTCTTAGGTTTATCATATACTAGGCTAATGTTTCTGACTGCTTATTTTTCTTGTTTTCTAGTATATTTTTCTGAGTTACTTCTAAAAAAAAGTGTAAATGAGCTAGTTTTGGTGACTATTGTATATTTCATAGAAACGTTTGAGATCTGGTTATGCTGCATACCCTTCCTTTCTGCTTTTTCTCATTGTATCCAAGTCCACTTTCTAGACCTTTATTCATTTAAATGAATTTTGTTACTTTTTTGTCTTAGTGATTTTAGCTTAATTTCAAATTAAATGGATGAGTGGTTTTGGTTTGCTTGTTTAACCTGTATCTTCTACAGAGCTGGGAAAACTGTGATACTGGTGCCCTTTACTGTAACTGGTATGTTGTTTTGCTTACATAGGGGCTTAACAAATTCTTATGGAGTATGTATGAATTACCCACCTGATTATTATTTTTTTAAAGGTAACTTTTTTTTTCTCCAGTTATTGGGCATTTGTATTTTCCTTATTCCCTTCTCCCATTGAAATTTTTTTTTTAAACCCTGTAACTAGTATAAATAATCAAGGAAAACAATTCTGCTTTGCTCATGTCTAAAAACATATGGCTCATTCTGCATGTTATATCTATCAGGGCTTAAGCAGATAGGGAACTTGAGTCATAATCAATCCTTTGCAGTTGGTCAGAGTTCTTGAGTCTCCTAGAATTATTTGTCTTTACATGATGTTATTATTGTAGAAATTGTTCTCCTAGTATTGTTCATTGCACTCTTTGTACCAGGTTTTATCTAAGACTTATCAATTTTCTGTGAAGCCCTCCTTTTCATCATTTCTTACAATTAAGATATATTCCATTACATTCATGTACTCTAATCTTTTCAGCCATTCCTCAATTTATGAGCATCCCTTTAATTTCTAGTTCCTTGACATTATAAAAAATTGTTGTTGTTGATTTGTTTTGGTAATGTCTGACTCTTCGTTTGGGGTCTTCTTGAGAAAAGATACTGGAGTAGTTTGTCATTTCCTTCTTGAGCTCATTTTTTTCTTTTTACAGATCAGGAGATTGTGGCAAACAGGGTTAAGCAACTTGCACAGGGTCACAAAACTAGTATCCGAGGTCATATTTGAACTCAGGAAGATCGGTCTTTCCTGACTCTGGGCTTGCTATTCTAGCCATTGTGCCACTTAGCTGGTGTTGTTAGGTATTTAAAAAAATGACCGACAACTTTTTTAACTGATGGGCCCATTTCCTCTATTTTTGTTCTCTGTGGGTTAAATCTGGGAGAGATGTTGCTTAATAAAAGGGTATATACACAGTTTGGTGACTTATAGGCACAGTTTCAAATTGCTTTCCAGGATTTCTAGATCAATTCATAGTTCCCCACATAGTTATTATTTTTTTCAACTGTGTAAAAACCTTATAGGTGGTTTTGGATGAGGTGGGCAAGAAGCAAGAAATTTTGCAAAATCTATTTATGAACAAATGAGAGCTGATTACTTACATGAACTCTTCTTTTGAAGACTTGATATTTTAAAATAGTGATACATTTTAAAATTTTTTTCACAAATTATTATTAATTTATATTTCAGTTCTACTTTTAGGCATGCATTTTTCTTTTTTTCCTCTTTTGGCTCAAATTATGAAATATTAGCACACAGAACTCCTGTTGAAGAAATTTCCTCTCAACAGTGCAGATCTTTCTTCTCTATGGCTCTGTAATCTTAAAGACATGCTTGTCAGAAGTGGTCCTTGAAAGCAGAACTTCCTGATTCCAAGACTGTCTCTGAATCCATTATGTTATGATGCTCTCAGTTTATTTTGCATTTTATGGAATTAAATTTACTTTATTTTATTTATTTATTTTTTTAGGAATCTGGGGATGGTAAAAATTCATCAGAACATAGAGATTCTGAAATTAAAAAGTGGCAGCTGGCTCCTCTTCGAAAGACAGGACAAACAGTTTTACCCCGAAGATCCTCAGAAGAGAAAAATGAAAAAATTACAAAGGAATCTACAACTGTTTTTTGCACAGGTGAAAAGACTACAAAATCAGGTAAGGAATTTGACAAATTATTTTACTACTGTGTTTATACTTCATGGCATATGCTCCTGCCTAGAATATTTAAAGAAATTCTTTAGTTTTCAAAATGTCTTTAAAACATTTAGATGTGTTTCCATTGTAAGAAATGTACTTCTCTAGCAGTTACAGTAGTAATCTTTTTTTCATAAATAAGATTTACTGAAACTCTAACTCATGGTTTACTTATTTTTATTAATTTTATACAGTGAAATAATAGGACAGTTAAGGAAATGTGATACTCCTTTAAGTGCCTCGTCTCAAGGTTTGTTCTGCTCTACAGTCAACAAACATTTATTAATTGTTTTTTATGTGCTAGATGCTTCAGATATAAAGATAGAAGTTAAGCAGTCCTTGCCCAGAAAAGAATCTATATTTTTTTAGGGTAGACATATATATATATATGTTGCAGGGATTCTTCTTTTTTTCTTCTTTTTTATTTTTCTTCAATTACATGTAAAAACAATTTTTAACATTTGTTCTTAAAACTTTTGCGTTCCAAATTCTTTTCCATTCTTCCTCTTTGCTCCCCATCAAGAAGGCAAGATATAGGTTATATACATGTGTAGTAATGCAAAACATTTCCATAATAGTCATGTTGTGAAAGAAAACAGACAAAAAAAACTCAAGAGAAACAAAGAAAGTAAAAAACTTATGCTTCAATCTGTGTTCAGACACCATCAGTTCTTCCTGTGGGGATGGATAGCATTTTTCTTAAATCCCTCAGAGTTGTCTGGGATCATTGTATTGCTGAAAATAGCTAAGTCATTCATAGCTGATAATCTTACAATATTGCTGTTATTTTACTTTGTACACAGTACATTTCAGTTTGCATCAGCTCATGTAAGTCTTTCCAGGTTTTTCTGAGAGCTTATCATTTCTTATAGCACAATAGTATTGCACTATAATCATATACCACAATTTATTTGATCATTCCCCAGTTGATGGGCACCCCTCTCAATTTCCAATTTTTTTGCCCCTCCCCAAAAGCGCTGCTTTAAATACTTTTTTGTATATAGGTCCTTTTCCTTTTTTTTTTTCTCTTAATCTCTTTTGGGATACAAATTTAGTAGTGGTATTGCTAAGTAAAAGGGTATGCACGGTTTTATAGCCCTGGAGGCACACTTCTAAATTGCTCTACAGAGTGGTTGAATCAGTTCACATCTCTGCCAGCAGTGCATTAATGTCTCATTTTCCCCACATCTTCTCCAACATTTGTCATATCTCTTTTTTGTCCTGTTAGCCAATCTAATAGGTATGAAGTAGTACCTTGGAATTGTCTTAATTTGTATTTCTCCAGTCAGTAGTGAGTTAGAACATTTTTTCATTTGGCTATAGATAGCTTTGATTATTTCACCTGAAAATTGTTCTTATCCTTTGATCATTTATCAATTGAGGAATGGCTCTTATTTTTATAAATTTAACTCATTTCTTTATATGTTTGAGACATAAGGCCTTTATCAGAGAAACTTACTTCAAAATTTTTTTTAATTTAATATTGCTAACTGTATTTCCCTCCGTTCTATCCCTGTTCTGTTCTCTCTCCTTTCATCTTGTCCCTCTTCAAAAGTGTTTTGCTTCTGATTACCCCTTATCTGCTTTCCCTTCTATGATCCTTCCCCCTTCTCTTTTATCCATTTCCCCTCCTACTTTCCTGTAGAGTAAGATAGATTTCTATATCCAAATGAATGTGTCTATTATGCCTTCTTTGAGTCAATTCTGATGAGGTAAAGGTTCACTTACTCCCCCTCACCTTCTTCCTCTCTACAGTAAAAGATTCTACCTTTCTCTTCTAGTACCTTCCCCTCTCTCTCATCCCTTAATTTTATTTAAAAAAAATTTCAATATCCCTTCATATTCAACTCACACCTGTGCCTTTGTCTACCTTAATAATGAGAAAGTTCCTATTAGTTACAAATACCTTCTTCCCATGGAGAAAGTTTAACCTTATTAAATCCCTTAGGATTTGCCTTTCCTGTATACTTCTCTTGAGTCTTGTATTTGAAAGTTAAATTTTCTATTCAGTTCTAGTCTTTTCATCAAGAATGCTTGGAAGTTGTCTGTTTCATTGAATATTCATTTTTCCCTCTGAAGGATTATACTCAGTTTTTCTGGGTAGGTGATTCTTGGTTGTAATCCTGTTTCCTTGGTGCATTCCTTAGGTCCCCCCCCCCCCCCCACTCCGTCCTTTAATGTTAGCTCCTAAGTCTTGCATTATCTTGACTGTGGCTCCATGATACTTGAGTTGTTTCTCTCTGGCTGTTTACAGTGTTTTCTCGATCTGAGAACTCTGGAATTTGGCTATAATCCTAGGAAGTTTTCATTTTGGGATCTCTTTCAGGAGGTGATTAGCGGATTATTTCAGTTTCTATTCTACCCTCTGGTTCTAGAATATCAGGGCAGTTTTCTTGATAATTTCTTGAAAGACAATGTTTAGGCTGTTTTTGATCATGTCTTTTAAATAGTCCTACACTTTTTAAATTATCTCTCCTGGGTCTATTTTCCAGGGCATTTGTTTTTTCAGTGAGGTATTTCACATTATCTTCTATTTTTTTTCATTCTTTTGATTTTGTTTTATTGTTTCTTGATTTCTTACAAAGTCAGTATCTTCCATTGTTGCAGGGATTCTTAACTTTTTTGGTGTGTTGAAATTCTTTGGCAAGTCTGATAAAATGCTGTATGTTTAAACCTTTTCTCAAAATAATGTTTTTAATGCATAAAATACATAGGATTACAAAGGAAAACTAGTTGTAGTGAAATATAGTTATCAGAATATTAAAAACATTTATGAACCTCAAGTTAAGAATCCCTGATATGGGCAAGTAGATACAGAGTAATGTGGGTGAGGTACTGGATGATTGGATTATATGGGACAGGGAGGGGGAAAGGCTTCATGTTGAAGGTTGCACCTGAGTACTGAAAAAAGTCTTGAGTTCTAAGAGGTGGAGGGGAAAAATGCATTCTAGGAACAAGGGGGGCTAGTCAGTACAAAGATGTGGAGATGGGAATTGCAGTGCCATCTTTAAAGACTAATAAGAATACTTGATTGTTCATAGTTCTAAAAGGGAGTAACTTACAATGACATATAATAAGATTACAAAGGTTAAGTTGTGAACAATTTTAGGTGCCAAATAGTTTATATTTGATCCTAGAGATAAGAGGAAACCATTGGAGGTTATTGAGTGGAGGAGTGACATGGTCATAATCTGTACTTTAGGAATATCACTTGGGCAGCTGTCTTGAAAGGATTGTTGTGGGGTGAGACTTTTAAGAGGAAGATCAATTAAATATCTGTTGTAATAGTCCAGGGGAGAAGTGATGATGACCAGACCTGTAGTGCTTAATGTGTGGTGGGACAGAAGGAAATTGATTGATATAAGAGTTATTGTGGAGACAGAAAGGACAAGCATGTCCCATGGGCACTTAGAGATTAGTGTTGAACACATAGGTCTAGGGGTCATTTGTGATGATAATTAAACTTATTGGAGCTGATGTGAAAGATTGAAGGTAGAGAAGAAAGAGAAAGGGTACTCAGGACAGATCAGTGCCTCTGGATATATCCACAGTTTGCGTAAGTGACAGGAGAAATTTTCCTTAGAGGTAAGAGAACCAAGAAAGTAGTGTTGTAAAAATTCAGAGAGGAGGTGGGCAATGCTATCAAGGTTTGCTTTAAGACAAAAGACTTAATGGAAAAAATACCAGTATTTGTCTCCTGTTTTGAATTTAGTTTGTGTTCTAGAAATTATACTAAACTCTTTAGCATAAAAAGGATTTATTTTTGGTGTGCTGCATCTAATAATCTTCTTAGCAGACAACATAATTTTATAGCAATTTATTATTTGTTTACATCATGGAACTAGTTTGTGACAGCATAATCTAGAAATCAGCTCAGGGCTAGCAAGCATGATCTTAGACAAGGCAGAAATAGATGTAATTAAAAGAGATAAACAAGGGAACCACATTTTGCTTAAAGATACCATAGACATTGAAGTGATATTAAAATAAGCACCAAATGGCATAGCATCTAAAGTCTTAAAGGAAAAGTTAAATATTTTAAGAAGTAGGTACTGCAGTTTATCTCTTTCCAACCTAGAGGCATTTAAACAAAGAATAAAAAAGAAAGAAGTTTAAGGAGCTGAATAGAATTTTAGGAAAGGTAGGTATGATAAACTTTAAAAATGTTGAATTGGAATAGAAAGGAATATACCTACCTACATGACACCATTATACAAAAATTTGCCATTATTAGCAAAAAATCATGACAGATATATGCAAAAAAGCAGAAATATTAAATATTTTATCAACCAAAATGCAACACATTGTTAAATAAAAATTGTTTGAAAAAAGATTAAAGATTAATTGTTAACTAAGTTAATCCTGAAGAATGGGTAGATTAAAGAACAAATTATGTAAATGATCAATTTTATTAAAGATAACGACAGCATAACAATTTGTGGGATGTAGCTAAAGTAAAAGGGGAAATTTTATATTTCTGTAATCTTTCTTTTTTTAAATTTTTTTTAATGTTCTACAATCACTACCATAAAACTTAGATTTTGCCCCACCACCCCCACTAACTCCCTCCCTCCCCAAGACGGCATACAATTCTATATAGGATCTACATATACTTCCTTATTGAGTACATTTTCACTATAGTCATGCTATGTAGACAAACTAAAATAAATGGAAGAAATCATATAACAAATCACAACATAATACACACACACACACACAAACATGATCCGCTACATTCTGTGAATGAATTCCATATTTCTTTCTCTGAGCGTGGAAGGCATTTTGCCTTAGAAAACCATTGGGAATTTTTTTTTCAAGTTCTTGCGTTATTACGAAGTACCAAGTCAACCAGAAAAAACTCTCGCATACTGTGGTCGTTGCTGTGCACAAAGTTCTCCTGGTTCTACTCCTTTCACTCAGCATCAGATCATATAAGTCCTTCCAGGCCTCCCTGAAGTCTTCTTGGTCATCATTTCTTATGGCGCAATAGTACTCTGTTACATTTATATACCATAATTTATTCAGCCGTTCCCCAATTGATGGGCATCCCCTTGATTTCCAG
>CM053770.1:346215843-346278444 GCA_028658325.1 Potorous gilbertii
AATTAAAACCCTAAATAGAAACCCTGAAAGTGAAAGGAAAGTTGAACAAAGTTGACAGTGTAAAAAAAAGAAATTGAACTAAGAAAACTAGGAGCTATTTTAAAAAACCCAACCAAAACCGATAATAAACTATTAGCACTTTGAGTTTTAAATAGAGAAAAAATAAAACAAAATTTTCAGCATCAAAACTTGAAGAAAGTGAATTCACAACAAATGAAGATATCAAATTAATCACTAAGTACTATTTCACCCAACTATATTTTAACAAAACTGATAATCTAAGTGAAATTCTATATAGATATGTATATATGTATTTACAAATATTGCATATAAATATATTACAAAAATTGCTAAGGTTAATAGGAAATAGAATACTTAAGTAATCTTGTCTTAGAAAAAGAAATTGAACAAGTCATAAATAAACTTCAGAAAGAGCGAGGAGAAAGAACCTATGATTTTTCCTGCAAATTCTACCAAATATTTAAAGAACAATTAATTTGGTAAAGAAGGGGTCCTACAATATTTTTCCTACGATTTAAATATAGTCTTGATACTTAAAATAGGCAGTCAAAACAAAGAAAGAAAATTAGAGATCAGTTTCACTAATGAATATTGATGCAAAAGGTATAAACAAAATGGTTACTACAGCACTATATCAAAGAAAAAATATACCCTTTGATCTGGCTGGATTTATACCAGTAATGCAGGGCTAGTTCAGTAACATAATTAACTATATTAGTAAAAATCAAATGATAATTTCAGTAGATGAACAAAAAGCTGTTGACAAAATACAACACTCCTCCCTGTTAAAAACACTAGAAAGGAATAAACACAAAGAGGAACCAAAAGAACCCTTTTTGTAGATGATGTAGTTTATTAGAGGATATGAATCAATTAAAAATTAATCAACTTCACCAAAGTTGCTGGATATAAAATAAACAAATCATCCATATTACTCACACATTTCTACATATTACTCACATAATCCAGCAGAAAGAAATTTGATTTCAAACAACAACAGACAGCATAAAATACCTTAGAGTTCAAGAGTAGGAACTATGTGAATACAATTTCAAAATAGTCTTCACACAAATACATATCTAAACAATTGGAAAAATATTAATTGTGGTAGATTGAGTCAATATGATAAAAATGATAATACGAAATAATTTATTCAATGCCATACTAATCAAAGTTGAAAAGAGTACCTTGTAGAGGTGAAAAAAGTTAACAGAATTCATATAGAGGAACAAAAGATTAAAAAATATCAAGAGTATCAGTGAAAAAAATGGGGAGGAACATGGTCTAACAGTACCATATCTCAAAATTATACTACAAAACTGTTACTAAAACAGTTTGTTGCTGGGTAAGAAATAGGTTGATCAGATTAAGTACAAAATGTACAGAAGCAAATGACTACAATAACCTAGTATCTGTTGAATCCAAAGATCCCAGCTTTGAACTACAGACTCACTAGTCAACCAGAGAAACTCTTGAGAAAACTGTAAAATAAAATAGTCTAGTCAAAACCAGGTACAGACTAACATCTCATTCCGAGTACCAAGACATACTACAAATGGATGTAGATTTACATAGGAAGTGACATCAGAAGCAAATTAGAGTAGCATGGAAGAAAATGTCTGTCTAGGAGAAGAGTTTATGACTAAATAAGAGAGGGGGTCATAGGAGGTAAAATGGACAATTCTGATTACATAAAATTGTTTTTTTCACAAAGAAAACCATTGCATCTAAAATTAGAGCATAAGCAGGACATTTGGGGAAAAAAATCTTAGCAAGTTTCTCTGGTAAAGAGCCATTCTGCAATTGATATAAAGAGGCAGTTTTCAGAAGAAAACAAAGCCAACAAGTTATATAAAAAACCTCTAAGTCACTAATAATTAGGGAAATGCAGATTAAAACAACTGTGAGGTACCACCTCACACCAAACTTATTGGATTGGTTTAAGATGACCAAAAAAGTAAATGACAAATGGAGGAGAACAGGTACACTTAATGCACTGTTGGTGGAACTGAATTAGTCTAGCTGTTCTGAAAAGTAGCTTTGAACTATGCCACAAAGAGATCAGAGAAGGAGGAAAAAGACTCCTGTGTACAGAAATATCTATAATAGCACTTTTTATAGTGGCAAAGAATTAGAAACTGAGGAGATTCCAATCAATTAAGGAATGACTGAACAAGATATGGTAGATGAATATTATTTTGCCAAAAACAAAGGGGAATGCTTTCAGAAAAACCTGAGACTTGCATGAACTAATGCAAAGTGTACAGAGCAGAAGTAAGAATACAATATATGTGATAACAGCAATATCGTAAGGCTTATCAACTTTGTACAAAGGAAAATAGGAACTCTGATCAATTCAGTTATCAATCACAGTTTCAAAGAATTCATGGGTAACATGTTATCCACCTCCAGATAGCAGGTACAATGAACTCAAAGTACAGATTGAAACATATTTTCTTGGACATAGCTAATGTGGGAATTTGTTTTACATGACTATCTGTATTTTTAAGAATTATATATTTCTTATGCTCTCAGTTGGTGGGGAGGGGGAGAAGGGAGGAAGAAAATTTAGAAATTAAAAGAGTTTTTAATAATTAACCTATTAATAGTGTCTACCGTATATCCTTTGGAATTAAGCCTCAGGAAAAGTTTGTGTTCAGATAGTACTAATGATTTTTCTGGCCATAAGTAACCATTTAAGCTCTCGGCCTCAGTTTTTTCATTGATGGTTTCCAAATTGTGACTCTAGTTTTCAGGTGAAATAATAAATATCAATAGTTAAAAATCAGCAACTTTTTCATTATTAAGTTTTTGAGTATACGGTACAAAAGATAAAGGGGAAACTTTGAAAATCAGCCTTTGCTTATTAGCTTATGTTCAAGAATGTATTTTCTAAATTACTTTTATTTTACTCAAGGGAGAATATATATACAAGTTTAGATTTTTTTTATTTTCAATAGTTTGACAGTTTTTTTTAAACAAGCACCATGGACTCTTAATATGTTAATTTTCCTTAAGGAACTTTACATTTTTAAGTAAATTCTTTATTTTTTTATTTAGTCAACTTTATTTTTATTTTTAAGTAAATTCTCTCCTTTATTTCAATCAAGGTGTACATGAAAAGCCAGAGTTAAAAAAGAAGAAAACTGAGAAAGCAGGATTGCCTAATGTGCACACACCCCCTACTCCTACTTCCAAACCTTCTGCAGACCAGATTAGACAAAGTGTCAAACACTCTCTCAAAGACATTCTCATGAAAAGGTAACATAATCATAGTAGCATTGTAAAAGATAGATCAATCTTTGGTTAATTTAAAAAAAAATTCTTGTTGTTTTAAGACTTACAGATTCAAATTTGAAGATCCCAGAGGAACGAGCATCCAAAGTTGCAACGAAAATTGAAAAGGAACTTTTTTCTTTTTTTCGGGACACTGATGCCAAATATAAGAACAAATATAGAAGTTTGATGTTCAATTTGAAAGATCCTAAAAACAATGTAAGTTCAGTTAACGTGTTCCAAAGTGAAGAGTTGAAATAAATGTAGAAATGTTCTTCTAATATTGTACTTGCCATTCATGTTGTGGAGATGTTATCAAATTAGATCACATTATAATGAAATCTTTTGAGTAGTCGGAAGTTTTAAGATAAACCTATCTTATAATGAATTCTCTAGTGTCACAGAAGTAACTAAAATGGATTCCTTTTTCTTATATTCTCCTTAAAAAACCAAAACGGTTTATGTATTCAAGCATTAGTAAAACATTCTTAGAAAAGTCTGTATCAAGCAGGAAATGACTGAGAAGTAAAATCTTTCCTAACATCATAAAAAAAGCAAATGTATTTCCATAGAAATCACCCTCAAAAATATGAAAAACCTTTTAAATCATGTCCTTAAAACAAATACTTTACTCAGTATTTTGTTAATGTACAAAATATTCTGTTACACAGAATGAGTTGCAAAGAGGTGCTAGAAACTGTTCACAGAAAATTATCTACCTTACACCCAAAAAAGCACTGACAGAACACACAAAATTTTTTATTATTGTTGTTGCTAATTTTTATGATTTTTATTTTGACAAGCATTATTTCCTTTAGCAGCTGATTGCTTAATTGTCCTTGACATTATAATCCTATGTTTGTATTGATGTTTTTAGCAGAGATTTAAAAAATTGTCTCAATGTGTTTTAAAATGTGCCTCAAATGAGGATACTACATGTTATCCTATTGATTCCTAGCTTTCGAAAATGTTAAAGTTTAATAATTGATTGTGTTTTGCGTGTATGTATTTTAAGAGGGAGAACTGTATACCTTTTATTTCCCTTTAGTTTTCAGCATCTACCTCTTACATTTTCCTTTGTCTAAATGATGTGTTGTATAGTGGAATGAGCCCTAAGCTAGATATTCACATTCTATTTCTATATCCCTTGACAAGTCTATTAAGGACATAGTAATCTTAAAATGCAGAAGGTAGGGGAGCTCTAAAAACTACATTTATACCTAAGTTGTCACAGTAATTTCTTTTGGTTATTAAATTCTAGTTTTGTTTTTTTATATATATTCTGTGTGCAAAGAAATGAAATACAAAGATAGATAAGATATAGGTACTATTTTTGAGGAAGTTAAAACGACTTGGTCCACTATAATATAGTGGAAGTTGGAGAGAACATTTCATCTGGAGTGACAGGTCATAAAAGGCTTAATAGAGGTAGTTGGACTTAAACAGATTGACTTTTTTTGGCATATGACAAAACAACAGAAGAGGTCAGAATGAGAATGTGAAGTATTCTAGTTTGACCATTGTATGAGAGAAAGCTATACAGATGGTAGAGGACCGTTCTCAGGAATTCATGCTTTGATTAACGATAGAAAACCATTGGAGGTTTTTGAATTAAAGAGTGATGTGACCATAATAGTGGGAGCTTATCTTGGTCAGTGTGAAGAGGTGGTTGTGGGGGGGTGTGTACAGAGATGTCAAGCACGCATTCCACCGGATTAAAATGTAATTGGGAAAGAGTTAACAATAAAATTCAGTAGAACTTAAATAATATAAGTACGTGGTTTCAAAGTCTGTATATAACTGGAATACTTTTGTACGATTTAGGAGTTCCCATAGCTTTCTGAGTTTTATTCCACTGATGTAGTGGATAAGAGTGCTGGACATGGACTTAGGAAGACTTGAGCTCAAATCCTGCCTGAGCTGCTACTTGTTCTGTGTAACTGGGCCAATAGCTTAAGTCTGTCGGACCTTTGTTCCTTATCTGTTAAAGGGGAATAATAATTACACCTGCCTTTGGGGGGCTGCCCTATGGGGACAGTCCCCAAGTTATTAGAGTCACTGAGCCTTGTGATCGTTCAGCAGTGTATAGACCCCAGAGTTAGTGTGCTTGGAATAGGAGTGCAGTATCTGGTTTGGGTCACTTGGCGGTGACTAGCATAGGAATTCTTAGAATATCAGGAGAATTGATTGATGACTTTTGGTTGGCTAGGATCATTTGGGAAATAGGGCTAAATAATTGAAATCATAAATCACAATTTTGGGGTTTTACTATGGCTGAGATCATCTAGAGGGTGAGTACAAAGGATTGTTGTTATGCCAGCCTGCTTGCTGGGTCTTAACCTGGGTTTTCTAATATCTTGACATTGGGCAAGTCACCTAATCCTGTTTGCCTCGGGTTCCTCATCTGTAAAATGAGCTGGAGAAAGAAATGGCAAACCACTCCAGATGTATCTTTGCCAGGAAAACCTCAAATGGGGGTCATGAAGAATCGGACACAACTTTTAACAACAACAACTTAAGAGTGAGCCTAGGAAAATGGGAGTGCTGTGAATAGGAATTGATTAAGTTATTTGCGGGGAAAGCAGCTTTGGGAATAGGTGATGAGTTTAGTCTTTTATTTTCCTTTTGGTTCTTAAGGAAGAATGCAGAAGATGGTCTTTGTCTGATTCCTTCCATTAACACATAGTAACTCTTAAAGTAAGCTACCTTTTTTATCTGAAGGTTTAGTGGAGGCTGGAGCCTTCCCCATGTGTAGGTAAAAGAACCATAAAAACTAGATCTACTGTACTGATAGGTCAAAAGGTCATAGATTGAAAGCAGGAAGGAACCTCAGAGATCACTGAAGCCAACACTCTCATTTATCAGATGAGAAAAGAGATAATTCTTGGTGAAAGATAGATCAGCTTTTTCCTTGGTAGAGAAAGCTTGACAAGAGACATCCTGAGGTCATTTTTAGACTATTTAAGGATGAAAATGGAAGGAGATAATAAACAGATGAAAAATGGAGGAAAAAATTGCCAGTGTTGTCTTATAAAATCTTCCTATCTGTCAGAAGCAAAACTACCCAATTTAGACTCTTAATCTCAGTCTTTCATGAGCTTCATGATGAAATGAGTGACAATAATGAAAACAAAGATGGGAAGAGCAACTGAACTAAGAGTATACAGTTCATGCTTTTGAGACATGAGAGACTTCTTCTCAAGATAACAAGAGGGGGAAGGACAGATACTTGGGGAGGGAGGAGAATCTGATTTAATTATTAACCCCAAAAGGCTATTGGGAAAATTTAAACTACTCTTTCCAATCTCTAAAGTCTTTGAGCATGAGGAAAACCTGTATCAGTGGCACAAGTGGCACACTTGATGAAGGTATGAGAGCAGGTAGACTTTGCAATGGTATTTTACAGCAGACTATACAACTTTATGGTCACAGAATTGATTGAGAATCTAGAGATTCCAAGATTTCATTAGATTTATTTGTTCACTAACAAAAGCAATTCATTTGGGAGGGCAAAATGCGGCCTGATAAACTTTGCTCCAGCATGTATGCATACATCCAAATCATTCAAGGTTCATTGAAATACTGGACAACAGAGAGAAGATAGTGTCCCTTCAATTATTAATCTCAAGCAAGGCATAAAATAGAGATGTGTATTCCTCAAAAATATTTTGCCACAGAGGCTGGAGCTAAGGTGGTGTAAAAAAAAGCAAGGACTCATTTGAGTCTCCCAAATTCCTCTCCAAACAACTTAAAATAATCTTTAAAATGAATTCAGTAGCTGCAAAATCAACAGAAGGATGGGTTGAAACAGTTCCAGCCCAAGATAACTTAAAAGATCAACAGAAAAGGTCTACCTCAGTGGGTGAAAGTAGAACACAGTCTAGCATGGGCAGCACCCCTAGAAAAGCCTTCATAGGCCTTGGGATGAGTGAATTAGTTGCAGCAACTTCTGGAACTCTAAGCCCACAGACAATAAAGGGGCTGGGCAGTTGGTCAGAAGGAAATTATAAGGGTGAGTTTCCTAGTCCTAATTTCAGGACTTTATTATATTGCCAATACAGGGATTCCGGTCACAGTCCCAGAGCAGAAATGAGTACTTTTGGTTGCTCACAAGACATAGCACAGGAGAGGAGTAAACACACTTATCCTTTCATCATATCATTGTGAAAGAACTAAAAACTTTACAAGTCCTGAGAATTAGCTCTGAAAACAGCAGCACAGAAATCCTGAAACTTGGGCCAATCTCTCCTCCACTTTAGGAGCAGAGCCAACTTTAACATAGTTAAAAGTTAAGAAACAGACTGGAAAAATGAGTAAAACAACAACAGCAAAAAGAACCTAAACATAGAAAGTTACTGTGGTGACAGGAAAGTTCAAAACACGAACTCAGAAGGGAATATGTAAAAATGGCTACATGTGATAATCTCAAAGAAAAAATGTGAATTGATCTCAGGCTGCAAAAGATCACCTGGAAGAACTTAAAAAGTATTTTAAAAATCAAGATGGTAGAAGAAAAATTGGGAAAGAAATGAGAATGATATAAGAGAATGAAAAAAAGAGGTGCAAAATTCACTGAAGAAAATGGCTCCTTAACAAGTAGAATTAGCCAAATAGAAAAGGAGATATTAAAAGTTCACTGAAGAAACTAATAATTAAAAAACAGAATTGGGCAACTGGAAACTAATGACTCCATGAAATAGCAAGAGATAGTAAAACTTAAAAATGAAAAAAATTGAAGAAAATGTGAAATGTCATTAACTGATTGATCTGGAAAACAGATCCGGGAGAGAGAATTTTTCAGATTACCTAAAAATCATGACTAAAAAAAGAGCCTAGACATCACATTTCAAGAAATTATTAAGGAGAACTGCACTGGTATTCTAGAATCGGAGGGTTAAATAGAAATTAGAAAGATTCCACTGATCACTTCCTAAAAGAGATCAAAAATGAAAATTCCCAGGAATATAAAACCAAATTCTAGAGCTCCCAGGTCAAAGAAAAAATACTGCATGCAGCCCAAAAAGGAAACAGTTTAAATATTGTGGAGCCGCAGTCAGGATAACACTAGATTTAGCTGCTTTTACGTTGAATGATGAGAGAACTTGCAATGTAATATTCCAGAGAACAAAGGAAGAAGGATTACAGCCAAGAATCGCCTATTTAGTGAAATTGAGTAAAATTCTTTGAGGGGAAATGGATATTTAATGAAATAGAGGACTTTTAAGCATTCCAGATCAAAAAACCAGAAATGAACAGAAAATTTGATTTTCAAATACAAGACTCAAACATAAAAAGGTGTAAACGCAAAAGAGAAATTGTAAGGGATTCAATAAGGCTTCATAGTTTACAATCCTCTATAGGAAGATGATACTTGTGACTCCTAAGAACTTTATTATTAGGGATGTTAGAAGAAGCATATATAGAAGGCAAACAGATGTGAGTTATGATGGAAAAATTTCCAAAAACAATTAAGGGGTTAAAAATGGGGTTTCACTGAAATAAGGGGAAAGGGAGAGGTAGACTAGGATAAATTATCTCACATAAAAAAAGAAGAGAAATAACTTTTTCAGTGGAGGAGAAGATGAGGGTGTGATAGTCAGTGCTTGAATGTTGCTCTCACTGGAATTGATTGAACAAGAGAATAACATACACACTCATTTGGATCTACAAATCTATTTTGCCCTGTAGGAAATTAGGAGGGGAGGCAGTGGTCAGAAGCAAAATGTTTTTCAGGAGAGACCGGGAGACAGGAAAACCTAAATAAGTTTTAGGAGGAAATGGTAAAACTATACTAATGGGGAAAACTTCAAACTTTCTTATCTTAGGATGAGATCCATCTAAGCAAAACAAAACAAACAAAAAAAAACACCAAAGAAATTAAGGAGATGAGTAGAATTTTAGAAAAGTTAGGTATAATAAATTCTTGAGAAAATTGAATAGGAAGAGAAAGGATGATATCTTTTTCTCAGTGATACGTGGCACCTACACAAAAATTAACCATGTTTTAGGGAAAAAAACAGATCAATGACTTGGGCATGCAAAGCTAGAAAAAAAACAAAATAAAAATTTCCAATTAAACATCAAATTGGAAATCCTGAAAATCAAAAAAGAGATTAATAAAATTCAAAGTAAGAAAAAACATTGAACTAATTAATTAACAAATAGAGGACTAGTTTTATTTTTAAAAAGAATAAAATAGACAAATCATTGGTTTGATTTTTCAAAAAAGAAAAAACCAAATTGCCAGTATGAAAAATGAAAAGGATGAAATTAAAGCAATGAGCTGCTATTTGCCCAATTGTATACCAATTTACATGCAACAATCTAAGTGAAATAGATTAATTTTTTTTCACTTGTTTCAGTCATATCCAATTCTTTGTGACTCCATTTGGGGTTTTCTTGGCAAAGATACTTGAGTGATTTGTCATTTCCTTTTCATTTGACTAAGTCAAATAGGGTTAAGTGATTTGGCCAGGAAGTATCTGAGGCCTGATCTGAATTCAAGAAGATGAGTCTTCCTGATTTCAGGCTGTCATTGTATCCCCTATACCACTTAGCTGCCCTGTGCCAAACTGCCCAGAATAACAAAGGAGGAAATAAAATACATAACCCATTTTACACAAATTGAATTAGCCATTAATGAGTTTTCCAAAGAAAAAAATCTCCAGGACCAGTTGGATTCACAAATAAAGCCTACCAAAAATTAAAAAAATTTTCATTCCAATAATATGTGAACTATTTGGAGAAATAGGCAAAGAAGGAATCCTGCAAATTTCTTTTATGACACAAATAATGGTGCTAATACCAAAACCAGGAAGAAAACTGTAGATCAGTTTCCCTAATAACTCATATATGGTGACCAGGTGGGATTTAATTGATCATATTAATAAGAAAACCTTCAAAAGTAATATGATTATGTCAATAGATGCAGAATAGACTTAACCAAATGTACAAAAACAATCATTCCTACTAAAAACATTAGAAAGCATAGGACTAAAGGGAGCTTTCCTAAAATGATACATAATCTCTATCTATAACCATCAGCAAGCATTATCTGCAGTGCTAGGCATAAACTAGAAGCCTTCCCAGGAAGATGAAGAGTGAAGGAGCTCTTTATTACCTGTTACTCAATATTATTCTAGAAGTGCTAGCTCTAGCAATAAGAGAAAGAAATAAGGAATTAGTATAGGCAATGAGGAAACAAAACTTACTCTTTGCAGATGATACGATAGTATACTTAGAGAATCAGCTAAACCTAGAGAATCGATTAAAAAAGAAGTTGAAATAATTAACAACTTCAGCAGAGTTGTAGGATATAAAAAACCCCCACAAATCATCAGCATTTTTGTGTATGACCAACAAAGTCCAGCAGAGAAAGCAGCATTCCATTTAGAACATAGACAACCTAAAAAGCTTGAGAGTCTATGTGCCAAGACAAAACCAAGAAATATATGAACACAGTTACAAAACCTTTTTCACACAGACATCTAAATAATTGGAAAGATATTTATTGCTTGTGGGTAGGCTGAGCTAATGTAAATGACGGTTTCTATCTACTTATTCAGTGCTATACAAAACTACCAAACATTCTAGCACTAGAAAAAGTTGTAACAAAATTCATCTGGAAGAACAGAAGATCAAGAATAGCAAATCAATGGGAAAAAAAGTGAAGAAAGGTGACTTAACATTACCAGATCCCAGACTTTATTACAAAGCAGTAATCATTAAAGTACTATGGTACTGGCTAAGAAAGAGTGGTGGAACAATGAAATAGATTGTGTCCACAGTACACAGTAATGACCATAGTAATCCAGTTTTTAATAAATGCAGAGATCCTAGTTTGGGGGATAAGAACTCACTATTTGGCAGTAACTGCTGGGAAAGCCTTTTGGCAGAAACTATATATACAGACCAACATCTCACACTGTATGCCAAGATAGAAGTCAAAATGGTTTAGACATAGAGGGTGATA
Source organism: Potorous gilbertii (assembly GCA_028658325.1). Classification (NCBI taxonomy): domain Eukaryota; kingdom Metazoa; phylum Chordata; class Mammalia; order Diprotodontia; family Potoroidae; genus Potorous; species Potorous gilbertii. The sequence continues at coordinate 346,227,113 of CM053770.1, forward strand.
CCACAAACAAATTTTTAAAAAGTGTGGAATACCTGTCATATCTATGGATATGGAAGAATTTATGACTAAAGCATTACAAGGTATAAAATGGGTAATATAGATTACATTGAATTTAAAAGTTTTTGCACAAACACAACTAATGTAGCCAAGATTAGAAGGAAAGCAGAAAACTGGAGAAAATAATTTCACTGCAAGGTTTTTTCTGATAAAGGCCTCATTTCTAAAATATATACAGAACTCAAATTATGTGAATACAAATCATTTCCCAATTGATAAATAGTCAAAGGGATATGAACAAGCAGTTTCTAGATGAAGAAATCAAAGCTGTCTATAGTCATAAGAAGCAACTTCTAAAAGAAAAATGCAAATTAAAACAACTGAGGTACTACACACCTGTCAGATTGTCACTGCCGTGGAGTAGGATGTCCAGCATATTCCAAATGGAAGAAGGATACTTTATATGTAATGAGAGTCCTTGATATGAATTTGTTGATGGATGGTGATGTACTGATTGCATAAAGCCCCAGTACTTGACAACCCCGAAGGCCTGGTATGTCCTAGTAAAAGGATCATCAGTCTAGAGAGCTAGAAGGGTCCTCAAAGGTCACCTAGACTAAGCATCTCATTTCTTAAAATCAGAAATTGAGGCCCAGGGAGGCTTAAGATCCTATGGGTCAAGGGTGGAATTTGAACTTAGGTTTTTGATCTTTGGAGTTAATGTACTTAGTACCATGTCATCTCCCAATACATATTATCTTAAACCCTGCAGATGGAGAGTAAACTGCAGCCAGGATTGAATAGGTGGAAGTGAATAGACTGGATTCCTTTTGGAAAGTTATTTAGTGCTTTTGACGACTTACTCTAAGGAAAATATCTTTTCAATACCAGGATTCTTCCTTTGATGTTCGGGGCTTTCAAATTTTGGAACATCGCTATTTTCAAAGAGTTAAAATCTTGGATTTCCTCGAAGTCAGTGGAGGGATAATATTATGGGTCTAAAACAGTTGCACAATCATAATGACGAACTACACCCAAGGAGTAGTGTTTAAAAAAATCAGCAAAGTGATGTACAACTACAAAAGTTGCCACTAAAAAGGGATGTGGCAAGGGATGAAATTCATGTTCCTTGCTACCCACATAATGTTAAGAGACCTTGAAGAAAGCCCTTACCCTGTCGGGAAGGCTTTTTGTGGAGGATTTTGGGAAGATGTGGGTGAAATTTACTCAGGATGAAAATAGAGGGATTAATTTTGACTGCTACCATTGAACAGTATATTTGATAAGATTTTGTCTTTAAATGTAGAAGAGATGTAAGAAAGTGATGAGACTTGAATATGATTATAAAGCTTGAGAGACAGGTAATGTCAGTGTCATATATAGAAGTTGGAAAGGAAAAGATAAATGGAAACCTGGTGAAAGAACAAGAGTAAGGTGGGTCTTATGAGGAAATGTTTTTTCACAGCATTTGACTGAATCGAAGGCTCTAATATAATTCTTCTTCCTAAGAGAAGATAAGTATGGTTTCCAAGAAAACACTACAACTTTAAAAGAGTTTTGAGCCGTACAGATCCTTTCTACCACTTCCTTCTCCTTTCTGTGTACTTGAGGTCCGTCCTAGGTGGTGGCATTTTTCTTTGTTCTTTCTTAGCAAAAGCGCCTTGCTTTGCATAAGATACGTGCCTAACGTTTATAGAATGTCTCTTCTCCTGCACTGTTCTTATCATTATCATTTTTATAAACAGTACATTAAACTGAACAATTGAATTCAACGAATACTTGTTATATGGTGTTGCCTTCCAGTATAGTCTTTTCTTTTTGTGAATCTCTACCTCCCTCAGCAGCCCGCAGACTGGAAAACCTGGACAGGAAGACAGTCCTATCCTGTATTCACTTCTCAGGGATAGGGTGACAGAAGAGAGAAAGAGCTCGGTTATCCATCTCTCTATTTCATTCACTTCAGTTATCTACTCTCACTTTTACCCTCAGTTTCAGAAGCTTTGCTTGTGCAGGGGAAGAATTGGAATAGACCTGAGAACAGAAAGAGAAAGCAAGTCGGGGAATGCCTACATCTAGACTCTCCAGGGAAGGGGAGAGACCAGAGAGCCTAAAAAGGCCCCAGCAATTAGGTTCTACTTTCCTCAGCTGCCCAGGGGATAGAAGACAAGCCAAGAGCCCATGGAAGGCTGCTAGGCTCTGAGTCCTTCACCAGTATTTAGGCAGGAGGACCAATACAGTAGCAGAACCCCAAAGAAATGTTCTTCTCTTTCCTTTCTTTCTCTAGAAAGAATGATCCCTAGAAGAGGGCCAGAGCAAGGGCATAGAATCCATCTTCTGGAATTTTTCTCAGATTCTCAATCAGAAGTGTAGAAGCAGGAAATTTTAGCCAAAAGAGTTCAAAGGGATCTTGAACCTTCTGCTGCAGTTGATCATTCAGAACTCAAGGTTCAAATAAATAGCCCTTTTACTAAAGATATATTGTAGCACCTTCTAGTTGAGGTAACTCTGAAGTTAATTAAAAAGCATTTCAGGAGAATTAAAAACAGTGAAAGCCACCAGCAAGATGGTTAAAACCAATTGTCAAGAAGGTTAGTTGAGGTATTCCAAAACACCCAAAACTGCTTTTATACTATTCTTGCCCAAAGGACTCCCAGTTTCAAATATCCTGGGGACAAATTTAGCACAAACTGCCCCACCCAAAAATTGTTTTTGGCCTCTACATGTGTGTTTGGAAGGAAGAATGATGAAGCAAGGACAGAATCCCCAGCTTTTGGGATCTTTTCCAGGTATAAGCCAAAGTGGGTAAAAGCAAGGAGGAGGCCTTCCTGGGTCCCAATTTCTTTGTTAAGAGCAAGCTAGGCCCCCACAAATGGACTCAGATGCCAGGCAGGGAGAACCTCTAGGATCTTGAGGTACTGAGGGGAAATGGAAGTCTTAATGGAGACTTCAGCCCAGACCCCGATCCTGTGACCTGCTAGCCTTCCCACGTCTGCTTGTATCAGTTCAACCTAATGATAGCATTCTGCCCCCCATATTATGGCTTACACTATGCTTCTTAAGCTTCTCTTTTACTTATGACTCTTTTCTAAAAAAAATCTATTATTTTTCCTACAAATTTTTTTTCTGATTGGGGTGTCTCTAGTCACTGCCTTGAGGCACACAGTTGTATTCTTTTTCCACTTTTTCTTTTTAAAAATTTTTTTTTTTAATTTACTTTTAGTTTTCAACATTTATTCTACAAGATTTTGAGTTCCAAATTTTCTCCCCATCTCTCCCCTACCCCCACCCCAAGACACCATGCATTCTGATTACCCCTTCCCCTTCTATCACACCCTTCCCTTCCTTTATCTCACCTTCTCTCTTTTCTTGTAGGGCAAGATAGATTTCTATACCCCATTACCTGTATTATTTCCCAGTTGTACACAAAAACAATTCTCACCATTTGTTTCTAAAGCTTTTGAGTTCCAACTTCTCTCCCTTCCTCCCTCCCCACCCATCCTCACTGCAATTCAGTATAGGCTATATATGTGTACTTTTGCAAAAAGACTTCCATAATAGTCATGTTGTGTAAGACTAACTATATTTCTCTCCATCCTATCCTGCCCCCCCATTTATTCTAGTCTCTCTTTTGACCTTCTCTTTCCCTAAAAAATGTTTACTTCTAATTACTCCTTCCCATTTGCCCTCCCTTCTATCATCCCCCTACAACTCACTTATCCCCTTTTCCCCTCAGGAGCCACTCAGGGCTGAGATCCAAATCAGCCACTCAATTCTCCCAGGGTCTTTAGGCTGAGAGTTCCTCAAATGGATGCTGCTGCTGCCTGGTGCTAGGGCCAGCCCAAGTTCCCTTCTCACCCAGGTGAAAGCGCTTTCTCACTGACCTTTGAAGCTGTCTTTGGCGTTTCTGGGTTGAGAAATGTGGGAACTGCAGCTGCTGACTGTGATTCCACTCCCTGAAGCCTGCTCTAGTCCTGTCACTGCTGCGCTCTGCTCCAAGCCTGGTGTGATCCTGTTGGTCTTCCAGGCTGCCTTGAGCCAGAAATCTTTTTTACTCTGTCGTTTTGTGGCTTCTGCTGTTCTAGAATTTGTTTAGAGTCATTTTTTTCAGGTATTTTATGGGCTGTGAGAGTAGAGCTGGAGCAGGTCCATCCTTCACACCCAGTTGTATTCTTGAAGGTCGTCTGGTATGTCAGGGCCTTTTCTCTCCTTGTTTGCTGTTGTTTTTTTTTTTAAGTAAGATGTTAAGAATGTCAGATTTGGAGCTAAAAAGATCCAGGTTTAAATTCAACGTGTCATATACTAAGTTGCTGTGTAATTTGGGGCAAGTCATTTAACCTGAGAGTCTTTATCTTCATTTGTAAAAGAAGGATGTTACTTTTAGTAAGTACCTCAAGGAATTGTGAGGCAGAAATGAGATAATGCTTGTAAATATTCTTCCCACTTTAGAAAGTGCTATATAAATTCCAGTTTCTGCTTTTAGCAGAAATTTGATTATGGAGAGAAATAAAATTTATTAAACTACTGTGTGCCATGCATGATGCTAAATCCTGGGGATATGACACTAGTGGATTTTACATTCAATAGAGGAAAACAAAAAAAGATGAGGAAAGAGCTTCTGATAGGAGGAAGGGGGAAGTACTTGTGGGGAAGAAGTGGGGGGCAGGCAAGTCCACTGGTAAAGAGTTGCAGTTGTCTAAAAATAAATTGAGCTGGAAATGAAGGGTCCCTGGTTGGGTTTCCCCCTATAATGGTGATCTTGGTTAGAGACTAGCCAATGAAAGAGAGCAGGTCCTGGGAGGACAATATCTCAAGATGAGCAAGGATGCTGGTCAGAAAGTAAAAACAGTTTGAAGAGTGAAGTGCAGATCGAAAAACTGTCTTTTGTATTGATTATGATTTTAACAAAAGCACAAATTTATAAGTCATGTGATAACTTTTTCCAATATTTGCAGTATGTACTTCTAGAACAATTTGTAAAGTTCGATTAAGGCAAGACTTTTATTTTCTTTGAAGTGCCAAGCATATTAGATGATATATGTATTATGAATTTCCCCTTTAGAGTTACTATTTCCTTTTAAATTTTTTCCCCATTCTTAATACTTCTAGATTTTATTTAAAAAAGTACTGAAAGGAGAGGTAACACCTGATCATCTCATAAGAATGAGTCCTGAAGAACTAGCTTCTAAAGAATTAGCCGCCTGGAGACGAAGAGAAAACAGACACGTAAGATTACATATATAGATGTGTATGTGCGTGCACACCCATATTTTTAAGCTATTAAATATGGTAGAGCTCTGTTCCTATTCTTTGGGTCAGTGTTCCACATTCTTCCCTGCCCCTTTAAACCCTATTTCCTTATGTCCTGGAATTGCACCTATTTTCATTTCCTGATCTGTACAGGTTTTTCTTCATTTATCCTCCAATTTTTCAGGTACCAAATTTATTGATATAATAATCCTGCTTTTTGTGCTCTAACTATGATCTTGCCCAGCTGTAGCTCATGCATTCTCATTTTCTAATGTTTCCATAACAAAGACCTTGAAGTATTAACTATTCTAAAGTATTATAGAGACAGAATTGTAAAGATTGTAGTTTGTGCATGCTTTTAGTCACAGCTGTTCCCTCAGTGTAACAGCAGCCACGCTGGCATAACCAGGATGGCTGCTAGCACAGATTCTTAGATCTACTTTACTAGGAAAGATAGCATTTTAAGGCAGTCAGCAATCCTTTTTAATTACATTGAAAAAAAGTGAGTATAGAAAATACAAGCAGAGAAATAAAGACTGACAGACAAGGCTCTACTGCCTGGATCAAAGCAGTATTGCTATATACTTTACATGCATCTCTGGATCGAGAGAGCCTTTACATCTGAGCAGCTGGGGAGTGTGAACATATGACCACTCAGAGTTTCAACCAAGTAGTCACAAAGTCCTTCTCATAAGTGAGCCTCCAAGGTAAAATATCAACCTCCCAGTATATATACCTCTATTAAAAAAGTAGACCCAGTGTCAATTCTGAATGGTAGAAGACCATTAATTTGTTAGATCATGTTTGTACACGTTTCCCTTTTTGTTATAGTTATTCTGTCCTCTTTGAAGTATAAAATAGGAAAAAATGCTTTACTTTAAATATTTTCTTTCATATCCCTCTTCCCCCCAAAACAACTACAGCTCGCAAACATGTACATACTTTTCTGCATTGATGTTCTAGTAATGGCTACCATGATAGGCCTTTTGATCTATTTAAGATCATAAAATTAGTCTTGTTCTCAAAGGTAGATAGCAACCTACATGTGAAGGTAGCTAGCTTCCATTTGACTTACTTTAGCTGAGTACTTCCTTTGTTAATTTTTTGCATTTAAGTTGAATATGTTATACTTGTCAAAATAAAATGTATGAAATAAAAAACACAAGGAAACAGTTATTGCTTGATCCTTGGTCACAACATTAGTGTAGTCAAAGGGAGAGGAGAGAAAAGTTAACATTCACTGTTTTTACTTCCATCTTTCCCTTCTGTCTTCCCATCCTGGGGGAGGTGGGGAGACAAGGTTGGCAGTTGGGGTAGGGTTACTCCTTGAGCTCCCTCTCCTTTCTAATCTCTTACCTTTTCACCTCTTGTCTTCTAAGTTTGGTGCATTGTTAATTTAAATTTGTACTGAGCAGTTTTATTTAGGGCAAATGTGTAGCAGCTATTTTGAATTTTTGAGAATTAAGTGAGTTTTTAACTTTGCTGGGACACTGATACAGTAAACTGAGATTGTATCAGCTTTGTCTTTTAACCCCAAATTTGAAACTTGAAAACAAATTCTAAATATAAACACCATCTCAATTTGAATATCACTTTATATTTCACCTTACTTCTTTGCCAATTCCCTTAAAAATATGGTTGAATCCACATTTGAGTTTCTATTTTCATTCTTACAGTTTTTTTCTTCTGGGAATTCTGAATGATGGATAACATTTAGACTCTCTTTCCATGTACCCTTGAAAAGCAAAGAAATAATTTCCCATGATTTACTTTCCTTCTCTAATTATTGTCTGAATTGATAAATTTCATAATTTATGCTTATACATTGAAAATTATTTGAATAGAAAAACATTTAATTTGCAGACCATTGAGATGATTGAAAAAGAACAGAGGGAAGTGGAAAGGCGTCCAATCACAAAAATTACTCACAAAGGTGAAATAGAAATTGAGAGTGATGCTCCAATGAAAGAACAAGAAGAAACCATGGAAATGCAGGTAATTACAAATATCTCCTGCTTTCTAACATTGAAGACAGTAGTTAATTTTAGAATCACAACTTAAAATGTGATTATAGTTGAAATAGAAAGCTAACTTCTTATACTACAAATTGTATTTGAGCCATTTTAGTAGCTTAGGTTTTTTTTTTTATATAGAGAATTTAATTCTTTCATCAAGTTTATTTGAAGAGAAGTTTAAATTTATACTACAGTTTTTTCTGGACTTGTTATTTCATCAGAAAATTCCCTCTACCAATTCAGATTAGGAACTCTTGTCACATTTGTCTATTTTTTTTAAACGTTACATTTTGTAGTCATAATTTAGAAGCATTGAATAATGAACACAGTTGTGAATGACAAAGTCTTTATTTTCTGAATAAAATATTCTAAATAATTATAAATAAGTGTTCCTTAACTAATTAAATTTAATTGAAAACCTGTGAATAGTTAAGAAAATCCTTGTAGTGGCATCTCTAATTCTGTAAATTTTTGGGCAGTGTGCACAAGGTTAGAAGGAAAAATCATCTAGGAAAAAGTACTTAGTTAGCAGTTCTACATGATTTCAGTCCCTGAAGGCACAGTAGTATGTAATAAAACTGGTTTTGCTGTCACTTTTCTTAGGAATCTGCTACTACTAAGTCTTTGGAGAAAGTAGAAGATTTAGAAAAAGAAGAGGCTGACTCTTTGTCTAAAGATACCACAAGCCAACATAAAAATCATCTTTTTGATCTTAATTGCAAGATATGTATAGGTAATTTTTAAACTGTGAAATGTTTTCTCTATATGAAGATTATAATGAATCATAGTAAATAGAAGAATATTAGAGTGCTTTCTGTGCTGGTTGATGTTGCATTGTAGAACAATAAGATGATAACAGGCAATACCTATACAGTGCCTTATGCTTTACAGTGTGCTTTATATTCATTTTCTCTTTTGAAACTTAAAACGATTTCATGTTTTTTTTCTTCCTGTAAGATAGAACTCAAATACCATTGTCTACATAAAACCTTTTCCTAATACCCTAACTGCTAATTTAACTGCTTTGCATTTATTTGTACTTTGCTAATGTCTTTTTTTATTCTGTGTATACTTAGATATGTACTTGTTTTTTCCACCATAGAATGTAAGCTCTTTGCTAGTAGGATTGTTTTCATTTTTTTGAATTCCTGTCACTAGTACATAGCACATTGTCTGGTTTAGTAAAGAGACTTAAATGCTTGTTGATTGATTTAGTGCTAAGCAGCATTATTCTCATTTTACAGATGAGTAAGTGGAAACTTAAAGAAGTTGAGTGATTTTTCCATAGCCAAATAGCTATTTAAGTAAGTGGCAGATTCAGAATTCATACCCAAGTATTTTGGCTGTATTTCCATTACTTTTCCATTAGGGGACCAATAACAGATCCTTGTAATTCACACATGGACTTAAAAATATAATTGTAGAATTTTTTTTTTTTTGCAGGGAGCAGCTAATCCCTAAAATGAAAGTTGATCTTAAAGCTTTGGTGTCCATGTCATACACTAAGAGACTTGGTAGTAGTAGGTAATATCAGTAGCATCATGACTGAATAGTGTGTTAGAAAGAGATATTTGTGTGTGTTTCCTTATTATTGCTATGTTGCTTTGGGGCCTCACACAAGTTGGGAATTGTAATCTGTCCGATTGCCTTGCCTCATCTATGTTAAATTTTGTTATTTTGTGCTTTTTTTAAGGAACAGATAAAAATTATTCCAGTTTGAGTGCTCCATTAGGGATTGGGCACAAGTACAAAGGAAACCATTGTTTTGTTAGTGTTAAAGCAATGAGTAGGTATTTGGCTATGGGAAAGAGCTTGTCTATTTGGATGTTTAGAAAAATCCTTTTTTTACTTCTGAATTAAATTATTTTATTTGTTTTCAGTGTTCGACAATCACTTTCATGTATCTTAGACTTTTTTCCCCCTGCTTCTCCCTTATTCCCCCTCCCTCCCCACTCCCTCCCTGAGACGACGTAGAGTCTGATAGAGGTTCTACACATACATTCCTGTTAAATATATGCTGCATAGAAGAATTTAAATGAATGGGAGAAACCATAAAACAAAACATAATACAAAAGAAAATGCTGTGTTTCTATCTGTGATCCAATTCTATAGTTCTTTCTCTGGGTTTGGAAGGCATTTTACCTCAACAGTTCATTGGAAATTTTTTAAGTCCATGTATTGCAATGAACTACTTAAGTCTACCAGAAAAATTCCTCTCACATTGTGGTTGTTGCTGTGTACAAAGTTCTCCTGGTTCTGCTCCTTTCACTCAGCATCAGATCATATAAGTCTTTCCAGGTTTCTCTGAAGTCTTCCTGTTCATCATTTCTCATAGCACAATAGTATTTCATTGCATTTTTATACCACAACTTGTCCAGCCATTCCCCAGTTGATGGGTATCCCCTTGATTTCCAGTTTTTGACACAAAGTGTACTGCTATAAATATTTTTGTTTATGTAGGACCCTTTCCCATTTCTGTGATCTCTTTGAGATAGAGTCACAGAAGCGATATTGCTGGATCAAAGAGTATGCATATTTTTGTAGCCCTTTGGGCATAATTCCAAATTGCTCTCCAGAATGGTTGGATCAGCTCACAGCTCCACCAGCAATGTATTAGTGTTCCAACTTTCCCACATCTTCTGTAACATTTATCATCTTCCTGTTTTGTCATGTTAGCCAATATGATAGGTGTGATATGGTACCTCAGAGTTGTTTTGATTTGCATCACTCTAATCAATAGTGATTTAGAGCATTTTTTCATATGATTATAAATAGCTTTAATTTCTTCCTCTGAAAATTGCCTGTTCATATCCTTTGACTGTTTATCAATCAGGGAATGGCTTGTATTCTCTTACATTTGACTCAATTCTCTATATATTTTAGAAATGAGGCCTTTATCACAGACACTAATTGAAAAAATTCTTTTCCAGTTTCCTGCTTCCCTCCTAATCTTGGTTGCATTGGGTCTGTTTGTGCAAAAACTTTTCAGTTTAATGTAATTGAAATTGTCTGTTTTGCATATCATAATGTTCTCTCTTGTTTGGTCATAAATTTCTCCATTAATCTGACAAATACACTATTCCTTACTCCCCTCATTTGTTTTATAGTATCAACCTTTATACTTAGACCATGTATACATTTGGACTTGGTTCTTGTGTGCAGTGTCAGGCATTGGTCTATACCCAGTTTCCACCACACAGTTACCCAGTTTTTTTGTCAGACAGTGAGTTCTTATCCCAGAAGCTGGGGTCCTTGGGTTTATCAAACAGTAGATTGCTATATTCATTGCCTACTGTGTCTTGAGTACCTAGCCTATTCCACTGGTCTACCCCTCTGTTTCTTAGCCAGTACCAAGTGGTTTTGATGATTGCTGCTTTATAACACAATTTGAGATCTGGTGAGCTAGGCCACCTTCTCTAGTATTTCTTTTCATTAGTTCCCTTGATATTCTGGACATTTAGAAAAATTCTTAAGCAACAGTACTTATAGTCAGTATTGTTAATACCATATTTAAAATGCTTTATTCAGAATCATAGAGTAAGAGTATAGTTTTGCTTTAGGAAAATGATGCAAAATTTTTTATTTGCTATTTTAGAATATTCTTGGTATTTTAGGAAGATAACAAAAGGGAGTAGATGAGAAGACTTACATACCAAAATGATCAAGTAATTAAGATTTTCAAGTATAACTTAATATTTAATAGTTTAACATTGAAACACAAATTAATATAATTTTCATAAATTTTCTAGTTTTCTTTTTGGTATCCTCATATACATATTCAGCTGATATTATGGTCTAATGGAAATGGCACTGGATTTGGAATCAGAGGGCATGATATTGAATCCTGGCTTAGCTGCCTAGTACTTTTTTTAGATTAATCTCTACACCTCACTGGGACTCAATTTCCTCCTGTAAAATGAAGGAATTGAACTTTGTAATCTCCATGGTGTCTTGTAACTCCGAACATTCCTTTTAAACACATTCTTTCTAAGTTGTAGTTAGAGTTCATGTGCCTTCATAGTAATTAATTGCAACTTTACATGATACTAGGAAGAAAATGACTTGTTTTAATGTAGCTTTAATACTTCCAAACAGTGATGGTATATCACGATCCTATTTTGTTATGTAGTTCAGTAGTTCCAGCATCAGTAAATTCATTGTTTAACTTTTTCTAATTTTGTGTGTCTATAAAATATTTATGATATAAAAATCTTTATTTTTCGGTGTTATGTTAAGGCCAGTTCACTGAAATATCACATAATGGAGGTTACAGGATCTGGGATTTCTTTCTTAAATTTTCCCAAGATTGCTTTCACTCAGCAGCTGTAGTGAGGACCTTGTAGCTCATAGTCCATGTTCCAGTACCATGGTGTTGAGACTTTCAGCAGCCATAAAGGGTGGAGGACCTAGCTCCTTAAGAATCCTGCCATAACTACGTTGACTCTCTTCCCTCTCTCATTCCTACTCCACTACTATCCTTTATTTTCAGTATGATTCCTATTGAGGAAGCCGGTGTCAGTCCTTTAATTATCTGCCTTTTCAGAGTTAATAGAAGCAAAAACATGGTAATTAAAGATTACCACAAAAACACTGGCTAAAACTAGAGCCAAATGAAAATAAAGTATAAAAGGTTAGTTTAGAATTAAGTTGTGTACCTTTTTGGGTTTCTCTAGGTCGAATGGCACCACCGGTTGATGACCTTTCTCCCAAAAAAGTGAAGGTGGCTGTTGGTGTAGCTCGTAAACATTCAGACAACGAAGCAGAAAATATAGCTGATGCATTGTCTTCAACGTCAAATATTTTGTCTTCAGAATTCTTTGAAGAAGAGAAGCAAGAATCTCCAAAGTCTACATTTTCTCCTACCCCTCGGTAAATTTGCCCCTTGGAATATTAGATCAACTCATTTTGCAGATGAGAAAACTAAGATTGAGATATTTTTTTCCTGCACATTCATACTAATGAATAACAGAACAATTAACCTTAATTAAAAAAAAAAGATTTCTTCTGTCAAATTAACCTTTGGAGTCTTTACAAATTTCTTAGAATCATTTCAGTAATACATGTTGAAAAAGTTATATTCTCCTTTTTGTCATCTGATAGTTATTGACTTAGTGGCCATAAACATAATTGGGAAACAACACTCTTTGGGAAGGCATTTGCATGTATGAGTGAACTGAGCCATGAATAGATGACCAATTGTGATGGTCCAAAAATGACAGGTCACTAAGAAAAACAGTTGCTTGCTTTCTTGAACTTCAGTCATAACAGGCAAAACAGAAAATAATTAAAGTGTTATCATTATCAATTTGTACAATGAAAATTTATAACTTTTAATCAAAGAGGAATTACAGAAATTAACTTTTTTGAGAGGGCTGTGTTCAAAGCTGATCAAATAGAAACATTGTTTAATATTATACACAGTATCTGAATCCTGTTCTTCATGTGATCTTTTCTTTCCTAGTCCTGAGATGCCTGGTGCTGTTGAAGTTGAATCTACCTTCTTGGCTCGATTGAACTTTATTTGGAAAGGTTTTATCAACATGCCTTCTGTAGCAAAGTTTGTTATCAAAGCCTATCCTGTATCTGGGTCACCTGAATATTTAACAGAGGTACTGTAAATTTCTAGTTATGTTACTGTTCAGAGTTCATTTTTTTTTAAAGTGAAGCAAAATTAATTTTTAAAAACTCTATTATAAGTACAAATTTGAATTTAGGCTATCTTAGTATTACTTTTGGAAATAGAACAGTTTACAATAAATATTGTAATGGTGAAATGTCAGATTAAAATAGAATCATTGTGAAGTACGTTTTCCTATTAAAGTTATCCAAATTAGAAGAACCTAGACTTGACTGAACTGTATCTTATTTTTAGTTCCTTTTTATAACTTACCTCATTTGTCTAGGAATTTAAAGGGATTTTATAGATCATCTAGTCTAAACTCCTCCCCGCCCCCCATTTTAAAGATGATGAAACAAGTCATTTGTTGGCGGTCATTCAGGTTGCTGTTTTCACTGTATCTCTTCATTGTCTGAGATACCAGAGGTCACATACTAGAATACAAATTTGGAGAAAATATTCATTTTCTTATGGAAAAATTACTTACAATTAAGTATATTTTCAGAGTTTTGTTTAACAAACTAGAAAATAGGGAAATTATCACCAGACATTTTTTGGCCTTGATCACAATATACAGGTTTTTGTGTGTGCACGTGAGCAAAGATGACATAACCAGTGATTTAATTTTTTTTTACTATACATAATACACATTCAGATATGCCTGCCCATTGTCTGTATTAGTAAATTATTATTGCCTATTAGATTTGATTTATTATTAGATTTGAGACCAAAAAAATCCCATTACTAGAAAAGTAAATTCAGTTTGAAAAGCATCATGTAAGACATTAAGGAGACAAAGATAAAAAATGATACAGATCTAACCTTCAAGGAGCTCTTTGTCTAACACAGGGAATATGATAAGTACTCCTGTAGGATGAAATGTATAATGTAGTAAGTCAGAAAAGTTTAGACATAGTGCTATCAAAAAATTTGATGAGAGGGAAAAGGTCACTTTGAGGCTGGGCATGGAGATGGAGGAAAGCTTCTGCAAGGAACTAGCACCCCAGCTGGATTTTGAAAGAGAAAAAGGATTTCAGCAGTTGATAATATGGAGATGGTGTGAAATAAGACCTGAAGTATATGTTGTGACCAAATTGTGAAAAGCCTTAAATGCTAGGCTCTAAAGAATTTTTATTTTATTGTATAAACATTTGGGAGTAGCTGAAGGGATTTAATTGCTAGAATAACATGGGCAGACTTGTGTGTTTATTTTATTTTTTATTTATTTTTTTTATTTTTAAATATTTTATTTATTTATAAATGTTCTACAATCACTTCCTTAAAATTAAGATTTTATCCCCCTCACACCTTCCCCCCGCTACCCCCCTCCCTCCCCATGACAGCATACAATTCTGTATAGGTTCTATATATACTTTCCTATTGAGCATATTTTCACTATAGTGATGCTATGTAGTCACACTAACGTAAGTGGAAGAAATCATATAACAAATCAAAACATAACAACTGTGGAATGAATTGGGGTAGCAAGGTGGTAAAATGGATGCAGTGCTGACCCTGAAATCAAAAAGACTTATCTTCCTGAGTTCAAATTTGACCTCAGAGACTTATTAGCTGTGTGATCCTAGGCAAGTCAGTTAACCCCATTTGCCTCATCTCCTTATCTGTAAAATTTGGAGAAGAAAATGGCAAACTACTTCTGTCTTTGCCAAGAAAATCCCAAATGGGGTCACGAAAATTAGACTTGAACCGACTGAACAACAAAATGGAATTAATTGGAAGAGGGACATAAACTGACAGGTTTAAATGTTGGAGAGATTGAGTCAAGAGAAATAGATTTGTTAGTCATTTTGGCCAGTGGTGAGATAATTAAACCTGGGAAATAGAATAGTCAGGAAAGAAGCTAGATTTCAGGAGGTTAAGGGGAAGTGGAACTCAGCAAGTATGTTTAACTCTTGATTAGAGGCTTTTTAGTAGTGAAAGTCAGGGGGTGATCTAAGTCAATAGTTTAAGGAGGTATCAGGACAAAGGGGATAAATTGTTTTAAGCTAGGGGAAGATTCTAGCCTCAGTGTAGGAAGAAGAGAAAGAGCCAGTAGAGGGAAAAGGAAATGGAAGAGGAGAGAGGGCACTAATTGAGCTGGGAGATTGAAAGGCCAAATCCCACATGTCAAGTGCTTGGCTTTGGCATGGAGAAAGGATTCTAACTTCAGATTTCAATAAAAATCGTGTGCCAACAAGCCACAATTTTCCTTGCTTCTCATGTTCATTTGGTACTAGGTGGAAAGAACTGGGAATTTCCTTTGAATATCTGATGCTTGCTGTGACTTTTATGTATCTACAGAGCTCAAGCTGGCTTTCACAGAGTTAGGAGAAGATAATGAGTAGGAGCAAAGAGGAGCATGAAATGAAAACTAGTTGAAAGGATATGCATACAAGTTTTAAAGTTTATTTAAATTGCAAAAGGACTTAAAATCAAGATATAGTAGAATTGACCAAAATGGGAGAAATGTAGGAATGTCTACTTTTCAAAATACTAAAAGAAGAGTAAGAGAGTACATGAGAGAGAAGGTGATGATATTCAATAGAATTACAGAAAGCATGTTTAAAAGGTGGTAAATTGAAAGTGAGGTTTCTCAGATTTCATTTTCTCCTCTTAATAAAAAAATTGTATGATATCATATTAATTCATCAGTGCTTCAGTTTCCCCATATTTACTTTATTTAATTCAGTTCATCTGCACACTAAGTTTTATGCATGCTTGTGTGGTCTGTACTTGTCCTACTCAGCAAGGAGAAACCTTGGAGTTGAGTGTACATGGCCTAAGGGTAGTCACATAAAACACACTGAACAAACTGGAGTAACTGTGGCAGTCAGCTTAAATACATGAAAGTATAGGAAGGAAATGAATCATTGCAGAATGTTTTCATATATAAAAATAAAAACATTTTGTTTGATAGTGTGAAAAATATATGACTGAACTTTCTGTGAGTGAAAAGAAGTAAAGATTGAGATATTAAATGTATAAATCAGGTTAAATGCACTAATATTTTTTCTAAAGGTTCTGTGTGTTAATGTATTCCATCTATCAGGAAAGTTGTGCTTATTATTAGAAAGTTAACCTTTGATCCAGGCCATATTAAATAGGTTTCCTTTCCAGATGAATTTATGAGACACCTTTGATTTTGAATAGATTTGCTTTTTTGTCTCTGTCCCCTAAGATATTATTTCCATGTGGTTGTTTTATAGTACTCTCCACTTTTCCTTTCAAACTAAGGATACAGAAAAGAAAATCCATTAACTCGATTTCCCAGCACACTAAAAAAAATTAATATATAATTTAAGATACATGTAAGTACCTGATTCATAAATTACTTTGCTTATATAAATCTTATTAGAAGAACTTTTGATCACTGCTGTTATCTGGTTCCTTTACAATAGGATCTACCAGATAGTATTCAAGTAGGTGGCAGGATATCACCTCAGACTGTCTGGGATTATGTGGAGAAAATAAAAGCTTCAGGAACGAAGGTAAGGTACATTTTAATGTCAGCCATAGAAATAAAATGTGAAACCGTACTTCCCACAGAGAGAGAGAGGGTGGGTGAGTGTGTGTGTGTGTGTGGGTGTGTGGGTGTGTGGGTGGGTGGGTGGTTGTTCATTCTCTATAGGAAGGACACTTTATGCGCAACAAAAAAAAATGAACTCTTTGCATTTGTGGAGTTGAATGATGAATACTATAACTGTATTCTTTTCTAGAGCCACACTACTCCATTCTGGTGAATGGCTGAGAGGAGAATGCCACTGTAAAGATACCATCAAACTTGTAATGTGTCAAGAATTTAATTGGGCTAGTTTCATCCTAAAGGACTTATAATTCTATTCTATGAGCTTGTTGTGTTAGCTCAGACAAGCCATAAGAAGCACTTTACCAAATTAAAAACAAGGTCAAACTTAGTTTTGTTACTTAAATTTAGAAAGAGAAACTGAATACAAACATTAAATTGTGGTATGCATTAACTATCGCAGTGAGGAGATCAGAAGAACTTAGAAACTACCTCAGCCAGCAGATATTTAATTTCCTTGCCAGATGGAAAGATATAGCAGCCAAAGCATCACAGGTTTAGAATATAGATTTGCTTGTAGATTCTAACAAAAAAGGGCAATGGAAGATAATGAGCAGAATGCCTCATAACACGATGAAAAGCAATAAAAAGGAAAAGCGAGTTTACAGAAAATCTGGTAAGATACTCACTGAAACCAAATTACTCTGAAAGATTTACAGACAAAGCCAGAAAAGATCTGTCTTGATGCCTATTGTAAATTTCATGACATAATGAATTAAGTGATAAGCACCTTGGATTCTAATACTTCTGTAGGTGCTACATGAGGAAATATAAATGGAACTAAAGAAGTCAAGAGAATTAAAAAAGCATTTTTGATTCAGTGGATCAAAATAGTTCCTTAAGGGCTCTTAGCCATCAAGGTATTTTCCATGCACTTCAGCACTAAATAGATTGCACTGGCTTCACAAGGCAAATGTATGCTCACTAAATGTGTTGATCCATGACCTGGAATCCACATCAGAGGATTCTTACAAGATCTGTGAACTTTGAGGGGGTGGGGGTGGGGCTGGTGTATCATCCCCTAAATTACAAATTTTTAAAAACCAAAAGCTTTATTCTGAGGAGGCCATAGAGATCTGACTGCCAAGAAAATCCCTAAAATACAAATAAGATTAAGAACTCCTGGTAAAAATGGAAGAGCAATTCCTTATAGATATAGAGGTCTTCCACATGTTCCTGTTACTAGACGGTGTGGTTATCACATTGAAATCAAGAACATTTCAGAGCCTCTTAGTTGAGACCCATAATTACTCAAAGGTGTTTAGTCCCACTGTATACACAGGGAAATCCAAAGGAAGAATAACACTGTCTGGAGTATAATATCCAGTTGAATGATAAAAACGTTCATCCATACATTTGGACAAACACTGAAAATGCATTATGAGCTGGGCCC
This sequence comes from Potorous gilbertii, assembly GCA_028658325.1. Lineage (NCBI taxonomy): Eukaryota > Metazoa > Chordata > Mammalia > Diprotodontia > Potoroidae > Potorous > Potorous gilbertii. Next base: position 346,244,965 of record CM053770.1, read on the forward strand.
AGAGTTGAGTAGAAGGAGAATTGTGCAAGGATGGAATGCTTTAAGGAAATTGTTCATGGATCTTTACTAACTACCACACATCTTCAAGCAATGAAGATTTGGCATTTGTATTCTTCCTAAAATGGCTGTAATATATGGAATATAACATTATCTCTGAAAACAATGAAACCTATTTAAGGTACATGCAGACATGAGTAGATATCAAAATATTATCAAGAAGCAGTTATAAAGGATGTCATCAGATAGATACATGGCTGGAAAAGGAGTAGGACTGATCATCTCTGGAGAGAGAGCCCACAAAAGCCATTGTTTCCCATGCTGTGTCAGGATTTAGAAGCCTCCAGGATGAAATGTTTATGGAAACTGAGCAAAAGTTACATAGGACAAGAAGGTATTGATATGGTGTGATATATATGGTTTGAGAGAGTATCCACACTGAGAAGATCATGGATTCATTACATGGATTCATTGTACTGTTAAAGGAGAAAAGTATAAATTAGCTGAAATGGGCTTCTAATAACATTAGAAAAATAAAAGGGCTTGAAAAGTAGTGTAGTTCGAACTGAGTTAGGTGAAATAGTGAACAATTTGGAGGGCAAAGTCTCAAAAGATCTTCACATACTGGGATATTAGACTGAATTACGTGAAATTTAATGGAGGAAAATGAAATCCTAACATTTAGATTCAGTAAACCATCTTTGTAAATACATGATGATAAAGGTATGGCTAGACAATAGTTCCTCTGGAGAAGATCTGGGGATTTTAGGTCACAAATCTTTCATTACATTATAATAGGGCAGCTAATTAAAAAAGCTAATTTGTCCTTTAGGCTGCATTAATTGACATAGCATTTAAGGCTAGAGAGGTAATAATTCCGTTGTACTTTTCACTGACCAGGTTGTTTGAAATGTTCTGTAGAACGTGTATAGACTAGAGTGAGAACCAGGACTTCTTATGGACATAATAAATGAATATCAGTTCAAGGAATTACAGTGTTTAACCTGATAAAGAGAAATCTTTGGGGTTACAAATGTCTTAAGTTTTTGAAGGGATATCACATCAAAGAGGGATTAGACTTTTTTCAAGACTCTCAGAAGGTAGAAATTATAAAGAGGTGAATTTAAGGTTGATACAAAAAAAATTTTTTTGCTAAAAGATGGTATCCAAAAATGAATTCACATCATGAAGTATTAGGATCCCTTTATTTCTTGGTGTCTTCTAAAAAAGGTTGCATGACTTGTTGATTAGAGTAACAAATTTTTTGGACTAGTTGACTCTCAAAGTGTTTACGAGTCTTAAATTAATACATTGATAAAGGAGTATAAAGCCATATTTAGATCATTGATGCTTACTTTCTGCTAATCATTGAATGATAACTCAGTTGTGTTTTACTTGAAAGTCTTAAACTTAGAAAATGTTTCTAATTTGATATGTGAACTTCAATATATAACTTTTGGGTGTGTATTATGGGTCATACATCAGATTGGGTTCTCCCAACAATAATGACAAATCTACATGGAAAAGAACCCATTCGTAATTAAGTTATAATTGCTATGCCACCATTCAAAGTAACACTTATCTTTCTGGAACATAGTTGAGAACCAGGAAGAAAGATCAGAGTAGCAAGAATGGATTTCACAGTCAGAGCATTATAGCCAGCACATTAAACTTGTTGGTTGTGGGAGTTTGGGGGAAGTGTCATCTTAAGAGGGAAGGAATGGAGTAATTTGTCCCATTGTTGCAGAAGTACGACCAAACTGGCCATCAGCTGACCTTATCTCTCCGGGTCCTTTTGCTTCTGTATATAAGGTCCCTTCCATGTGTACAAGTCTTTGATGAAAGAGAAGAAACTTAGCCATGACTTGAGACTTACCAGCCACAAGGAATTCACAAGCTTAGCTTTTGGTTTAAAAGCAATTAGTCTTGTGTCATTTAGTGATTCCTGAGGACTTTAGTATTTTTCATCATATGTGTATATATATATATATACATACACATATACATATATACATACACACACACACGTATATACACACACACACACACACTGAATGAGTGGAGGCATCATAGTAGAGTAGAATAACATTGACTTTGTAGATAGAAAACCCAATTTTGAATCATGCCTTCTGTGACCTTGAACCGCTTAGTTGTTCTTGCTGGCCCTCAGTTTACTCATCTGTAAAATGAAGGTGTTGTATCTCTACTGAATATATTTCTTAGTAGTTAAATGTTTTAAAGCTTTCTAAATAACTGAAGTGCACAACTTTGAATTATCTGGAAAATTCACTTATGTGTAACACCTAATTCCTTGACAATACTTGATAAATCAGGCATTAATATAATTCTTAAACAACCTCTCCACAGGGATATGGAAAAGAAGAATCTATTCTAGTTAAAACATATAAACTGATAAATCAGATTTACAAAATCTTTATGAAATGGAATTAAGTATCACTTTAGTTTAAGCTAAACATTTTGTTGTTTTTCTTACCAGGAAATTTGTGTGGTTCGTTTTACACCAGTGACTGAAGAAGATCAAATTTCTTATACATTATTGTTTGCATACTTCAGTAGCAGAAAGCGCTATGGTGTAGCTGCTAATAACATGAAGCAGGTTAAAGATATGTACCTTATTCCTTTGGGTGCCTCTGATAAAATTCCACACCCTCTTGTGCCTTTTGATGGACCTGGTAGGTATACAGATTAATAATTTGTTATGATTAAAATTAAGGTTATCCTTTGGCCAGATTTCTTTCTTATACTATTCCTTCTGTAAAACTACCTACTTAAAGCAAACTTAACAAATTTTTATAAAAGAGTAAACACAAAAATGATAAATATGTTAACTTTATCTGAAATGAAGTATTTGTAAAATGTTTATATTAATATGTGTTTTCATTTTTTACAGGGCTTGAACTGCATAGACCTAATCTGTTGCTGGGCTTGATTATCCGTCAGAAAATGAAGAGGCAGTTTACTGCTAGTAGTAGCACTAGTCATGTAGATGAGACTCCTGAAAGTATTCCAATGACCTTGCCCCCTGATAAAAAAATTAAAATAGAGATTTCTAATGAGGAAGAGCCAGAGGAAGAAAATGATTTTTTTAATTCTTTTACAACTGTATTACATAAACAGAGAAACAAACTTCAGCACGCTTCTCAGGAAGAAATTCCAGCTGTAATGGAGCCTATAGTAGAGTTGCTGAAACAGGAGCCTCCCAAACCTCTACGGTTTCTTCCTGGAGTGTTGATAGGCTGGGAAAATCAACCTTCCACTCTAGACTTAGCAAATAAACCACTGCCAGTGGATGACATACTTCAAAGTCTTTTAGGTACCACTGGTCAGGTACATGAACAGACTAAGCCAGCAGTGGAACCAAATGCTACTGAAGAAATACCTTTAATAAATGAACAAATGAGCTCAAAAGAAGAAAGAATAGATGGTTTGGACATAGCTATTGGTGAAGCAGATGATGTGAAGATAAAAGTGAATGACCCACCCAAATCGGCAGAAAATTCAGTAGTGGTAGAAGATTCGCCAGTATTGGGAATCTCTTTGCAATTACCGGGAGCTTTGCCGGGTCTCACTCTCAAAGGAAAACCACCAGATGTTTCTACTGAAGCATTTTTAACAAATTTGTCTATTCAGTCACAGAATGAAGAAACTGAAGAAGGCAAAGAGCAAGTATCAAAAAGACAAGATCAAGAAAATTCTTCACAAGAAAATATGACTTTAAATACTAGTTCTCCCACCACATCTAATGGAGGGAAAGGAAATGGAGATAACATTAGCATAAGTCCTGAAAATATGACTTCTAGTACATCAAGGTCCCCACAATTCATTAATCTTAAGAGGGATCCCAGGCAGGCAGCTGGACGAAATCAGCAGATAACTTTGGACAACAAAGAGGGGGATAGTAGCCGGAATGAAGAAAAAAAAAATATGCCTAGTCAGTCACATGACAAAGAACACACTGGATTGATATTACCCCAGCCCACAGATCTCGAGGAAAAACAGACTTGTGTAGAGAAAGACCCACATTTTCAGCAGAGCAACGATTCAAAGTGTGAGGATCAGCAGATGGCGGCTTCAATAGAAAATGCACATACTTCTCAGGCAGAGGAGACAAAACATTTACAGGACGAGACTTCCATGCAAAATATTGAAACTGTACACACGTTTCGAAGGGGACCAGTAGCAACAACTTCATCTCATTTTGAAGCAGGAAACACATCTCAACCTGAATTTAATTCTAAAACCACCAACTTCCCTTCAAAAAACATGAGTCCAGGATCAGGTGGGAACTTTTCACCTGTTAGGTTGCAGCAGCACAACTTTCAGCATCCTAAATCCAGCCCCCCTGGCTTTCCATTTCCAGGGCCTCCTGCTTTCCCCCCCCAAAGCATGTTTGGATATCCGCCACATTTGCCCCCACCATTACTTCCTCCTCCAGGCTTTGGTTTTGCTCAGAATCCTATGATGCCTTGGCCACCTGTTGTTCATTTACCAGGTCAACCTCAACATTTCATGGGCCCTCATGCACAAGCGTCAAGATTTTCAGGTCCACAAAACTTTTATCCTGTTAAAGATAGTCGGAGACCAGAGAGGCGTCATAGTGACCCCTGGGGCAGACAAGACCAACAGCAGTTGGATAGATCGTTTAGCAGGGGAAAAGGTGACCAGCAGAGATTTTATAGTGACTCACACCACCTAAAGAGAGAGAGACATGAAAAAGAATGGGAGCAGGAGTCTGAAAGACACAGACGTAGAGACAGAACCCAAGAAAAAGAGAGAGACAGGAAAAGCAGGGAAGAAGGGCCCAAAGACCAAGAGAGGTCACGGTTATCACACAGTGATCGTGGATCAGATGGAAAATCAAATAGAGATAATAGAAATGTAGAGAAAAAACCAGATAAACCTAAAAATGAAGACCATGAAAAGGACAAAGAACGGGAGAAAAGTAGGCATAGTGAAAAGGACAGGGACAGACACCACAAAGATAGGGACCACACTGACAGAGCTAAAAGCAAAAGGTAAAAGATGCAGGCTATTTCAAAATCGCATTTAAATAACTGTTGTATCATTAATCTTAAAATTTTGTAAGAATGCCTGCTAGGATTGTGCCATCTTTTTAAAATTCAGTGTTGGTGTTTTGCAGAAATGTCTGTGTTTTGGTACAAAGCTCTACCAATGCTTGTCATCCTTTACATCATACCAACTATTCCTAAGTGTAGGAGTTTAATATTTTTCAGAAGTTTTACATTGCTGTATATTCAAAGATTTCTTTTATTAATATGCAATAAAGGCTTAGAAATTTTAGTTTTCTTCCGTAATTGGTAAATTTGGTTATATGTTGAATATACTGCCTCATATAAATGTCCTTCAAGATGATTAATTCTTTAGGGCAAAGTTCATTGTAAGTTTGTTTTAAAAAATTGCACTGTTTTTAAAGGAAGATTGTAGAGGAGTTTAAAAATTCAAACTGAATTTTATTAATCAGATACTAATATAGCTAAGCATTTTTTGACAAGCCTTTGGAAGCTTGAGCAGTACATTTATTGCTTTAAACTGCACTTGTTTAATAAGACATTTTTATTGCCATAAACTACAGCTTTGTAGTAGACCATTATTTTCCCTTTTGGCTCTTCAGAAACTTGAATACTTAAGCTTGTACATGATCTTGTGTTTTGCTATCCTTTTTACTGTAAAATGTAAATATTTTAAGGGATATTTTGATTCTTAATCTGATAAAATTTTCTCACCTATCTTGTGTGTTTGATTTCGAAACAGTAAAAGGATGGTTTTCTAGGTTTTAATTACACTTAACATACTTGTAACAGACACAGAGCTGAATGTGCATCATATATTCTTCCATTGGTTAAGGAGAGGGAACACCAAGAGTAGTTTTTTTTTCCTCTTGTATACCCAGCTGACATTTTAAAAAGCAGCATTTCCCTGAATGAATGCCAGAGTTGTATGTTATCAGGGTGTACAGATATACTTTGCTCTACATAATACTTGTATTCCTGAAAAGTCATGTGTAAATCAAATTTGTGCAAATTAAATAATTTAAAATCACAACAGTAACTTTCTCTTAAAGGAATCATTGTGACTCCTTTCACAGTGAACAATTACTCCCAATTCATCTTTAGTGTAAATCTGAATTTTAATATATAAAGGCTTACTTAATGAGGTGCACAGGTATGTATTCTACTTAAGCTGTGACACCCTATTCAGCATTGTTGATATAAGTGGAGAATCTAAAATACATGTCGTGGGATTGCTGTAGTTTGCAGTTTCTTTATGATTAAAAGTAATGCAGAAGTTGAAGCCAAGAAACTAAATTTTACTTGTTTATAAAGTTCATGAGAACAATATAAATTAAAAGTAAATTGCACACAGGAGCATAGATATAAAGCTGGGATATCTTCATTTTTACAGTTGAGGAAATAAGGTAAATTAAGATAAAGCTTATTTGTTAGTGTTACTGTTTAATAGCCCTGGTAATGTTTGCAGGGTAAAAGCAAAGGGTTTTTGAATTTCATTATTTCTTTTTGGTGGGTGGTGGGTGTTTGCCTATTCCACGACAGCCTTCTATAACACTGTTGACTCTTACATTTATCATCAGAAAATTACTTGAAATAAAACAGTTCTCATTCACTTATTTAAACCTGATTTAGCTTAACTTTACCTTTTTCCACTGAAAACTATTTTAAAAAATTAATTTTTAAAAATAGTCATTTGAATTGCGTATTTTAAGTAAGAGAATTAAATTCTCTTTATCATTATGAAAAAAAGTGGTTCCCAATTACAACCAAGTAGATCTTCATTTTTTTTTTAAACCTTTAGCAGATTTGACATATCAAATGGAGCCATTTAAAATCAGGAACTTGACTTACCTGGTTCTGACTGAGCAGGCAATAGAAAAATTGTTTATAGGCAAGATTTATTTTTTTCTTTGCCATTACAAAGTCCAGTAAAGAAAAGCAAACTAGATGATGGAAGAAAGCCAGATTCCTATTCATTTCTTGAATTGAAATTGAGAGGAAAAACTTTTAGGTACCCATACCTGAAAAATGAGAGGTATAATAGTTCATGGGAAAAGTGGCTTTTGAATTGTGAGGAGTGAGAGTGGCAGCTTCTTGACAGGCCCCAACATTTTTCTTCAGTTCTCCCTTCCCCTTATTTTCATTGCAGTAGGAAATAGGAAAGATCACATCCAGGAACAGTCTTGGGAAAAATGGTTGAGAAAGAAAGATAATTTTTGGTAACCTTTTGTACTACCTTTTTGAATGAAAGGACTTGGATTTTTTTTTTAAAGCTTCACTGATTTAGTTTTAAACATTTTACATCCATACAGCAAGGAGGCATTGATAAGCGGTTTGTCCTTAACTTCAAATCACCTGTCTATTTCCTGAAAGATGAGGATAAAAGTTTGGAAGAAATCTCTAGTTCCACTAGTCTCTTCTCATTTTGGGCCTTCTCCTTTGCTTCAACTGCTTTCAACACCAACTCCTTATGACTGCCCCCTCCCCATTAGTACCCTGTGCGACTCCTTTCCTCATTGCTGAAATATCAATTGATAAAATTGGTTTTCAATTTATTTTAGATTTAAAAATGTTTTATGTAGATGAGGACTATATCCAAAGGAAAAAGGCAGTACAAAGTAACAGGAACTAGTAAAAAAAAAAAAAGGGGGTGATATTAATTTGGTGTGTAAACAAAACTGCCATGATTGGGCGTTTCACTTACTATTTTATGTAGTAATATATATTTGGGCATGAGTACTTGAGATAATCTATTCTAGGTGTTAGGTAATAAGAATGTTGCTGGAAAACAAATTCACTAGGAGAATTTTCCCTTTAAAGGAATCCTTTTGTGAGTCTCTAAAAAAATTCCTGAGCTCTCACAGTTTTTAAAGTGTTGTCATTCTACTAACTTAGTGTACTTTATATGTTCAAATGTAAGTAAGATAATGGAATATCTTCCATTTAAGAGCACCAGACATGGACATAGCTTTTGCATCCGAACTTCGTTACTACTTCATGGCTACGTAGTCTTTCTTGGACAAGTCGTAGTATACATTGAGCAGCTATCGTCCTGTTCTCTACTAGGAGAAAAGAAGTGTATTTCATCTGCTTTTCTTTTTGTCTTGGTATTTCTTTGTATTCTTATCACTACAGAACGAAAGGGTCGTGTTAGGTACTTTTTAAGGTCCTTTCCAGATGAATATTTGAAAAGCACTTTACAAATTATTTGAAGTTTGGAAAGCACTTTACAGATACCTCATTTTATCCTCACAACAACCCTGTGAGGTCACTGTTAATGTTATGACCCCCTATAACCCGCATCTTATAGGTGAGGAAACTAAGGCAGACAAGTCAAGTCACCTCTGAGGCTGAACATGAGCTCGAGTCTACGTGGCTCCAGTCCCAGTGCTTTCACCCACCTTTCTCCCAACCTTGTGAGGCAGGTAATGAAGTCATTATTATCGCATTGGAGGAAGGGCTCAGAGAAGTGAAGTTACTTATAATGAGACCACTGGGGGCTGTTTCCTTCCAGTGCGGTCTCTTTTAATTACCTGTATACAGGTTTTTCTTACTGGCACTTGGTGAATGTTACATAAGACTGAAAGAACAAGATAGTTCTAGAATCACTATTAAAATAACTAACCAAGTAAAAGCACATTGTATTTTTTTTCCATAAAAGTGGTCCCAATTTTCCTTCAGCCATGAGTTCTCAGCCTCCCTTGTAGTCATTGTTCTGTGCTGGTGAGCTGAGTCCTAGGCCATAGAATATCAATGATCAATCACCAAATGTTTATTAAGGGCCTATTGTGTGTCAAGCACTGTGCTAGGGCAGGATGAAACCCTGTTTACAGGATAAAGACTTAGAGACTTCAGAGGCCTCTAAAAATTTATGAATGAGGAAACGGGTGCATGCAAGTGAATTGATTTGTCCAAGTCTGATAAAATCATCAGGGATGAAATTTGAACTTCATTTGGAGTCTAATTTCCGTTGCACCTCAGGTACCTCAGAGACAAATGAACCCCATAAGACCATGGATTTAGAGCTGGAAGGGAACCCAACTGATCCTTTTGTTTTATAGTCTTGTAAAATGAGTGACAAAAAAAGTGAAGTAACAGATAAGAGAGGCCAGATTGGAGCTCAGATTTTCTGACCTCCATTATGAGGACACTGGGGTAGTAAGTAGAACTAAATAGGGATCAGAGATTTGGCAGACTCAGGAACTTGACATAATTGCTGGACCATAATTGCTGAAATTGAAAGTGTCATCCCACTTTTCCTTTTGCTCTCCTATCTCTTGGCAGTTTCTTGCCTGGTCCGTGTTTGGGGCCTTTGTGACTGTCCAAAGCTCTAAAATGTCAACACAAATCTGACCCAAAGTTACCCATCTACCTTTCCTACAAAACAAAACTACTCACACTTTAGTGTGTGGCTGTGCAAAGAGTTGGAGTGAGAGACCTTGGTCTGAATCCCCCTCGTGGCATCTACCGGCATGGGTGGGCTTGGGCAAATCACTTGACTTTGTTTTCTCATTTTTAACATGAGGAAGGGGTTGAATTAGAACGTCTCTAAGGTCCTTCTAAGTTTTAAATCCTGTGTATTTGATTAAAGAAATTCACTTGAAGATGTAGATAGGTTTCCCTTTCAAGATAATTATAATTTTAAAAAAATTATATTTCCCGTATTTAGAAGTAGTGCAATGGGAGGAAGGTTTATTTTTGAGCAGATGGCCCTTTTCCATTATTTCATTTGTTTATCTTTTGATTCTTCTACCACAATGAAATAACAGGTATAAATAACTCATTTCTGGAAGACTTGTGAACCCTGGTGTTTGATTGTCATCAGAGGGAACTAAAAAACCTATAGGATTAAAATAAATATACAGTCAAATTTATATTTGCTCAGTTTTAGTCATGCATCTGAGCATTTGTCTTGATGTTTTCCTTCCACTTCCTTAATGGTTTTAGTTAGGCTTTTTTATTCTATAGTGAATGTACTGAACCTTTTTTTGTGTATGTGTAAAAGACCCCTCAGAACATGGTTTTTTTAAAATCATAATTTAAGAAAATACTATTTCAGTAATTTTTCCTTGAGCTCATGAACCCCTTGAAAACAACTACAGATCTCCAATTAATTTCGGGATTGTAATCATTTACCAATATACTCTTCCCTATAAGAAACACAAGCAAAACTAATCAATTCAGCAGCTTCATAGTATCTAGAGCGAGAAGGTAACCTTTGACAGTATAATAATCTTGTTTTACAGGTAAGTATACTAAATCAAGTAGGCTTAAGGCACCTGGTCAAGGTTACACAAGCCAATAAATAGAAGCAGAATTTGAACATTGCTCCTTTCACGAAAGGGCAGTGCTTTTCCTGTTGTACTACTCGTCTAGAAAGAATACTACAGTTCACATACATAGTTCTTCATCTCTCTACTAAGAAGAGAGTTGAATTTCATCATCTATATTCCTAATCTGTAGTTCAACTTTAGTTCAATATTCATTTAGCTAAAAAATAGATACTTAAGCATACTCATGGATACAGGCATATTTGGGGGAAGGTTAGTGGGTTGGGAAATTAGATTTATGTGTGCATAGTTTCATAGATAAGGCTGTAGTACTTTGCACCCCAAATTTAAAAGCTGAATGAAATAAAAATGTACTCTTATCAAAAAAGCCATTTCCCCCTTAATAGCCCTGAATTTTCTGCTTTCATTACTGGGTATTTAAAACTTTTTCAAAATAGTTTCTTGGAAATTCTACAGTTCCATCTGTCTTTACAGTTAGACCTTTCTAAACAGGCCAGGGAAGCAGCCACTAAAGTTGAATTTGGAATAGTATAGTGTTAGAATTGTATTAAAGTGGGTTAAATAATTTTCATAAAAGTTTATCAGATTAACTCCATATGGAATTTAGAACAGAGCTGGATCAAGGCATTTGAGTGCCTAGGGTAAGATTTTAACATGTCACTGTCAACTAGGAATGAACTTTAATTGCTTACATGTCTGACATTTTAAGATTTGTAAATTTCATTACATATTTTATTACAAGGCTTGGTAAAAAATTGTGGAAACTTCCCTTTTTACAGATGAACAGAACCAGCGAATTGCTAACTTACCCATAGTAATATTGCTGTGTCAGAAATGGAACTCAAATTTCTGTCTTCTGATACTATATACAGTGCTCTATCAACTATTAGCAGGCCCCCTGTAATGTACATGTTACATATGTAAATACTCAAATAGAGCTGTGTTCTCATTGATCCAAGAGATCCCTCCAGTGGTAGAAGATTGCAAACCATCTATGCTTGCCCATGCCATGCATGTTATATACGCAACATCAATAAAAGACTAGCAGCCCACCATTGGAGAGCAAAATGTTCCTACATTACAGATGTGATTTCTAAGATCCCCTCCTGTGTTAAGTCCCAGGTATACTAATAAAAAATGGCTTTCATACCCCTTCCCCTGTATCTACTTACCTTTTTTCATACTGGTGCATTAAGTAGTATTGAGTATTTTCTCCACCCATTGTCTAGCCTCCGGTTGGCCTTAGAGATCTTGCTAACAAGCTTTTACTGGCTTAAAAATCAATCCTTCTGTTCTAAAAGCTAATATATAAATGTCTTGCCCTTTATTTTAAGTAATACTACCCTATTGTGGCTCTCCAGATGTGAATTTTATTGTTGACAAGGGTATGAGATATGTTTGTACAGCAGCCACCATGGAGCAATGACTCCTGAAAATTGTGTAAGCATTTTGACCAAGGTTCAGTTCTACTTATTCCTAAGTGGGGTAAAGAGAATCACCCATGTTATTTGAAAAAACAGAAAAAAATGATTAGAACTTGTAAAATAGACAATGGTTTCTAAACTTATAGGTAGATAATTCCTAATTTTTAGGTCAGCACATGAAACTACCCAGCTTTTTGATAGCATAAGTAAATTAAGTCTGTGTTGCCAAAACTCCAGTTTTGGTTCAAGTTAAAACTGCTCAAACTAAGTGTTATACTAGAGCTATTAATTATTTGAGTGACATCTTCACAATGAAGTCTGACAGATATAATGAGCATTGATGTAATCAAAAGACAAGTAGACCAGGGGAAGGAAAAGGAAATCAGGAAAAGTAAGCAATTTTACCAACATTTCTTTCAGCGAGCAAAAACATGCATGTAAGGTAGGCCTAAATTTAAAAAATTAAGTATTGCAGATTGTCAAAATAGGTTTTCACATTTTTTTTTTCCAGATATTGGCACCTTAATTTCATGCTAGCTTTCTTGGTGGCAAATGAACAACATGGTAACTCTGAAAATACTAAGCAAGGTGGTTGAGAAATGATGTTAACATGTTAACACTAATAACTTTATAGGGAAAATACAATTCAGTTTGGCCCAGTTCAACAAGTATTTATTAAGTGCCTAAGCTAATTACTGTATGAGTCTGGTGATACAAAGACAAAATGAAAAGGAAAAGTTACTGACTTCAAAGAGCTCACATTCTAAAATGAAGCACAACATCAAATGACGTAGTTGGGTATTTTGGTAAAACTGGTGGTCTACCTTTGAAAATCAAGATCTGATTTTTAAAGATTCATTTTGAGTAACTACTGCTTTTATGTTTTACATTTGAAAACTGTTCAAAGTTAATTCTAAAGGTAATGATTTCTAGTATAAGTGAGATTTTTTAATAGGTTTGATTAATTTGACATTAAATTCACTTAGCATACCATATATGTATAAACCAGAACAACCCTAAATAAGGTAAAACATTTAAAATGATCACTTAAATTTTAAATGCAATACCAATTTTAAATAGTGATATTAAGTGTTTTCCCAAGAAAGTATTACTAAAGAAAATTAAACTATTTCAGTGAAACACCTGATCACTACAATTTAAGTAACCTAATCAAAGTCAAGGTAACTAACTAGTGATCCCAATGTTTAGGTTTATTTTGACTACCCAAAGCATATCAGCAATTAGCTTTATTCATCTCCATCATAAATATTGTATCCTTCTGATTTAATTAGCTCAATTTCTTTTGGATCTTGAAAAAATGCCACATCCTTAATTTTGCCAATAAAATCTTGGTTAAAAAGTCCTTGAGTAACCGTTTTTACTCCCCGACCAAATTCAAAACCACCCAAATAGCTGACACCACCATAATTTAAAGCAATGTAACTTTTTGTTGGATCAATATCTTCAAAGATAATTAGATTATCATTGAGGTAGACTTTGATAAAAGTCTGGTTTTGCACTACCCTTACATGATACCATTGTTTATGACATAAGAAAGCACTACTATTCAGTAAAGGCACAGAGATTCTTTCTCCCAGGTTAACCACCACTTTTAGGGTTTGGTTGTGAAAACCAATGGCCAGGAAGTCATTTTCTTCATGTTCAGTATTTCCCATCCATAAAATTAAGCCTTCTGTTGCAGTTGTGCTAAAATTTAAAGATACAGTGGTGAGCTGAAGGTCTCTCTTTTTATAATTTGGATCAATGTACTTAATGTAAGAGTTGCCAATAAATTTTGCTGTAAGAAATGAGGTTTCATTCTCACAGTATTTACCCACCCAACCCAGTGGACATATGCAAATATAAGAAGCAGGCTGAATAGGTATACAGTGAGACTGATGGAGACACAAATTATTCCTACAGTATATTGACTCTTCACACCTCTTTCCTATCCAATGCGGTAAGCATTTGCAAGAGAAGTTTGAACCTTGTGCTACACATTTTCCTCTATTCTTACACACCTTATATCCACAGGGAGTTCCATCACAGTCGCCTACATTGGAACCACTTTTAGCACCTGCCTCAGTTAATTTCAATTCTCTATCATTTATAAGAATTTCTCGAACACAGCCATCGAATCCAACAGGTTCATTCTCTGTGGCCATAGGGTTGACAAGGTTTAAGGATGATACTCCTCCGATGTAAAAGTCTGTACTTGCGTCAAGGGCTCTCATGCCAGCAGTGGCTTTTTTAGTAACGTTGATCCCATCCAACTCCAGGTAACCTTCATTACCGACTCTTCCTGCCTTAATCACATGCCAAAAACTCCTGCCATTGTGGACTTTTTGTAAGGACTGTAAAATGACTGTTTGGTCCCCAAGGTTGTAGCGTAGTTGAACGGTACTATTAGCTAGTGACAGGCATAAAAAGTCACCTGCCAAGAAAAAAGAAAATTTATTATAATATTTTATTGGGAGCATAATGGGTAAAAATCATTTGGCTGCCCTACTTTCCTCTATTCTATGCTTTATTTTAGAAAGGAAAGTACAAGAGGCAGGAGTGGTGAAGAAAATAACACTTTAATCCGGAGTCAGATCATCTGCTTCTATGTATATGTTCTTGAACAAGTCACTTAGTATCATAAAACGTAGGTTTAAGGCTGAAAGAGACTTTCTAATTTATGTAGGATAAAACTGAAGCTTCATAGAGGTTAAGTGACTTATTCAGAGTCACAAAGTTAGTAAGTGGAAGAGTCAGGTTTTGAGCCCTGGTCCTCGGTTTCCAAATCCAGTGCTTAAAAAAAAGTTTTTTAACTCCTCCATGCTGCTTCTCTTAACTATCTGGCCTTAGTTTTCTTGTCTTGGAAATAAGAGGGGGAAGTGTGGATTAGATTTCTGAGGTCTTAGATGAATACATGGTAGCTCTTACTGGGTCTAGTTACATGAAGGAGTTGGGAGCAATTTCTTCTTTTTGTGAATCAGTATCCTGAGCCTACCATGTTGTTAAAAATTTTTTCCATTAAAATATATTAACTGCCCATAGGACATTGATTCCTAGATGATAAACTACATTTTACCTTGACTAAACAAGAATGTAGGTGGATAGAAATAAAAATTGTAGATCTTCACTACTCATTATTCAGCTGGCCCACAGGGAATGTCATCTTCCGACTGCTTGCTCATCAGGCCCCAATCCTATCTTCTGTACCAACAAAAGTAGGAACTCTGGAAAACCCTTCCAAATATCTTTCTGCCAATACTGCTTTCCACTTTCCCTTTTCTGCCTCCTGGGTGAAGCATGGCTCCCATATACATTCCTACTTTGGGAGGAGGGAACCTATGATCTCCACTGTATTCCAACCCAATACCTCTTTTCCAACTTAAGTGGGCCAAGGCCTCACCACCTTACTGGACATTTATAAGATTGCTGGTAGCAATGCTTAGATGAGTAGAAAATTACCAACTGCAATCTTTCTAGTAAGATGAAGGATCAGGGAGCCTTCTCATCAATCACTACACCCTTTAGCCACCAGGCCTTACTCTGCCCCACTACTTTGCCCTCCAATCCCACCTTCCCCTACCCCCATTGTTATTTGACCTGCCAGTACATACCAAGAACCCTTGGGCATTGGTATCTACTTAACATTTCATGTGTTGTCACCTCGGAGGGATTAGGAGCAAGGGACTGTGTCTTCTTTGTGTGCCTCATTATTAAGTGCTTGCTAGATGCTTTTACATTCATTTAGAGAAGGGAAAGAGTGAAGTGGTACAGTAGAAAGAGTTCTGGGTTTGGAGTCAGGAACAAGGTGAACAATCCCAGCTGTTCTATTTAATACCTGTGTGACCTTTTATGTACTACTTCATTCTAAGCCTTAGTTTTATGCTCCTAGAAAGATAATAGAAAAGACTGATAAAGCAGAAGTAAGCCCTTGTGTAACTGCTTACAGTTGATCGGAAGACACAGAATGCCTGTGTGGTCCCCCTATTTTGTCAGTAAAGAGCCTCAAATTTTCTACTAATTTGGGGTTATGAAAATTCCTCTTTTCCATTTCTTAAGCTTAATTTCTAAAAAGAAGAGTCACTTCAAGGGTAAAAAAAGACACATGCAAGTTGTAAAATTTTATAATGGCAATACAAAATGCAGTTTGGGTTACATTAAATTTCATTACACCAGCAAGAAATCAAAAGATCTTACAGGAAATATGAGCCCTGAAAATCTGATGATATTGATTATGGATGGCATGGCATAGTGGCATCAGTGTTGGATGTTGGGCTGAGAGACCAATGATTGAATCCTACCTCATTATTTCTTCTTGTGTGATCTTGGCCAGGATACTTGAGGGTCTCTCTAAGACTCAGTTTCTTCATTTATTATATGAGAAGGGATTGAACTGGTTGGTCTCAAAGTCTATGCTGGTCTTTGATCTATAATCTTAAGTCCATAATCACTGGCACCACCCAATGGCAATTTTTGGAGGGCAACATAATAAAAACCAGGGCTATTACACAGAACTATGCATTCATTTTTCTTCCTGACAGGTCCAGTTGGACCCTTTTAATAGGTTGTCCTGGGAGGAAAAAAAATTAAGAGAGGATAGGATAAGAGTAAAAGATAGCTAAAGAATTGGGAAGCAAAGGTATATTATACACTACTACAACCAGTACCACTCTGATGTTGAGGTCAAAGGCCAAGGTGCATATATTCAGGAATGTATGGCACGTTGGAAAGGGCCAATAGAGGTATTCTGTGCCATTTAGTTCAGGGATCAACTCAAGGGAAAAAACACTTGCCCACTCCTTCTAGCCATCCCAGAGAAGTAGCTGCAACAGCAGTCTGGAAACTGAATACGTATCTAAGTCCCATCTAGTTTTATCTGAAAAGTTCTGATACAACACTACTTCCTTCCACCCCTATAATTTCTCATGTTTCCATATCACCAGTCATATTAGTAATTCATTCCTACCTAATAGGAGTTAGGTTACCTTTTGTTCTCTCATCCCCATCTTTCTAAACCCTACTTCATCAATGTCACACTTCAGTCTCCAATCTCCTGAACTCTATCCCATTCATGTTTTACTATAAACTTGCTTAACTCCTTTCCGTGAGTCCTGGAATTCCCAGTCTACATTTAAGAATTTTTCCTTTATCCTGGACCTCTCTCTCACACTAGTAGACCTATAGTCTGTCACTGAGATCTGGCTCTCTACTTATGATACTGCATATCCTCTCTGGATTCTCTCTGCTCCTGGTTGTACATTCACGCTTGCCTATGCACTGGTCTTGGAGGGGAATTAGGATACTCCTTGTTCCCTGATGCTATGTCTAGACTTTTTTTTTTACCTCATTGCTCAAAACCTCTCTTTAGAAATTTACTTAATTTAAATTTCTTGACTTTTGCCAAAAAATTATCTTATTTTAAAGACGTAATTGCTTGAGAATCTGTTTAGGAATAATTAGAGGTTTAGTTTTTTTTTTTTTTTAATATATATTTTAGCTAAGGAGGAAAGACATTTCAAGAAGAATTCAGGCTAGATTTGAGTCATTTGCGTTTCACAAAATATTGCTTAAAATGATCATTTGTTATTCAATAACCTGCATTTAGTGAATATGTTATTTCCATGGTTTTGAACAAGGAGTAGAGTTTACTCTTTAAAGTCACTTTTCAGGGCAGAAATTATGTTGCCTACTTGAAAGTTTCCTGCCTCTTATTTTACCCTACATTTCAGGTGTCTATGGGTATGATCAGAATGATTGACTATCCAAGAAATGCTAAAATAAGACCTGTCTCAAAACATTTTAAAAATATGAAATTTAAATTGGTATGCCCATAGATGTATATGTTGCTAATTAGCTTTTAGATTTTCATTTGCTTATTTGTATTACATACACCCAAGAAAGTGTGTTGCCTCTTGGGAAAACCTGTGTAGGTAGCATCTTTTTCTACATATATTGGATGTTTTTTTAAAATAATTATTCACCTTAGTAAAATACAGGATATGAAGGCATACAAGTTGCTGCTATAGGAGAGGTGAATATGTTTGAAAATGTGTGAGTCACTGAATAATTAATAGATCAAATTTTATATAAAAAGAACAGAACTCATATGTTGTATGCTAACCCAAATAGGAAAAGACAACTTTCTCTTAATTCACCAAAATAACTTCATTTTCTATTAGTTTAATTTTTTCTTCTTTAAGCAAACATTTTAAACTTTCTATTATTCACTTTTAGATACTTAGAAACTTCAAATAGATCATGGTGTAAAAGTTATAAATCATTACCACTCTATGTAGATTGCACCTTGTGCCAAATAGGAAACCATGGCTATGGATTAAATTACTTGCCTGCGCATAGCATATTCAAGAAAATGTTTGAGTATATATGCATGTAGTGTTTGTATCTAACATGAATACTGAGGGCAAAACTAGAATTATAATACTATTAACTTGTCACAGTCTGGTTTTTTTTGTGTTCTGCCTTTGATCCAAGAAAGGTTTCGACAGGGTCTAAGATCTTTTTATTATTTATACGACTCAACTTAGATTTTTACAAATGTCTTTTCCTGCAGAAATAGAAATTTAAAACTACCTAGCATTTTTTATGAGGTTTAAGTTAGTGATTAATTAAAAGCCAACTATCTAGTCTCAAGTGAATTTTTTTTCCTGAATAAATGTGTGTTCAATTCAGAGATAACATGGTACATTGGAAAGGATGCTGGATTTGAAGTTAGAGGATCAGGCTCTGCCATTTAAAACCAATGAAGTCTTAGGTATGTTAATCTATAAAGTGAGGGGAATGTCCTAGATGACTCTAGGGTCACTTCCTCAACTAAAAATCTGTGATTCAATTGTTATTGTTTGACTGTAGGGTAATTTCATTTAGCAAGACAACCAAACTATTGTCATCTCTCATCTCTCACATTAAGCATTCTCCATAAGGAATACAGACATCCACATTACAGATAGGTATTGAACCATGCCACTGGCATTGAGTTTGGGACACCATTCTGTTGAGAAATCAAAAATGAACAGACCTTCAATAAGCACCTGATAGTATTTTTTTTTCTGGTGCCAAAATTCCTTTTTTTTTTTTTTGGAGGATAGGACCACCATGAATGAGTGCCACAATAAAACATTTAAAAATATTGTGACCATATAAAAAATTGTACCATATAAACTAATATCATACAGTGATAATAGATACAATTATAGTATTTGGTAAAGCTCTGGAGAGGAGAAACGTGCAAATGCAAATAAAGATGAATTTGACACATACTGAACCGGCAGATTTTGAAGTTTGTCACATAAATATTTTCATTCTATATTTTAAGATAAATATATTGCAGTGATACATATAAGTGTGTGTTTGCATGCATGTGTGCACGTGTATCATCTCTGGGATTATAATATAGGGTTCACTGGTATAGGGAACTCCATGTGGAGAAACTCTTACTGATTCAGATCAAACATGACAAGGTAACAGTCTCTATTAACATTTATTAAGCCCTAATATGTATCAAGCACAGTGCTTGGTGCTGGAAAAGAAAGGCAGAAAACCAAAGCAACAGTCCCTGCTCTCAAGGATCTCATGGCTAGTCTGATTTGTGATTTATAATTTTAGAGTTGCCTGGGGGCACTGAGAGTTAAGTAATTTCCCTCAGCTCTGTGTGGGTCGTAGGCAAGATTAGAACTCGTCTTCCTTATTCCAAGACTAATCATCTGCGCTGCCTCTCTGTAAAGTTTACACACTTCTATACATGCCAGCCTCATCATAATTCAAATCCTTAAAAAAAATGTCATCTACTATGACAAATAGTCTCAAATGTCATCTACTATGACAAATAGTATGGTGGGTAAAGTGGAAAGGGTACTAAATTTTAGAGTACAGGGGTTTAGGTTCAAATTTCAGCTCGGCTATTTCTCCCAGTGTGGCCTTAGATCACGATCCTCTGTCTTCCCCTATCTTACCTTCCCCCTTTTACTTGCTTCCCCCATGTCCTTCCTTCCTTCCTTTCCCCTTTTGGACTTTCAGACAAGAAGGCAACAAGGGGAGGGGAAGGGACTTTTTTTCTTTTTCCAGAGAAGAAAATAGCAATCGATAAGAGACAATTGTTATTTTTTAAGGTCAGCTGTCTTCCTTAGCTTTAGATCTAACAAACCTTACTTTCATTAGCAGATATTGATTGATAATAGGATAAAATAAGGTAACACATAAAGTGCTATACAAACATTAAAGTACACTCTAAATGCTAGTATTATAATTGCTATTTTTAGCCATACTGTATAATACAAAAATTTCTGAGTTTACTTAAAAAGAAATTAACATTTTACAGAATTTCATTGGAGGAAAATAAATGCCCTTTGCTTGTACCTTTGACATTCTTACCTGACCGACTATTTAGGTATTGTGCTGTATAGAACAGGATGCCATCCGTAGAACGAGGCTGAAACTGTATCTGAATATATGTCTTTTGTCGAATATGAAAGGGAGTGAATGACATCCACGATGATTCATTATTTCTGAAAGATGGATCACTTATAGATAAGGCTACAAAAAAAAGATCAATAAAATTCTCTGTGAATCATTTGTTGTCAGAAATTGGTATGAATTGAATACTCATGAATTGCCCACCCGATTCTGACATTTTCAAAAGCTTTATTATATGACTGAATGGCCCGATAGGGAATCTACTTTTTAAATAATATGCTCCTTCCTTTGAGTTATTTTTGGCACAGGGTCCTTGATAATTTATGAGCCTACATTATAAATGAGATTCTATTAACTAATAAAGTCGTTCTAATATTTCTGATCGCTATGCCCTTTGGACAAATTAGGTAGGCAATTCTTGTCTTCTAAGTGGTTGCGTGTCAATGACTGGCCCCTTTTCTAGGTCTAAAAAGACACAGCTTGTCTTTCCAAAGTGCTGTCTTCAAAACATGCTTCATTTGTTTTCATTATAGTTTTTGTAGAGACACTTAGAAATATTACTCTAATTCAAAGATAGGGAAACAATTACATCATATGTAGATCCCTTCATAAATTGAGTGATGCTGAAGTCATACATCAAAACATTTTTATCATAATTGAGGGCTTTGTACATATTAATGGAACACTCATCAAAAGAAAACATGGAAACTTTTCATACATCCCACTTAGACCCTCAGTCCCATGAAAACAAAACAAAGACAGAATAGAAAAAGAGCAACAGTTCATATGAATAGTCTTTAAGGTTTGCTTTCTGTTTTGGGGTTCAGGTATGCACTCTACACTCTTATAAGCAGAGTTTGTTAAAGGTGTTTATGATCTTTGTAACTGTCAAGATGCCTTCCAAGCCACACATTTTAAAACCATGACAAAAGGATAGGAAAACACAAGAATTTTAAAGCAAATTTTTTTTTCTTTTCTTTATGTGTGTATGAGTTATTTCCTGGATGAAAGGAAAATAAACTCAACAGGGAAAAGTACAGTGATGAGTCTTATGTCTTTGGGAGGGGAAGTATGCTTGAGTGGATAGAGAGGCAAGTTTGAAACCTGAAAGACCTGCATTCTACTCCTGCCACTGATATATATTATTTATAAGAGCAATTCACTCACTCTCTCCATACTCTAGGCAGTTTCTTTAAGACTATAACTTTTATATAAAATCCTGACCTTCATTGGTAAAGAGAATTTCCTCACCTAGGAGATCACAATCCCAATGAAATTATATGTCTAGCTGCTATCCTTATATCACAAATAAGAGGAAGAAAAGACTAGCCATATAGTCATGCATTGATGAAATGTGTATATTAATTAACCAATGAGCACCTATTAAGGACTTCACTAAAAGTGCTAGGTATTGTGCTTGTACACAAGAACTATTCTCTCATGTCAATCTCCCTTCAGATTGTGACAAAATAATGACACCAAAAACATTTGATAAAATAACCTGTAAAACATTTTACTCTGGTAGTCTCCCCACTTTCTGCAGTGAGGAAAGAGCTTTTCTTCTCCAGACTTGATTTTTCCCTACTATTCAGTTAGTAAATATGGGCACTTTGTGGATATAAATACAAATGAAAACAAAGACAGACCCCATCCTCAAGGGGCTTAAAATCTAATTAGGGAAGATAACACAACAAAGGAAGTTGAAAAGGGAAGAAAAAATGGTGCATGGCCAGGAAGCAAGCTGGAGTGAAAAGCAGGGTAGCTAGTGAGGAATGGGGAGAAGGCTGTGCTGAGTGCCTTTTCCTTAAGTAGAGGCCTTGAAGACCATGGCTCTGCCCTCCAGTCATAAGGGACAGGTAGAGTATGGATAAGATAGGGCAACAGAGTAGATTCAGTCTTTCAGCTTAATGACATTTCCCAATGATGATTTTCCTGGGGAAGGAAGGCATGGTGATGAGATCCAAAAAAGTCTAAAAGCACTACAGCTAGTGGGAAATGGACAGAAACGCCATCCTGAAGACCCCTCTTTAAGTATCAGCCTTGAAATTTCAATTTCAACTTCCTTTTAGTGCTCTTTTCATATATAGTTTATTTAAATTTTTCACTTATACATTTGTAGTATATATTTCAGCAAAATTAGATTAAAGAACATGATCCTAGGATAAATATGAATAGGACAGTCACAAATTGGGAATGTAATTATATACATAATTCTATCATTACGTTAAGTACTGATTAAATTTCATTAGAATACTAAGTCTAAGGCTATCAGATTTGGAAAGGCCATTCAGGAAGGCAAACAAAAAACAATTTAAGCATCAAAGAGCAGGTTTTAAGTAAAAACCCTGTCTAAATTAAGCACAAGCTTTCTCCCTTAAACTACTTTTTGTTGTAATTCAGTTGTTTCAGGCCAACTCTTTGAGACTTCATTTGGGATTTTCTTGGCAAAGATGCTGGAGTGGTTTGCCATCTCCTTCTCCAGCTCATTTTAAAGATAAGAAAAATGAGACAAACAGGAATGGTTTTTTTTTTCAGGGTCACACAGGAAATGTCTAAGGCCAGATTTGAACTCAGGAAGATGAATCTTCCTCACTCCAGGCTCAGTACTCCATCCACTGTGCCATCTAGCTGCCCCTACCTATTACCTATTTTTATGATTAGTAATATTGACAGGTGGGTGGCACAGTTTATAAAACACTTGATCTCAAGTGAGGAAGATGGGTTCAAATCTAGTCTCAGATGCTATCTGTGTGACCTTGGGCATGTGACTTAGCCTCAGTCTCAGTTTTCTTAATTGTAAAATGGGAATAAAAATAAAATCTAACAGAATTGTTATGAAGATCAAAGGAGGTAATATCTGCAAAAACTTAGTACACAGCTTGGCACATAGGAGGTGTTTAGTAAATGCTTCTTCCTTTCCCTTCTTTTCTGCAATGGAGTTAGACCCAATTTCATCATCAATGTGAAGAGTACTACTGTGTGACAGTAGGAGCATACCTTAAAATTTCATAGGTCTGTGGATGAAAAGGTTTCATGGTGAAGTGAATAAAGGAGTCCATTTTGAAGTCAGCATAACTTAGGTTTAAATCCTGCCTCTGATACACAAGCTCTGTGAGCTTGGACAAGTCACATACTATCAATGCCCCAGTCACTGCTTTCAATCAATGTTATAGAGTTGAAGATCTTACAAGCTGATGAAGTCACAGGTCATTGCTCCCCACAGAATCATAGATTTAAGAGGTGGGAGGGACCTGAGAGTCCAGTCTCTCACGTGAGTAAACTGAAACCCAATGAGTTTAAGTCAATTTCCCAGGGTCATGTAACCCGTAAGTGTCTGAGGCAGGATTTGAATATGTCCAGTTCCTTGTTCCCTAAAAACAAAACAGCAGCAACTCATATAAGGGGTCTCTGGTCTTTTAAATGTATAGAGGCTATTGCACAAGTCCAAACAGCTCTATTTCTATTCAGGATATCAACCAATAAACATTTACCAAGTGCCTACTGTGTTTCAAGCACTGTATTAAGTTCTATAGATAAGATGGATAAAAAGAGGGAGGGCACTAGAATTCAGAAGGATTGAGATAGGCTTCCGTGTAGAATTTTAGCTGGGATTTGTAGGAAGCAAGAGAAAGCAATAGGCAGAGGCAAAGGAAAGCACTCCAGATGTGAGGGACAGCCAGAGAGTGGGTGGGTGGGAGGGAGAGAAAGAGGGAGGGGGAGAGACAGGGAAAGGGAGAGACAGGGAGAGGGAGAGAAGAAAATAAGATGAAGGGAAATATAAAGTACTAATCATAACTGTGAATGTGAATGGATGAACTCATCCAAAAAAAAAAAAAACCAGAATCAAGTAGCAGAATTGATTAGAAACCAGAATACAAAAATATGGCATTTACAAGAAACACACTCAAAATAGAAAAGATGCATATAGAGTTAAAAAGAGGGTCTAGAGGAGTATCAGTTATGCTTCATTTAAGTAAACAAGGCAGGTATAGGAATCCTGACCTCAGACAAAGCAAAAACCAAAACAGACCTAATTAAAGGGATAACCATATTTCCTAAAAAGTACCAGGCAATGAAGTAATATCAGTACTAAATATGTATGCATCAAATGACATAGCATCTACTAGTTAAATGAATTAAAGGAGGCAGTAATAAAACTATACTGGGGGGACTTCCATTCACCCCTCTCAGAATTAGATAAATCTAAACATAAAATAAGAAGGAAATTAAGGAAATGACATGATATGATAAGACTTCTAAAGAACATGTCACAAGAATATAAAGGAGTATTCCTTTCTTCTCTATTGTGCATGGTACCTTCACAAATCTGACCATGTACTATGACATAAAAACCTCACAACAAAATGTAGAAAAGTAGAAATATTAAATTTCTACACAAAAATGAAATGAGAACAACATTCAGTAAAGGGCCTTGGGATCTTCGATTGAAAATTTGGGGAACTAGATGATCTAATCTTAAAGAACATGTGGGTCAAAGTTAAGCAGAGAAACAACTTTGTTACAGACAATGACAACAATGAGAAAATATACCAATTTGTGGTGTGCATTCAAAGCAGTACTTAGGGGAAAATTGATTTCTCTAAATTTAATCCAATAAAAGAGAAAGAACAGATCAATAAATTAGGCACCCAGCTAAAAAAAAAAACTAGAAAAAGAATGAATCAAAAATCCCCAATTAAATACCAAAATATAAATCCTGAAAAATCAAAGGAGAGATTAATAAAATTGAAAGTTGAAAGCCCATTGAACTAATAAATAAAACTAGGAGTTGGTTTTATGGGGGGAAAAGAGATAAAGCATTGGCTAGTTTGATTAGAAAAAAGAAAAACAAATTACCAGTATCAAAAATGAAAAGGTAAGTGTACCACCAATGAAGCTGAAGCAATTATTAGGAGCTATTTTGCCTAATTTTATGCCAAAAAGACTAACACTCTAAAGAAAATAAATATTTACCAAAATATAAATTGCCTAAATTAATAGAAGAAATAGAAAACATGATTTTTATGTTAGAAAAAGAAATTGAGCAAAGCATAAATGAATATCTTAAGGAAAAAATATCCAAGACCAGATGGAAGAAAAATTCCATTTAAAGTTACTGTAGACTTTATAAAATTATTTTGGAGTTTACCTGCCAAGACAAACCCAGGAACTATATGAACACAATCACAAAACACTTTTCATGCAAATAAAGTCAGGGATAAATAATTGGAAAAATATCAGTTGCTCATGTGTAGTCAAGCCAATATAATAGAAATGACAATTCTACCTAAATTAATTTACTTATTCAGTGCCATTTCAATCAAACTAACAAAAAATTATTTTATAAAGCTAGAAAACATAATAAAATTCATCTGGAGGAACAAAAGGTTAAGAATGTCAAGGAAATTAATCAAAAGTAAGAGAAGGTGGTCTAGTTGAACCAGAACTAAAACTGTTATAAACAGCAATCAATCATCAAGACTATTTGGAACTAGCTAAGAAAAAGAGTGGTGAATGAATGGAATAGGTTAGGTAACAAGACATAGTAGTCAATGACTACAGTAATCTCCTTTTTGATAACCCAAAGACTCCAGCTTCTCAGATAAGAACTCACTATTTGACAAAAACTGCTGGGAAAATCGGAAAATAGCATAGCAGAAACAAGACATAGACCAACATCTTACACTGTATACCAAGATAAGGTCAAAATGGATAAATGATTTAAACATAAAGGGTGAGACCATAAGCAAATTAGGAGAGCAAGGAATGATTTATCTGTCAAATCCATGGAAAAGGGAAGAATTTATGACCAAACGAGAGATAGAGAACATTATGAAATGCAAAATGGATAAATTTGATTACATGAAATTAAAAAGGTTTTGTACAAAGTCAATGCAACCAAGACCAGAAGGAAATCAGAAAGCTGGGAAACAATTTTTACAACCAGTGTCTCTGATAAAGCCCTCATTTCTAAGCTATATAGAGAAATGAGTCAAATTTATAAGAATCCAAGTCATCCCCCAAGTGATAAATGATCAAATATGAACAGGCAATTTTCAAATGAAGACATTAAAGCTATCTATAGCCATATGAAAAAATATTCTAAATCACTATTTTTTTTTATGAGGCAAGTAGAATTAAGTGACTTGTTCATTATCACACAGCTAGTAATCGTCAAGTATATGAGGCCATATTTGAACTCAGGTCCTCCTGACTCCTGAGTCAGTGCTCTATCCATTATGCCACCTACCTGCCCCTCTAAATCACTATCGATTAAAAAATTGCACATTAAACATCTCTGAGGTACCACCTCACATCTATCAGATTGGTTGATATGACAAAAATGGAAATGGCAAATGTTAGAGAAGATGTGGAGAAAATTGGAACACTAATACATTGGTGGTGGAACATTCTAGAGAACTTGGAACTATGCCCAAAGGGCTATTAAACTGTGCGTACCCTTTGATCCAGCAATACTACCGCTAGGTCTGTATCCCAAACAGATCATTAAAAAGGGAAAAGGACCTAAATGTGTGAAAATATTAATAGTAGCCCTTCCCATGGTGGCAAAATATTGGAAATTGAGGGGATACCCATCAAGTGGGGAATGGTTGAACAAACTGTAGTATATGAATGTAATGGAATACTATTGTGCAATAAGAAATGATGATTTTGAAAAAAAAACCCCAAACCTATAAAAACTTTTACAAACTGATGCCAAGTGAAATGAGCGGAACCAGGAAAAATATTGTACACAGTAACAACAACATTGTATATTGACCAACTTTGATAGACAGCTCTTTTCAGTAATACAATGATCTGAGACAATTCCAAACTCATTATGGAAAATGCTATCCACATTCAGAGAAAGAACTATGAAACTGGAATACATATTGATATTTTTTCTTTGTATGCGTGAATGTGTGTGTTTCTCATGGTTTTCCCCTTTTGTTCTGTTTCTTCTTTCATAATATGACTAATGTGAAAATATGTCCAATATGATTGTACATGTATAGCCTATATCAGATTGCTTGTTGTCCTGGGGAAGGGGAGGTAAAGGAGGAAGGGAGGAAAAAAATTTGGAACTCAAAATCTTATAAAAGTGAATATTAAAAAATAAATAGAATTAAAAAAAAATAAATCTTAACTGCTCCTGGGTAGGTTGAGCTAATATAATAAAATTTATATTTCTGTCTAAATTAATTTATTC
The DNA here is from genome assembly GCA_028658325.1 of Potorous gilbertii. Lineage (NCBI taxonomy): Eukaryota > Metazoa > Chordata > Mammalia > Diprotodontia > Potoroidae > Potorous > Potorous gilbertii. Next base: position 346,272,365 of record CM053770.1, read on the forward strand.
CTTTAATGCCATATCAATAAAATGATTAAGTAATTACTTTAAAGCACTAGAAAACAATAACAATTTACCTGGAAGAAAAAAAGGTAAAGAATATTAATAACTGATAAAAAAAATGGAGGAAGGAGGTCTAGTAGTACCAGATTTCAAACTAAATCACCAAAATAATTTGGAATTAGATAAAAACTAGAGTAGTTAGTCAGTGGAATAGATTAGATATATGATATACAGTAATAAATGACCAAAGCAATCTACTGTTTGATAAACCAAAAGATCCAAGCTTTTGGGGCAAGAACTCACTATTTGAGAAAACTGTTGGGAAAACTAGAAAGTAGTCTGACAGAAACTGAGCATATAGCAACATCCCACTCTGTATACCAAGATAAGGTCAAAATGGATACCCAATTTAGACATAAAAGGTGATATAATATGCTAATTAGGGGTACATGGAAAAATTACCTATCACATCTATGGATAAGGGAACAGTTTATGACCAAACAAGAAACAGAGAAGATAATGAGATATAAAATGGACAGTTTTGATTACATGATATAGTTAGTCAAATTAGAAGGAGAAAGGAAGCTGGGGGAAAATTTACAACATATTTCTCTGATAAAGACCTTATTTCTCAAATATATAGGAACTTACCCAAATTTATAAAAATAAGAACCATTTTCCAATTAAAAAATGGTCAAAGGATATGAACAAGCATTTTTCAGTAGAAGAAATAAAAGCTATCAATAATCATATGAAAAATGTTCTAAATAATGAATAATTCAAGAAATAAAAACTAAAACAACTTTCACATAATACTTCACATGTACCAGATTGACTAACATGAAGGTAAAAGAAAATGATAAATGCTAGAGTGAATGTGGAAAAATAGGTAGACTAACGCACTGTTGGTGGAGTGGTGAACTGGTCTAACCATTCTGCGGAACAATTTGCAATGATGTCCAAAGGGCTGTAAAATGGTGTACTCTACCACTATTGGGCTTATATTCCAAAGAGATCAAAGGAAAAGATCTATATGCACAAAAGTGTTTAAAGCATTTTTTTTTTGTGGTGACCAAGATATGAAAACCAAAGGGATACCTGTCAACTGGGGAAATGGCTGAATAAATTGTGATGGAATATGATTGTGCTATAAGGCAACGATTCTTAAAGGGTGGTGGTGGTGGGGGGTGTTGTGTAACTGAATGCAGGGGTTGTGAAAAATTTAGCAAGAGAAAAAGGTTTCTGAATGCATGACCAAAAATTAATTTAAAATCAAATCTGAGGAATTTCTGGTAGTACTTGCCCATGTTTCTTCTAGCTACTTTGCTGCAGCCTTGATTCTGAATACATATGTGCAATTTGTACTGTGCATGCTGTCACACTACACAATATCAACAAACACTGCCAGAAACACCGTGGCTCAGATTTGAGACTACCGTATGTTATGAATTGCAGTGTTTTTACTGTTAATACAAAGTTTTCTGTTGTTACAGAAACGTAACAGTTGACTTATGGAAAATAAAGACTTCTAATATCTTTCTAGCATCTTCCTCAGCATACAAGTATCAAATTTGTATATCTTTGGATTGTATTGTGTCAGAATGTTTGATTTTAAAAACTTCTGATATCTCCTTTTACAGAAACATAAGAGTTTAATTCCAGTAAGTAAAGATAAAAGCTCTTTAATAATTTCTCCACCATCACTGTTGTATGCGTATGTAAGTGTGAACAGCATTTTTTAAAAATTAAGCACAAACAAATGTAATTTCATAAAATAAAGCTGGTGTTTGAGAAATTATTAGAAATATTTATTTACATTTTAGGACAAAAATTTTTTTTTGTTACACATGAGTGGCTAAGTTTAGACCGAGGAGGCAAAAATACTGAGGACAATGTGGGAGAGTCTTTCTGCTACCAGATTGTAGTACACTTAAATTGACAAGAAAAAGAAAATATGTCGAATCATGTGGCTCTCAAGAGGGCGAAATTTCAACAGATTATATTTTTGACTGAGCAGAAATCCAATTTTGTAAATTTTTTTTTTGTAATGGCTTATGACTTTCAAAACTGTGTTATTTGTTGGACATTTTTGAAAAATTCAATGATTTAAATATTGCCTCAAGGAAAAAAGCGTAATATTTATGTTAAAAGATAAAATTGAAAGTTTTACTAAAAAATGTTAACATATAGAAGAATAGGGTGAAAAATGGTTCTTTAGAAATGTTTATAGCTACAGATGATTTTATAATTGAAAATAACCTTCCCAAAGATTTAATTATAAGACTTATAATCGATCATCTGAAGTGCCTGAAGACACAGTTTAGAAACACTTCAAATTTTGATTCTAAAAAACTAAGTTGAATTCATAAACCATACTCAACTGAAATAAAAAAAGTCACCTGCCATTAAAATTTCAAGAAAAATTTACAGTCATCAAGCAACATGAGTTTAAAACCTGAGTTTCCTAAAAAAAATTGTTAAATGAATTTTGGTTTGGCATTAGGAGAGAATTTCCAACCATTTCTGAAATGACCCTAAACAGACTTCTGCCATTTTGTATTATGTATTTAAGCAGAGAAGCATTCTCAGCATTGGTGATTATAGCAACCAAAATATTGACCAAGTCTGAAAAACAGTGAAGATATTCTACATCCTGCCGTGTCAAATATTCTGCCAAGATTTAGTTCTTTATGTAAAAATTAACAAGCACTTCCATCTTTTTTGTATGGAAATTTGTTTTTGTCTTTAATAAATGGTAAAATTATATATATATATATATATATATACCAAAGAATTGTTTTAAAATAAATTTATGATTTATTATCAGTAAATGACTTGGATACCTGTCTTATATAACTATATGCCTAGAGTAACAAAAATTTCTTGGGCAAAAAGGTATTGTGAGTGGAAAAACTTTAAGAAGCACCATATTAGAAATAGCTAGAGAAATGGCTTCAGAGAAGCTGAGAAGACCTCTATGAATTGATACAGATTGAAGCAAACAGAACCAGGAGATTACTGTACACAGTAATGGTAATCAACTGTGAAAGACTTAGTTACTCTGATCAATACAATGATCCATGAAATTCCAAAGGATTCATGACGAAACACGCTATCCAACTGCAGAAAAAGAGAGAGAACTTATGGACTTTTAGGGCAGATTGAAGTATATTTTTTGACTTTACTTTTCCTGCTTCTTTTCCCCAATACGGATGCTATGGAAATGTTTTTCATGACTTCAGATGTATTGTTATATGCTTGCCTTCTCAATGGATGGTAGAGGTGCTAGAAGGAGGGAAAGAATTTGGAACTCAAAATTAAAAATTTTTTTTTAAAAAAGACATGAAGTCAAAGGGCAGATTGCTCTTTTTTGCCTCTGCATCATTGCTAGGAGATCAGATTGACAGCAGGAGTTAGGAGTTTCCTTGCACTGGCACAGGTAAAAGTAGTTTCACAGGCCCCTAGCAGTTTTCCTTCATGAAAATTTTATTGTCAAGGAGAAGCACCAGGGCTTACTGGATAGAGAGAAGGTCTCAGAACCAGAGTTTATGGTCATCCTCTAATACATCCTTGTTGGAGGACCCTGGGCAAGTCTCTAAGTGTTGCAGGCAATTCTCAGGCTACAAGATGTGGGCAAGGTATCCATGTACGGGAAGGATTTTTCTCATCCAGGAGTTTCCCATTGCTAGTGAAATCACAGGTCTGTTCTCCATCACTTTCCTAACAATGATTAGGAAGAGGATGAAGGCTAGAAAACAATTAGTTCCAGGACTGCCTTGAACTAATAATAGTTTTCTTGTGGGCTTGGGAAATTCAGTTTCTTACTTGGTTTGCTGAAAAGCTCCTGTTTTTTCTCCCATATAATGTATACAGGTTTTACAAAGAGTTCACAAATATAAGTGTATATTTTTAAAAGTGCAATGGAGATTTCTAGTCTTTTTTAGCTGCAGTTGTCAAAGCAAGCAGAACCTACAAAGCTATTCGAAAGTGGAGTGGTACTAATGATAACTTTTTGGTTTGTCTACAACCTCCCAAAGCATCATCATCCACCTAGCTAGTGATACATTCTTTAGTTTTTAAGAGATTTTTTTTTAGTGAGGTCCAGACTTGCCATAGTGAATCATCAGAAAGTCACACTGACTTAAATAGAACCTGGGCCTTAGTACAAGCTCAGGGTGAAAGGCTGCTTACAAAGACAATTTCTTCTGTCAAGGATCACAGAGCTGTATTTCACATGAGGTATCCTCCCAACCATGACAAAGTAGACTGCAAAGGGGAACTCAATTACCCCCAAAGGATCCTTGTTCCTGGGAGTATGTAGCCAGATAGGCTTGATGACTATATCCAACTGGTTCCTTTGCTTTAATATAGCTTCTGAGTCTTTTTTGATCTCCAGAATTTCAGAAGAATGTAGAGTTTGGTCTGAGTCACTCAAAGGACACACATAGTGAAGAACACAAAATCTTAGAGGACATCCTATGCAGCTCTCACCTGAAATATGAATCTCCTCCAGTTAAGGCAGGTAGGTGGTCTAGCACATAGAACATTAAGCCTGGAGTCAGGCGGACCTGAGTTCCAATCTAATCTCAGTCACTTACTAGCTGTATGACCTTGGGCAGGTCACTTCACCTCTGTGTTCTTCAGTTTCCTTAATTGTAAAATGGAGATCACAATGCTGCCTACTTCACAGGGTTATAAGAATCAAATGAGATAAAATTTACAAAGTGCTTAGTGCAGTATTTGGTACACAGTAATACTTAATAAATGCACCATCCTTTCCCTCTTCATCATCCAATCTACTGTTGAATATTTCTAGTGATGGAAACTCACTGTCTCCCAAAAGAAGTGTATTTCAATTTTATATTGTGTAAAATGCTTGTCCTTGTGTTAAGTAAAAAATCTGCTTCTCTCTTACTTTCATGTAGTGATTCTGCTTCTGCCCTTTGTGGTCAAGTAGAACATTCTTAATCTTTCCTGTCTATTTGGTCAAACCAACAAGAATTTATTGTGCTATGTGCTGGGGTTACAACAAAAGATTAAAAAAATAAACAACAACAACAACAAAAAACCAGTCCCTTTCCTCAGGGAGATCACCTTGTAATGAAAGAGATAATATGGAAACAACTACATGCAAACATAGTAAATACAAGATGAATTGAAGCTAATCTCAGAGGAAAGACACTAAGATTTAAGGGGGAGTGGAAATAATTTAAGGTATTTGAAGGTAACCATCATGCTCCCTCCTACAATTTTTCTTTCCCAGGCTAAGTATTCCTAGTTCCTTCAAATGTTTTTCAGTTCAAATGGTTTTGAATCCTCTCAGCATCCTGACTGTCCTGTTCTAGGTTGGTTCCAGTTGGTCAATGTCCCATGAAACATTTTGTGGTCAGAACTGAACATATACTCTTGGTCAGAGATGTCAAATAAATGCTGTGGGAGCTAGATGAAAAAGTAACCAGGAATTATTTAGCAAAATAAATAAGAATATAATGGATTATAGAAAATGTTAATATGGAGTTTCCTAAATAAAAATTCAGGGACCCTTAGGTATGGATTAGTGGATTCTGCTTTTATTTGAATTTGACACCCTTGCTTTAGGTTCGGTTGATCAGCAGTAGATTAGGATTTATAACTTCTTTCATTCATTGTAGGCCTATTAATGTAGTCTAAAACAGCAATAGCTTTCTGTCTCCCATGGCATATTTTTGATATTTATTGTGATCACTAAGTTCACTAAGCCCAAAAAGTTTTTTGTTTTTTTTTTAAATACCAACTGTTGGTTAGGTGTATTAGAGTGGGAAGAGAACTTATGTTGGAGTCACAGGACATGAGATGGAATTGTTTTTTACTACCCATGAGACAGTGGGCAAGTCATTTAAGCATTCTGGATTCCAGTTTCCAAGTCTATGAAATGAGCAAATTGGACTAAGTCAGAGGGGAAGAACCTGTGACTCAAGGCCACATGTAGCCTTCTAGGTCCTCAAGTGCAACTCCTTGTCTGAATCCAAACCTCACAGAACAAATCTTCTTTTTTTTTTTTTTTTTTTTTTTTTTTTTTTTTTTTTTTTTTTTTTTTTTTTTTTTTT
>CM053770.1:346278944-346316742 GCA_028658325.1 Potorous gilbertii
CCTAATGACTTCTCTTTGCTGTTTACCTTTTCATGCTTCTCTTCATTCTTGTGTTTGAATTTTGTGTTTGTATTTGAAAATTTTCTTTTCAGCTCTGGTCTTTTCATCAAGAATGCTTGAAAGTCCTCTATTTCATTGAAAATCCATATTTTCCCCTGAAGTATTATACTCACTTTTTCTGGGTAGGTGATTCTTAGTTTTAGTCCTAGTTCCTTTGACTTCTGGAATATCATATTCTACACCCTTCGATCCCTTAATGTAGAAGCTGCTAGATCTTGTGTTATCCTGATTGTATTTCCACAATACTTGAATTGTTTCTTTCTAGCTGCTTGCAATATTTTCTCCTTGGCCAGGGAACTCTGGAATTTGGCCACAATGTTCCTAGGGGATTCTCTTTTTGGATCTCTTTTAGGTGGTGATCAGTGGATTCTTTCAATATTTACTTTGCCCTCTGGTTCTAGACTATCAGGGCAGTTTTCCTTGATAATTTCATGAAAGATGGTGTCCAGGCTCTTTTTTTGATCATGACTTTTAGGTAGTCCCATAATTTTTTAATTGTCTCTCCTGGATCTATTTTCCAAGGTCAGCTGCTTTTCCTATGAGATGTTTCACATTGTATTCTATGTCTTCAAACTTTTGGTTTTGTTTTCTAACTGCTTAGTTTATCTCATAGTCATTCATTTCACTGAACTTGATTCTCATTTTCAGAGAACTGTTTTGTTCAGTGAGCTTTTGAATCTTCTCCTCCATTTGGCTAATTCTGCTTTTTAATGCCTCCTTCTCCTCATTGGCTTTTTGGATCTTTTTTTCCAATTGAATTAGCCTCTTTTTCAAGGTGTTATTTTCCTCAGCATTTTTTTGATTCTCCTTTAGCAAGCTGCTAACTTGCTTTTCAAGCTCTTCTATTGCCTGAGCCTAATTTAAGTTCACTTTGGAGGCCCTGGAAGCAGAGGTCTTAACTTCCTGTGACAGTAAGCCCTGTTCTTCCTCATCTGAAAGGATGAGAGGAGACACCTGTTCACCAAGAAAGTAACCATCTATGGTCTTATTTTTTTCCCTTTTTTGGGCATTTTCCCAACTAGTTCCTTGACTTCTAAATCCTTTATCAAAAGGAGGGGTCCTAGTGCTTCTCCTCTCCCCAGTACAAGGCTGAGGTTCAGATCAGCTGCTCAATTCTATCAGAAGCTTTAAGCTGAGTTGCCTGGACAATGAACCCAGGCTGCTTTCATGGCCACCATAGCTACTCACCTCCTGCTGCTGTTGCCACCTCTGCTGCCACCTCGGGTCAGTACTGTGGGAACCCTGGTGTCCTCTCTTCCAGCTGGGAAAGCCCTCCTACACTGACCTTTGGAGCTTTCTTGGTTCCTTGTGAATTGAGGGATCTGGGACCCTCCCTACCGGGAATTCTGCCCTGGAGGTCTGTTCAGGTCTTGTTTTGCACAATGCTGTGCAAGCAGGGCTGGGCTCTGCTCAGCATCTCATGAGATAGACCTTTCCTGTTGGACTTCCTGGTTACCCTTGTCTGGAAACCTCTTTCATTCTGTTGTTCTGTGGCTTCTGCTGCTCTAGAGTTCATTGACAGTCATTTTTTACAGGTATCTTGTAGGCTGTGGGGTAAGTGCTAGAATATATGTATCTTTCTGGTCTGCCATCTTGACTCTGCCCTCAGGAAGATTTATTCAGAAGGTCGTTTTTCTACATGTTGGATCTTGAGGCCTCACTGTTCCCATCTGACTGGGTCAGAATAGATATACAGTAAGATTCCTTCCGACTCAATCTACAATCCTATTATGACCCAATTAGAGATTGGAAAAAAAAATTATGAGTCTGATTATTTCCATTCAAGAGACATTTATCAAACACCCCCTATAACATTTGAGAATTATGTTGTTTGTAAGGGTGAACTTACAAAGTATATTATAGGAAAAGATATAGATAAAAATTTAGGTAAGTTTATTTAAAGAAAAATTTTAGATTAAAAATAGATAATAAAAATTTCATAGACAAATGAGCAGAAGAATTAGTTTGCTACAACGGAACAAAGCAGTGTTCTATTAAATATATGCCAAAGAGGAAGTGACTAATAAATATATCTGGTAGCCAATGTATTTAGAGGCAAATATTTTGGTTTACTATAAAGAAAAACAGTTTTAAAAATATGTATCCTTCTAGATAGATGGTACTTTTGATATGAAATCCAGGCTAAGCAACTTTGTTACCTTTATAGTTTTTTTTTTTCAAGTTTCTTCCTTCTCTTGATATCCCATCCTTTTCATATTTTTCTGGCTTATAATGCCTCAAATTAGGGCCTATTCATAAATGATGATGTGAAACTCAAAATGTTCTTTGTTAGGTATGAACCTAATAGTTCTAAGATAATATGTCTATGGTCCCTCAAAATAAACTGAACTCCCTACTTTACCCTTCTATATTGGTTCACAATCCCCTCACATCATAGTTCATTCTCTTCTCCTCTATCCCAGTCTCCACTTATTCTTACCAAGGGCTCTATATGTTCTCTATATGTGGCCTTGATTCTATCTCTTCCCATGTTATTTATCAGACTGCCTAAAAGTTATGCTATGTCCCCCTCTGTAATCTTCAGTTTTTCCCTGACTCATTCCTTATTACCTGTGAACATAACCAGATTACCCCAATCCTTGAAAAACACTAATTTGATTCTACCATTCTCTCAAGTTATCACTGTATACCTGTCTTCCCTTTTGTAGCCAAATTCCTAGAAAAAGTTGTCTACACTGATTGAGCTCCAGTCCTGGAACATTGACTGCCTATTGGACATTTTGAATTCAATGATCACAATTCTTCATTACTGTCAGCTAAAATTCACAGGAGGATTTATGGCTATTTCTATGCTAGCTAAGGTCTGTGATAAGCCAGGGCTTTAAAAATTAAAAAAAAAATTATTTTATTCTGAACTTAATAAAACAAGCATTCCCATAACATAGTAGAATTGAAAAACAAAGATGATTGTACATGAAACTGCATATCTATTACAGACAACTCACTGAATACCATTGCTATAATAACCTTAGAGAATGACTTTTATTCATGTCAGTTGGCCCTAACCCTAAATTCCTCCTGGTTTCAAATCAGATTTTTAGCTGAGCTGAATAACTGTTTAAGATCGATGTATTTTTCTTCCACATTTGCTAAATGAAAAATTCTAAATATTAGAATATGATTATGTCATCTCTTTGTTAAAAAATCTTCCAAGACTATCTATGACTTAGACTAGCATTCAAGGATATCTGAACTATGACCCCAAACTATTTTTCCAGGTTTATTTCTCATCTAACAGATGAAGAAACTGAGGTCTAGAAAGGCCAAGTGACTTGACAAAGATCATACAAATCATCAGCATCAGAGAAGGAATTCAATCACAGGTCCTCTGACTCTAAAGCCAATACTCTTTCCAATAAGCTTCAAGTACTTATTATTATACAACTTGCCACATCCCTAGAAGTACTCCTGTGGGGATAGAAAATAGGTGAAGGAATCTACACTACAGTCTCTGTATTGTTTTCTGTGAAGAAGATGTGCCAAGTACTTGTTACGCTGGGGCAATGGCCAGATACAGTGGGGCGACACCCAACCTCTCTGCATGAGGAGGGTATCGTAATGGCTCTCCAACACTGCCATCTTCTGAGCTCTAGATGTTTCACTAGGACCTAGCCCATTAATGACCTTGGCACAAAACCAGGCTCACTCTCAAAAGAACTGGGAAAATACAGTTCTTCCCGTTAGTTTTAATTAATGTGTAAGAGAGCTAGATTCTACCAGGAAGTGGTGCTATCTGGAAAGATCACCATATTTCATTCTCATTCCTGGGGTGAGGCAATGTGGCTTATGTAGTGCTTCCAATTCCGTCTTTCACACTAGTTATGTGACCATGGAGGAGTCACTTAAAATCTCCGAGCCTTTCCTTTTCTTCTGTAAAATGGGGATTCCTACCATACAGATTTGTTGTGAGAATCAAAAGAGATAATGCATGCAAAGTGACTTGTAAACTGTCGAAGAGCTTTACATATTTCTGTCAATTACTTTTATTACCCAAATGGGCATCTAGAACTTATAACATGGAAGCTCCTTTCATCAACCAGGACTCTTAACTAGGGTGAAGGAAGCTGAGGCTAGAGGACCCCAATGGCAACATTCCTGGGGCACCTTTCTCCCTTGTTGAGCTCTTTCTTCTACCCCTTTTCCATATTATGCTGCTTCTTCTAGATGACTATACTTGTAGTAGATAGAAATCTTGGGATGCTGTGAGGCCCCCACTTCCTAGTTTAGTCTACCTCCATTACGCCTTTTCTATGATTTGTTACTTGAAATAGAGAGAGGTTAAAGTGAGTTGCCCAGGGTCATACAACTAGAAAGTGTCAGAAGCAGGTCCAAGCACAGCTCTCTATGTCATGGGGTTTTTACATTGTTATTATATTACTATCGGTGCCACCAGCAGTAAGGAATTCTTCATTTCAATGGAAAATAGATTTTTAAAGATCCCTGCAGAATAATATTGATTATAAAAGATAATGATAAATATTACATATAATAATTATAAATAGTGACTATAAATTATAAATATCATTAAATTCATTCAATAAAGAATTGAAGATAAATACCATAAATACCAGGCTGTGCCCCAATTTGAAAAAAAACAAAAAACCAATATGCATGCTAGCAAATGCTTTGCTATTTAGCTGAAAGTCAAGGAAATGTGGTGGTCATTTATTTAGTAGCATTAAATATAGACAATCTTTGAATCTTAATAGGAAAAGCAGTTGTGATATGGAAGTAAGTTAACCTTGGGCAGAACTATAACCAGGGTGAGGTGACGTGGCTTTGCTCCAAGTTGTTTTAATTGAGAAGATTCCATATTTAGGATACTGACAGTATTTGTTTCCTCCTTATGGAAGCAAGGGGGACCGAACATCTAGTTAGCAAAAACTTCTAGTTAAAATACAAAATTGCCATGTGGTTGGGATGAGCACCACCCTTGCCCTACCATCTCACTGGGGAGCTTCCTAGAGTTTATATGTCAGTTTGTGTCTCTGTCCAGTCTGCCCTCCCTTCCCCTCCACCCCAAACAACTTTTATCTCAGGTACATTTTGTGTTGTTTGTCCCAGGGACAAAAATCCCTAACCCCGTCTCATGTCATCAACATTTCCAAAATGGAACTCATATTTCCTCCAAGTACTCCCTTCTTTGAAACTTCCCTATTACTGTAGAAGGTATCATCATCTTCCCAGGTACCCACATTTGGAAACTTCAGTGGCATCCTTGATTCCTCATTCATATTTCTGTCACAAACCCAGTCTGTTGCCAAGTCCCACACTTTCTATTTTCACAAAATTTCTTGTATCCATGTCCTCTTGTCTCCCCCAACCCTGGTTTACTCTATCATCACTATGTACCATAGTGCACATGGTGGGCTATTAACAGTCTTTTGACTGTTCACATTATCTCATCTTTCCCTACTTAATCCATTATCCACTCAGGGGCAAAAGTGACCTTAGCAAAGTCCAAGTCTGCCCATGTCATTCCTACTCAGTAAACTCCTGTGGCTCTCTATTACTTTTAGGATAAAATATAAAATCCTCTGTCTTTTAAGGCCTTTCCTAAGCTGCCCCCTTCCTATCTTATGTCACTTATATTTTGCTCTCCTCCATATACTCTACCAACTAACTACACTGACTATTTCTTACACATCACCATCTCTTGACTTGGTCAGGGCCTGTTCATGAGATGTCTTCCATGACTGCAATGCACTCATTCTTTATCTCTGCCACTTGATTTCCTAGTGTCTTTTAAGATTTAGACCCAATCTCGCCATCTGCAGGATCCCTTCAAGGCTCCCTCTCCTTCTCCCTTATACAGCTTTCCCTCTGAGATAATCTCTCATTACACTATATGGATCCTGTATGTGTAGAATTACTTGTATGTTATCTACCCCATTAGACTGAGCTTCTTTTGAGGGCAGGATCTTGTTTCTGCCTTTCTCTCTCCAGAACCTGACATGTAATAAATGAAATGTAGAGTAAGCAAAAATGTTTGTCAGTGACTGGCTACAGATTTGTAACTATGTCTTTGGATAGATCAGTCAATATATATTTATTAAACATCTACCTTGCACCAGGTACTGTGCTAAGTGGGTGGGATACAAATAGGGGCAAAAGTTAAAAGTTGTCCTCAAGGAGCTCACAATCTAAAGAGGGAGAGAGCAAGCAGACAATTCTGTACAAACACACACACACACACACACACACACACTCTCTCTCTCTCTCTCTCTTTCTCCATATGTATATGTCTATATGTGTATATACACATGTACACATACATACATGACAAGTAGGAAATAATAGAGGGAAGGCATTAGATTTAAAGGAAGTAGGGCTGGGAAAGGCTTCCTGTAGAAGGTGAGATTTTAGTTGAAAATAAAGGAAACCATGGTGGTCAGCCATATGAGCAGATCAAGAGAAAGCATTCCAGATATGGGGCATAGCCAGAGAAAATGCCTGGAGCTGAGCAATAGAGGGTTTTAGTTCATGGAATAGCCAGGGGGCCACTGTCACTGGATCAAAGAGCATGTGGTAGGGAGTGAGGTATTAGAAGACCAGAAAGTTGGAGGTGGCTAGATTATTATGAAGGACCTTAAATGCAAAAGAGAGAATTTTGTATTTGTGGAGATGAGAGGGAGCCATTAGAGCAGTAACCTCCAGTTTACTGAAATGGTGGTGGTAGAAGGTGATGTAGTCAGACTCATGCTTTAAGAAAATCACTTTGCTGGCTGAATGGAGGATTATTTGGAATGGGGAGAGATTTGAGTGAGACAGATCGACCAGAAGGCTATTCCAAGAGTATAAATTTGAGGTGATAAGGGCCTGCCCCTGAGGGGTGGCAGGGTTAGAGGAGAGAAGGGGAAATATTTAAGAGGTGTTACAAAGATCAGATGACAGATTATGGCCATATAATCAAAACCTCACAAAAAGTTCTTTTCTCTTTTCAAATCCAAGGGCTAAGAATGAGAATTATTCACTAGTGAGATATTTTAATGGTCAGTCAGGATTACTCAATATTCCAGGTGTGTTTTTCCATCATTATTTCTTTAGCTAGAATTCATGCTTGTGAAACCAACCAATATGTGAATGTTTCCAGACAGACCCTTTCTACTCTGATTTAAATTTCTTCCGAACAATTCATGATCCCCTGGGTATATAAAGAATATAGCTCTAGACCCAGACAATGTGGAGGCTGTGTCCTGGTCCCTCTTAAGACAGAGCAGAGATCTTTAGAATTAATTACTGGGGTTGTGATCTTTAGAGCAATTTAATTCAGACAACTTGCTGTTCCTTCAACCACCCTTGCCCCATGTCTGTCATGGAGAAATTTAAAAATAGATCTAAGTAGTTGCAAGAATGCTAAAAATGATTCCAGTCAAACATTTCTTCTGTCTTCTCACTTCTGAATAGTGGCAAGTTCCTCCCTCTCCCTCTTTCTGTCAACATTGAATTAATATTTCAAGAAACTTAGAGTTTTAGTTAAAAGGTAAGGGCTCTATCAAATTTTCTTTTTATGTTGTTCTCTTTTTAAATATAAGATGTATCTTTCATTTCTTTTCAATATTGAATATTTTGAAAGTATTTACCTGAGGGTATTTTCAGCTACCAACTTTGCTAGTCTTGGAACAACTTACTTAGTCCCTACAGATGCCTTTTAAAAATAGCTTAATCTTAACTTGTAACTTCTTTAAACAGAGGCAGCTGTAATACAGTGCACCAGAGCTGGCCTAAGAGTCTGAAAGCCCTAGGTGCAAGTATTGTCTGTGACACACATTGGTTGGGTAAGTCACTTAACCTCTAAGTTAACTAAGGCAATTTAGGGCAACTCTCTAAAATGATGTTACATAGCATGCTCTGAACTACATTAGTAAGGGTTACTGACCAGAAATTACCTATGTCAATGAAATATCAGGACTAGTCTCCTTATACCTCGTTTCCTCTCCAAACAAAGAAAAACTCAATAAACCAAGCAAAAAAAATCCACCTAAATTCCAAAATTCTGGACAGAAAATATGGTAAAATGGAAAAAGCTCTCACTTACCTATCAGATTCTAAAATTGGTTTCATCATCTGTGTGCCCTTGGACAATTCACTTAGTTTCTCTGGGGTTTCCATTATCTGATTAATAAAATTCAGTGACTAGACCAGGTGATCTCTAAGGTACCTTACAATTTAAAAAAATTCAGGATTATGATAAATAGACATTCTAATATTACCACTGTTTAGTTTTTAATGATGTTATTCCTCACTTCAGTAGTTATTCTTAAGTTTTGTTATGGAATCATAACTTGCTGATTAAATATTGTTTCTTTATAGGCTTATAAGTTGTGCACATGTGTACTAGGTATTTGATGAATAACTAATAAAGACTTAGGAACCATAAAAATAAAAGTCTTTCTTGAGCAAGTGAAAAGGACTTGTGCTCTTATTGATAATTTTTGGCAATATTGATAATTACCCTTTTGACTCAAATCAACCTACTTTCATATTACATCTACTTTTCCTATTAATATTCACAGATTGTCTGAATTTAATGTTGCTAAATGATTATTTCATGTAACCAACTTTTAGCCAAATAGCAAAACATTTCTAGTGTGCATGTTTTTCCAACTCAAGGTACCACATTATGAAGTACATATTTAATTATATTTAAATAATCAAATCATGAGTCACCTGAAAGATAAATTTCATAATAGCTATGATCTATTAATTTTTTGATGTTTCCAAAAACAATTAGACCTTTTGACGCTATCGTGGTTGTTGAGTCATTTCAGTTGTATCCAATTCTTTATGACCCCATTTTTTTCAAGGTCTTAATTTTATTGTTTTTATCTTTAAATGAAGGGGGTTAGATCTGTGTGTAGTTCACAGGGTTTTTGTACAGCTCAAATAACATAGTCTATGCAAAGTGCCTTACGATCTTTTAACATTGATGTGAATAACCAATGATTAGAGTGATAACTCTTATTAATACAATCCTTGAAGTATTAAAGCATAAGCCATGATAATATTAATATAATAATATAATATTAATTCTCCACTGAATACTTCTGATTCCTATTCAAAGCATGTAGGAACCCTGGGTCGTCAATGGCTATTTATCAATTCTACTTTAGTATTTTTATTAAGTACCTAATTTGTGCAAGGCATTGTTCACATGCTTTGGTAGGTATTCCCAAATCAGAAAAACTTCAATCAAAATTCAATTTGTCCTCCAAAGACCAGCTCAGATGAGTGTAGAGTAATTTGTTGTTGGAGGGTTGGCCACCAGGAGATGGATTTTTCTGGCCATTGCAAATCATAAAGGATATAAACTGAGGCATAGAAAAGCCACGTTCTGTTATCATAGATAGAGCTTTTACAGGAATCCATGGAACCTTTGAAGCAGGACAATATCACGTAAGAATTTTTTGAAATCCCTACTCTGGCCTGGCTGAGATTAAGCAACAGACTAGATATAAGCCTTTGGCAAAGAAAGACCAGTATGAAGCTATATTAGGGGACCTGAAGACTCTACTTCTGAATCTAAGAACTCTAGTTCCCAAGTACAGAATTTACATTCTTTTAGGACAGTTCTTAACCTGGGATTTGTGAACTTTCAAAAAATTTTGATAGCTATATTATTTTCCTTTGTAATACTATTTAATTAATATGCATTTAAAAATATCATTCCAAGAAGATGACCATTATCTTCACCACATTGCCAGAGGTGGTCTGTGACAGACAAAAAAGTAAGAACCTCTGCCTTGTCTTCACTTAACTATGAAAAATATACTCAGAACCTTTCAAGTGATCCTTAAATATTTTTTCCAATTTCTGAAGTCCAGGAAACAACAATGGTGTTTGGTACAGTTGTGGACAATCGGACAAGTGAGGTGATATTAATTGGTTATCTAGGTCACTTTGATTCCACACCATTTTTGGCAGGATAGCCTGGAAGGCTACAAGGTTTCCCATTAACTTTCACACAAAGATTGGTTGGGAAACAATCTTCATGTGGACAACTGGTTTCTGATAAACACAACCTTAGCTGGACCTGTACTGTGAAATCACATTTAGTCCCAGAAATATCCATTAACCTTAAATGGTTTTGAGTCTCTTCACCATTCATGTTGTCTTCTACTGTAGCTCTAGCTTGTCAATGTTGTTTCTAAAATGTGGGATTTGGAACTGTATGTAACACTCACAATTTGATGGGACTAAGGTTGAGTACAACAAGAATATAAAACTGCTTGTTCTAAATGTGAAAATGCCTATTAGTTCATAGAGGAAATCTGGAACCGTGAATTAAGAGTTGGCCCAATAGTCCGGGAGATCTGAGTGGGATTTTCTTGGTAAAGGCTCTGGAGAGGTCTGCCATTTCTTCCTCCAGCTCATTTTACAGATGAGGAAACTTGAGGCAAACAGGGCTAAGTGATTTGCTCAGGGACACACAGCTAGTGACTGAGTCCACATTTGAACTCAGGGAAGATGAATGTTCCTGTCTTCAAGCCTGGCATTATTCTATGTATGTACACCTAGTTGCCCTTTTGATGCTATTTAATGCCACTGGATAGAACTTATTCAAGTAGAACTCTAAGGACTTATTATCACTTACCTTCTCATAGTTGGATAAAGTATGCTTGTAAAAATGTGGAATTTAAATGTATAAAAATCATAGAATGCTTGAATCAATTGTTGATTATTAATATGAAGGAATAACAAATGCAATTAATATTGATATGTATGAAGCACATAAAGAAATTCCAAAAGACATTTATGAAATAACATGTAATAAAGAAAGTAGAATCAGAGTACAGAGTATATTTTTACTCAATGGTAATAGAAGGAACAGATTAATTAAAACAATGAAAAAGGAGGGCTTCTACTGAAGACTGTTAAATAGTGATATAGAAAGGGGAAAAGGGGGAGAAATGAAAGAAAAACATTAATACTGAAAAATATGGAAGATGGAAGGAAGTTTAGAAATGGCCATAGACGTAAAGGATTTTTACAGTATTCTTTTTTTCTTATTTGTATATTGAGAAGTTCATGTTTGTTGAGTTTATAGGAAAAAAGTACCAAAAACACACTATGGTTATGTAAAATGTTTTAGGAATTAGACACAAAAACATAAAAGCAACTAACAAGTTGCTACATGCATTTTATATGTGAAAATTAGTTTTATTCAAAGGTAGTTTTAAGTTTGTGAATGTTTAATGTTTCTAATCATTTAAAATAACATCTGACCCAGAGCTTTAAGGTTTGCAGAGCACTCATTTGATATATATTATATATATATATATACATATATATATATACATATATATATGTATATATATATATATCATATTTTCACAATGATCTAGTGAGGTAAAAATTATGGATAGTATCCCCATTTTATAGATGAGGAAAATGAGCCTTGGAAAAGTGGAAGGATTACCCACCATCACTCAGCCAGTAGATGTGAGAGCTAGGCTACCAACTCAGGTCTTTCATGATTCCAAGGCTAGCATTATTGCAAAGAAACTGAAATCCTAAAGTAAGCATTTCACTTCACATTAGACTTTCATTTTTGCACGCAGGCACACACATGTCAAGAATATATCTAAGCAAGGAAGATAACAACCTTGGCCTCCCTCCATCCCCCCCAATATCTCTGTGCCCAATTCTGAACCATTCATTTGTATGGGAAAGTGGAAGAGGTTTAAGAATTGAGAAACCTCGGGGTGGGGTCCTTGAACCTTAGACACCTCAGCAGCATGTCTGGAAGACAGTCGCTAGAGAGAAGGGTAATTAGGCACAATCTAACCCTGAGATCAAATGGGGAGGCACAGGCAATACTCGCTGTAAGTTGAGTGAGATTTATGACAGAGATACTCAAATCCTGGGCTAGGAATTTATTTTAAAAGGAAAGATTAAGCCTGAAAGTATTAATTAACAATGACTATACTCTGTTTTCTCAAAATCTTAATATCTAGAGCAAAAAATCTCCTGCTGAGGATGAAAGCTTGTCTAGGTAGGGATCTGAGGAAAATAGGCCATTCCTTAAGGAAAAAAATTGCAAAGATTTCTCCCTCCAAAGAAAGATTTTGGCTTGTCTATGACTTGACTGCCTTTTTCAAAAAGAGCTATAAAAAAAAAATCAAAACTGTAAGGATTTAAACTAAAAAAGCCCTGTGAAGTACACTCTTTTCATATGGAAGAGATAGGACTATAGCCAAAGATTTGATTTATTTTTAAAACATTCTGAACTTAAACCCTAACGTAAATGAGTTTCTGGCACCAGAAACGTGGTTGTGGAGTTTTCTTTGCTTTCAGTTTTTAGTTTCTACTAAAGTCCTTTTTTTGTAGTCCTATCTCTTTCCTCATGAGAAGAGTAGGTTTTGCCATACATTTACAATTTAAAATCTCAAGGGTTTTTTCTTTTTTAATGTAGCATCTAATCTCTTTCTTCTCTCTCATCTCCCTAGGTGTTTATTTTGAGTCTAATTCTTACGAAGTCTTAGACAGACATTTGGAAAATAATCTGACTTAAATGTTGTGAAAAATGATTTTTTTAGAATCAATATCTTGGAGACTCAGAACTCCATCCCCTTCTCTAAAGTTCTTTATAAGGACATTACTGAAAATGAGATTGCATTGACTTTTGTCCTGATCACTCCCCAAACCCAAGCCTGAATTGATTTTATCAAAGGTATGGAAACTCCATTGTGTTCTGCTCAGGCTTGGGTAGAGACAGATTATTCTGCCTAGATACCCAAAGTTGAGAGTGGTCTGGTATGGTTGGGGAGTGATCTGATAGAAGAGGTATTTCCTCTGTCCGGAGGTGAAGTGATAACAGCACCTGTTGTAAAGGTATATAACCTAGGTACCCCCAACTCCCAGTTGATCCAGTTATGGACTGGACCTTTAGGGGGGGCCATGCATGTTGCTAGCTTGAGAGAAATTAAAATGTGGACACACAACTATTTTCCATTTGTCCCTTTTTTAGAACAAACTTTGTGAAAAGTTGACATTTAAATGGTGCCATGTAACTTGGATTCGGAATGGGACTTGAATAAGACTTTTGCCCCCAATAGCACTGGGACTGGATGCTCCACATGAATTTTTTTTTCTCCTGAAGACCTAGCCCTTGATTTACAGATGAGTCTTGTCCCCCATATATCTGCCCCTCATCTCTTGGGCTGCTCATATTAGGTTGCAGTCTGCTTTTCTCTCCAAGAAGCTCTGGTGGCAGAGACCTCAAGATAGGTCTCCTGGAAGGTAAGGATATCCTCTATAATTTGGCTGTGGGTCAGTCAGAATCCAACATTGGGGATCTGGTTAACAAAACTGCCACCTCTTCACTATCAATCTAATGACCATAAATATTGCAGTGCTGATGTCAATTGACTACTGAATTATCATGGTCCTATTGAGGATGGAACTTTTGACTGGTCTAGATTATCTTTACCTTTAGTATAACTGAATTTTGACCAGACTAAAAAAAATAAAATAAATTCTTATTCTAAATTGGTTTATCTTAAAAGCAAACTAAGCCTTAAAAAGTCAGCAAGAAAATTAGATTAGTGCGCACTCTGTCTTGTCACTTTCTGTCTGTGTCTCTGTGATTGCCGTGTTTCATGTTCATGCTGAAAGATTTAAAATGCAGCCAGAAAAACTTCTAAGGAACTTCTAAGGTCTGTAATTAGAAAGAATGTTGGGAAAGAACTCCCACCTCAGGCTTTCAGTGGGAAATTAAAATGTTTTTTGCGGGGCCCCAACACTGACCAAGTTGCAGTTACAAGAATAAAGTTAGATAACAAGTAATAGAATTGAAAATGTAGGCCAAGACTCTCCCAGAAGTTAGTTGGAAGATGGAATCAGCTGGTAGCAGCTTTAGACCGATAGGAATCTAGACCCAGAAGACCAAGATAGCAAGGATGGAGAGAGAAAAGCTGAGAGTTTGAATTCAGGTTTAATTAGATCCTAAAGTTAAAGTTTGTAGATTACGTTTTAATTAAATCTAGAGAACTGTCTTTGCACCCCTTAGACCAATGTATCTAATATTAGGGAAATATGTTTCAAACTACAAAAATAAGGGTTTTTACACTTCAATCAGGGCTTTTCTATCATAGCCTTAAATATGATCACTTTAGGATTTCAGTGATTTGCTAAAAATGCATATTAACATTATAATAGCTGTTTTATAAGAGAGTGAGAGAAATACAGCTCTCTTGATTTGTATATTATTAAGCTTTAACTCCTTCCAGATTCTAAAAGGTGAAGACAAGCTGGACAAAATTGGGGTGTGTATGATTTTTAATTTGGAAAGCTATATAATTAGGCAGTCAAGCCTTTTGTAATCTGTTAACGAGGTTTGGGAGTAGCCAAAATCCCACTCTTGTGTTTCAACAGAAACATAAGCCACTGCTTGTCTAACAATGGTATGCGCAGTATGGGATATGGTAAAGGAAAGAGGAGGTAAGTCTGAATAATGAGTTTGAAAGATTAGGAAAGAGAAATAAAGGCTATGGTGAAAATATGAAAGGTGGAAAAAAAAAACCAGTTTGGGGACTGATGGGGGTGGGTAGCAGCAAGCCCATGTGCTCTAAGCCCCCTCCCCCTCCCCCTTTGGTTAGTTGGTCTGGGTGACCTTGTGCTAGCTTCAGATGGTTTAAGCACACTGAGAGGGTGTGAGGAGGTTTGATTTCGTTTTAAGTAGAAAGATTGAACATGAAAATTTTATAGCTTGATTTGAAAACCAATAGATAAAGTTATAGAGGATTAGAAGGAATTATGTCCACTTGCCTTTCAGGTCTTATTAAATCTAACATTACATAAATATTGGCTATGGTAAAGATGTTGGTTATTGTGATTTGAGATTATTACATAAAATCTTAAAATGTTTCCTTGTACTGTTCAATTAATTATTAACTCTGGAATTTCTGGAGTTTTCTGCCTGGGGAAACTAGCAACATCCTGCCAGCATTAAATCAAATTCCTTAGGTCTCTTTTTGCCTGGGCTAAAAAAGCAGCAGTACCACTCAGGATAAGAAATTTATTCTATTTGTCTCAGTTTACTGTTCTGTAAGGGGGTAATAAAGGAACCCACTTCCCAGGGATGTTGTAAGAATCACATAACGAGCATAGGAAAAATGCTACCTGAATGTTAAGTGTTTTAATTAAATATTGAATGTTTCATACTCGGTAACTTTACATGAGTTTTTAGGTGTGATCAGTATGCCACTAGTGATAAAATGAATGATTTTCTTGGTGACACAATTTGGAAACATATCCAACTAGATTAAGATCATTGGTGTTTAAGTGGTTCTATTTCAAGTTTTAAGTACATGATAATTGTTTATGATATTGCAATATTACTAAATTTTCTTATATTGTGCAATTTGGTAAATAATTGCATCACCTATGTTAGTAAAGCAATTGCTCTTATAATCTATATGTTAATAGATTAAAAATTGTACTGTCAGAGAAAAAAGTGAATGAGTTAGGAAGCTGTTAATCATTCTATTGGACCATGTGTTATAATATTCTGAAGAACTGTAATTTAAGAAATCATAAACTTCTGAGTTTTATCTATATTCAAAAGGGCAAGTTTCAGCTAAAATTACTTGGCTATTACTTATGAAAATTAAGATTTAATTAAACTATTTGAAGTTCTTGTTCAAGTATTTACAAAAGTATTTTTGTGAAAGGAAACTTGGTAATTATGGAAAGAAAAAACCTTGTAAAATATCCTTTGTAGTTCTTATCAACTCTGTGCTAGAGTTTTGTGTTGTAGAATTCTTACTAAGTAAATGAGTGCTTACAGAGAAACAGTCAGTAGCTCAATGAAAACAGCATCAGAGATCTAAGGGTGGTGATTAATATTAAAGCATCTAAATTATTGTAATGAGCTGTAAGTGGGAAAGATCTTGCTGTTTAGTTCTGAATTCATGCCATGGTCTAGCAAGAGTTAAAATTAGTGTTTGAATTTTTTATATGTATAAGATTCAATTCCTGAAGTATCTCATTCTTTCAGATTGCGTATGGTTAGAGAAGGATAAATAAACTTGAGCAGACAGGCAAAACCATTACAGTACTAATTTATGAACAATCTTGTCCTATCTTAACGGGAAATTATATTTTACTTATGTTTGTTATTTAATCAGGAACTAGTACATGTGTAGGAATGTGTAATCAAACTACTTAACACTCACTTTAAAGATGTTCCTATTGCTTAAGGAATTCTGAGAGCAGTGATACTTTTCTGTGATGATATTCACATACCTGAAATTTTAATTACTGGAATTTGCTATTCAAGACCTTATGGGACTGGTAACTGACAGTTATTCTGAGTCTGACTCCGGGTATTAAGGAGTATTATTGAGCCATGATACCAGCAACCCTCGGGGTTCTATGTACTGCAGAGGGTGTTCTCATGGGAACAATTGGGAGAACAGCTATTCTGCATTGGGGTGAGGTAGGATTCTCCTGACTCAATTTCCCCACTATGACATCTGGCAGGCTTTAAGCCTGGTTCAATGTAATTGGCCATCTACATAACTTCTGCCTAGAATTGATACAAAGTTAGAGAAACTTGTTTCCCTGCTATAGCAATTTCTCTACTCTTTTAAAGCAATTTTCCATAATCAAAAAGTTTTGTAAAAATGATATTAAATCTATTGAATAATAGATTGATACTGGAACATCTGTGGTTACTATAGTAAGATGCAAGTATAAGATTGAGCTATTTGGCCTATAATTTTAGCCCAAACAACTAAGTATTTAACCTTGACATCTGTTACTAGTATATATTACTTTATAAAGTTAGGGTCCTTTAATTCCTCATAATGATATGAGGATAATTAGGTCAAAGACTTGTGAAAACAGGATATAATTCTGTTATTTAGTACAATTAGTTAAGTTTAAAAAGAAGAATGGCTGGTGGTTGATCTTGTAAATGCTGTAAAAGAAACATCCACTTTAATTAGTGGTTATTTATTGAACATGGCTAGAAGTTGGAAATATTTTATTATAAATAACTGTTTTAAAGTTGATTACTCAATGTATTTATGTATACTATTCCTGAACCTTACAATGGAAGTTAATCTGGCAACTTTTCTGTTATTAATTCTTCAGTGAAATCTCATCCTCCTGATGGGGGAATGAATAATGCCAAGTATAAAAGTGAAGTACATAAAAAAAGGGTTTTAATTTTTCTGTTTGATTTTCTTAAGCATGACAGTTGGTCAAGGTTCAAAACTTGATTTTATAATATTAGAGACACAAGGGTTGAGTTAACTTTCATTATTTGATCTGGTTATTGGCAAAGTAGTTTAAAGTTATGTTAAGATCAGTTTTGCAGGAGATTTTAACAGGATCTCTTTAACGAGTCTTAAAAGAAGACAGTCTGTCAGAGACTGCTTAAGCTACCCTCAGACCAGAAAACTTTATCAGATGATGTCCTGAATACCAGACAGCTGTATGAGACTTCTGAGTCTTAAATGGACAATTCTATTCACTGTTTACCCTTTTCTTACTAAAAAGGCGACTGTCCCCTTGATTTTTTTTAATGCATCAATTTTTTTCCTCTTCCCCTCTCCTCCTGTATTGTTACCTATCATGAATCCCCAAACCCTCAGTTAGTGATTCATTGAAAAGGCTACACCTCTCACTAGAATCATATGGGGGGATGTGAAAAATGATTTTTTTTAGAATCAGTATCTTGGAGACTCAAGAGTTCTAACTCTCTGCCAGTCCCCTTTCTCTAAAGTTCTTCACAAGTACATTACTGATAATGAGATTGGTTGGGGGAGTGATCTGATAGAAGAGGTATTTCCTCTATCAGGAGGTGGGGTGATATCAGCCCCTGTTGTACAGGTGTATAATAAGCTGGACACTCCAACTCTCAAACTGAGCCAGTTCTGTACTGTAACACTCATGCAATGCATATTGCCAGCTTGAGAGAAATTAAAACGTGGTCACACAACCTATTCTGTTTGTCTCTTAGAACAAACTCTTTGAAAGATTGACAGTTCTCAGACATGGCCAATGTGTTAATTTGTTTTTCTTTACCATATATATTCATTACATAGTTAGAGGTGGAGGAATTCTCTTTGGTTTTCTGGGTTAGTGAGTAGTAATATACGAGGGGAAAAACATTTTAGGAAGGCACAAAGAGAAAAATAGTACAGAAAAGGACACAGAGGGATTTTGTTTTTATGTGTGTATGTATATATTTAACACAAGCTATATAAGTTCAGTTTCTAAGACAATTCCTTTGCTCTACTTTTTATCTTGAAATGTTTGTAGGTACTGAGTAAATTCACAATAAAAAAATTTAAAAATTTAAAGAGAGACAATTACTTGATGAAGTAATTTTCTCCCTTTCCATAAAATTGCATTTACTCTTTAATATGGACCTCTTTAGGAAGATCAGAGGCTTCAAGTTGAAAGTGAATGAATAATAATTAATAACGGCTAACGTTATATAGTGCTTACCATGTGCCAGACACTGTGCTAAGCACTTTACAATAACATCTCATTAAAACCTCACAAAAACATGGGAAAGATAGGTACTAGCATTATACCTATTTTATAGATGAGGAAATTGAGGCAAACAAGGCCCACACAGATAGTATATATCTGAGGCAGGATTTGAACTCAGGTCTTAATGATTCTAGGCCCAGGACTCTGTCTGCTCTACTATCTAACTCTGAAATACCGAGAAAAGCTTTCTGGGGGTAGCAGCAATAGACCAGGAAACAAACATGATCCATAAACACTATGTGCCAGCAATAAGGATCCTTCTTTAATCAGGCATATTGATTACTCCTGAATGAATTCCTATGAACCAAAACCTTGCTAGATGACTAATTAGCCTAAGGGTCTCACTTTCAGCATTCTAGAAAACTGTTCACTATTTAGTGCTACTAGTACTCTAAGCCTCCAGGACACTGTAGCTGGTTTTTAAAAGATCTTCTGTGGTTTTTCCATTACTTCATATATTCTTCTCAGTGACCCAGACTTGAGGTTCAGTAACCAGTCAGTATGACTACAACTGGTTGAAGAAAATGAATAATGCTGATTTTCTTCTGCATTCTCAAATCAGAGATGACATTCAGATTGCAGTGTGCAATTCATGAAAACAACTTAAAAAAACAACAAAAAGGCAAGCTATGTAAACTTTTAGACAATAAACAGCAGAGCCAGGAGTCAGTCCAAAGCAGAGTCAGAAGACTGGTCACCTAAAATGTTGAGATTTTTACTTTAACCCACAAGACTTAGAAAGATAGATAAATAAAACACTTATTAAGCTTTTACAATGAGCCAGAAGCTTATATTATCATAGGAATTTTAACTAGAAGGGACCAGGTATCATTTAGTCTAACTCCCTCATTATAGAAAACAGGCCCAGAAAATGAAAATAATTTGCTTTAGACAACATATTTGGTAGGAGAAATAGAGCTTGGATTTGAACTCAGGTCTTTTCACTTCAATCCAATGGACCTTCCACTACATTCAGTTAGTGTGTCTTTGGCAATGAAAATGCTCTTATGTGTTTCTTGGTATTAAAACTGTACATTTATGAAAACAATATGAATAAAGTGCTCGAATTATGCTCTAGGTAGCTGTTTACCTTTTCTGTCTCTTGTCAACAATATGATGCAAAGGACAGAGTATTTGACTGGAAATCTGGAAACCTAGGTTTCAGTGCTGTTTTTGTCACTGGTCAGCTGTATAAGTCTTGAAATTGCCACTTTAATCTTTCAGGGCTTCATTTTATTCATCTACTATTGGAGGAGTTTGGACTAGGTTATTTCCAGTGTCTTCTCCAATTTTTACACTCTTTGATTCTAAACTATTGACATTGAGAGAATGGACCTACTTGATAACTGAGCAGGGAAAATTGGAACACTCAAACACAAGCCTAAGAGTAAAAAACAACTCTTGAATCTTGGCAGAGTCTATTTGGCCATGAACAGACAGATGTGCTCTTTTAAACCAAACTGTTCACATGCAAATAAGGCATCCCTCTACATCCTTTACAAGATGTCTTATTTATTTTTATAACCATAGTTTCTTTTCCAAGCTATTCAAATCCAATGTAAATATTGTTTTTTTACATATGTTTTAATAGCTTCTATTAAACCAGTTTTTTCCTACGATTTCCAGATAGCAAACTGTCCTGTGAAAAGAGGCATCCTTTATCAGTTGATTTAGCGATTTTTCTCCATGTTTTCAAAAAGTACTTTTCCCATCTTTTTCAGAATGAATAGTTGCTCCATATAGACTGCAGAAAACTAAGGGTATGGCATTTTACAAACACATAGAAATGTGTGTTTTTGTATGTATAGGTCTACACACCTGTGATTTTACCAGTATAAAGAACTCTCAATATTTTTTTCACCAATGTAGATCAACAACTGGTTTGTAACTTACTGTCTTAGAGAGTTGCTTGTGGGACTAAGACGTTAATTAACTCATCCAGGGTCACACAGCTAAGTGTGTTATAGAAAGCACTAGATCTCAAGTCTTCCTAATTCAAAGGTTTGTCCTGTCTCCACTACTACGTACATCAATCACACCTTATAAAGATGATAACATAAACTCTGCTCCCTTTTTGACTTCCATAGTAACAAAAGAATGCCAAAAGTTCAATTTTCAAAGAAAAGAAATAGGTAAAAAGGAAGTTAAATGTGTGGTTAGTAAAATGAAAGAAGCCTGTACCATACCATGTTCACAGTGAACTCCAGTCCTTCCTAGAGGGCAGCGACATGCATATGTTTCAGGCAGTGGGACACAGGTTGCTCCTTGCTTACATTGGTGTGGTGGATCATGTTCAGGATCACAGATAGAAACTGTCTCTGTGCAAAATGCTCCTTTCCATCCTTTGGGGCAGTCACAGCTACAAGTTGAAAAAGGAGACAATATAGTATAGTTTGAGCACTTAAATAGAAGTGAACAACCTCTTTTTGGATTTTGTCCATCCATTCATTAATCAATCAATAACATGTGTTTGTTAAACACTCACCTTGTACCAGTTATTGTGCTATAAACTGGAGATCCAAAATAAAAAAGAAAATACTCTCTGTTCTCTCAAGGTTTTAAGACTTGTACTTGGGTCTTACTATGAATTTTTTTTCTCCTTCATTGCATATATTCAAGGAGATGCTGCTTGACCACATTTTGGGGTGGTAATAGAGTAGGTTTGGCTTGGGCTGGTCCCCTGGTAGATTTCATTCAAAACGGGAATGGAATAAGATCCTCAAACCATCTAACAGTTAAGAAAAGGAAGTTTACTTAATCATAACAGGGGAAGGAGATTCAGGTAAAAGAAGGGAGATTTATCCAGGATGAGATTGAGCCCAATTCCCCAGGCTTTTTCATGCTGTTAGTTTATGGTCTGAAAATTCTGATTGTACTACAGCCCCTGTAGACTTAACTATTTTAAGTCCAGGTGACCAGAAAACTACATCAATAATCCTAAGCCAATCAAATGATAAGGACAGTTTCAACATCTTTTGAGGAAAAATTAGCTAGAGTGAGTGGGAGGCAGAGTCAAAATGTCAGAGCTTGCCTGAAACTCTCTCAACTTCCCCTCCAAACAATTTTAAACAACATCTCAAAACAAATTCTGGAGTGGCAGAACCCACAAAAAGGGGGGGGGTAAAATGATTTTTCAACTCAAAACAACTTGGAAGGTTGTGCAGGTTAGGTTTAGTTGTCAGAAGTAAAATACTTTTGAGGATGGACAGAGTGAAAGGAGAGAGAGAGTAGGACCAACTGGCAAACTAGGATGGAGGGAAATACAGTAATCATAGCCATGAAAAAGTTTTACCACAAGTTTCTCTGATGACGGACTTATTTCTCAACTATATAAAGAGCTCTGTTAAATTTATAAGAATGCAAGTCAGTCCCCAGTTCATAAATGGTCAAAGGATATGAACAGGTACTTTTCAGAGAAAGTAATAAAAACTATCTATAATCATATGAAAAATATTCTAAATCTATTGATTAGAGAAATATAAGTTAAAATGGCCATGAGGTACCAACCCAGCATCTATCAGGTTGGTTAATATGACAGAAAAGGAAAATGACAAATGGTGAGAAAATTGACATATTATTGGTGGAATTGTGAACTGATTGAGCCATTTTATAAAGCAATTTGGAACTCTTCCCAAAGGGCTATAAAGCCACGCATACCCTTTGACCCAACCACACTGCTACTAAGTCTGTATCTCAAAGAGCTGAAAAACAAAAGGAAAAAACCTGTATGTATACAGACACTTAAAATAGCTCTTTTAGTGGTGGCGAAGAATTGGAAATTGAGGGGATGCCCATAGATTGGAAAATGGCCAAACAAATTGTGGCATATTCTTGTGATGGAATACTATTGTGCTATAAGAAATGACGAGTAGTGTGCTCTCAGAAAAACATGGAAAGACTTACACGAAATGATAAAGTGAAATGAGCAGAAGCAGGAGAATATCGTATGTAAAATCAATATTGCCTGATGGTCAGCTGTGAATGACTTAGCTATTCTAAGCATTACAATGATCCAAGACAGTTCTGAAAGATTTACGACGAAAAATGCTATCCATTTCTAGAGAAAGAACTGATGGAGTCTGTATGTAGACCGAAGCATACATTTTCCCCTTTTCTTTTTATTTTGTCTGTGTTTTCTTTTACAACATGACTAAGATGGAAATATATTTTGCATGACTGCATGCATATAATCTATATCAAATTGCTTGCCTTCTCATTGAAGGGAGAGGAGAGAGAGGGAGAGAATTTGAAACTTGTTTTTTTAAAAAAAAGAATGTTAAAATTGTCTTTATATGTAATTAGAGAAAAATAAAATATTAAATAATCAAGAAGTTTCAAAAGTATATAATACATCCTACATGTTAAAAATATATTATTTAACAACAACATCAAAAGGAAAAAAAATCTGCCTAACTGTACTTTTCCCACCACGGAGATATTGTCACAGGGATTCTTGACTGGGAAGAGGATGTTGGAGTCTGAGGACTATAATTTAGTAGAAAACTTGGTAGGAATGGGTAACATTAGAAGTATTGTTGTGGTTGAGAAAAAAAACTCAAAATAAGACAAAATTCAGTATCATTAGCTGCTTAACATGAGCAAGGCAAAAAGAATTCAAGTAAGATTCTACTGAGCGTTTTTCTTTGTCATTTCCCTCAAATAGAGGCCTAGACCACAAAGACCAAGAAAGAAGCTCCTGACTTAGTACATGGCATGTGGCCTGGATAGCAAGATTTCTCAATTCATACAGCATGGATGAGGTGAAAGGTGCTACCCTCTCAGATACAGCACTTCTTATTTTTAATGTGTGAACACTCAGAGGATTTGAGATTTCTTTAGCTTAGATAACTCCCAGTAGTATCTCCTCCAAAAAATTCAGGCCACAATCCATCTATGACATAGTTGATGAATCCTATGAAGTTGCCATAGGTACAGAGATGAAACTATTTGTCCAGGATCATTCAGCTGCTAAAATGTCCATAAGAATTTGCACTTGGGTCTTTCCAGGTCTAAATCCAGGACTCTATCCGTTACCTTACCTCTTAGTTTAGTGGTTTAGCTAAGATGGATAAAGCAACTTTCTATTTTACAAACTCAGTTTAGTAACCCAGTAGTTATTTTTTCAAAAAAACATAATTTATTGTCTGCTGCATAAGTGATAAACTTGGGGAACACGGTATTATTTAAAATACTGATTTGTTTTCTCTGTACTTTTAGGTAGTTTCTTTAATATTACTTATCTGAAAATCTGAGGCCATTAGGTGGTGCTGTGGATAAAGCACTTGGTCTGGAGATAGGAAAACCTGAATTCAAACTTGTCATCAGACACTAGCTGTACGACTTTGCGTAAGTCACTTTATTCCTGCCTGCCTCAGTTTTCCCAACTACAAAATCTATATAACAGCAACTACTTCCTGTAGTTGTGTTGGATTGTTGTAAGGACTAGATGAGATAATATAAGGTGATTAGTATAGTGCCTACTATATAGGCACTTAGTTATCCTTTCCTTCCTTCTGTTCTTCTCCCCTTTGCTATTTGCCCTTTCCTCTCCCTCCATTCTTAACTTTCAACTTCCAGTCCTTATGGAGGCTCTACTGGGTACCAATCACAGATTGACATGATTGAAATTGTAGGTGGTCTAAAGATCAAGAGAGATGATGTAGTGGATATAAGCAACTTAAAGCATATTACCAATGAAAATATATAAACTATATCATTCAGCGTATTTATGATTAGAAAAGGAAGTACAATTATCAGTTGCAAGAGTAAAGAATAACAGATGAAAGCACCAGAGCTCCACTCATCATTGCAGTATAGTGAAGGGGGAAGGATAGAGACATCTTGGGAATCAAAGTACATAGGTTTGATTCTTGACTATCACCTCATCTATGTGATTTTAGGTAGTTCAATTAGCTTCTCTGAGTCTCAGTTTCCTACAGGATTGGATAGATCATTTGTAAGGTCCTTTTCAGCTCTGAATCTATGATTATATAAATATTAATCAGAACCAGAAGATCTCCCATGAATTTGATAGATTTTTTAATGGAGAATTTACAGATACAATTTGGAAAAGGCTTACAAAAGTTGAAAAGGCATAGATGAGTTTGTAAATCCTATATGTATATATTGCAACATAAAGGTTTGTAGGCAATAAAGAAATCATTTAGACTGAAACTACATGGGAAGTAAAATTTTATACACATGAAAAGCTAAACAAAATGGGATAATGATATAGAAGCTCAGAGAAAGGTAAAAATCAGTGGGAATGGGAATGGTTGGGGAAGGTTCTTGAAGTGTGAAAAAGAAGGAGACAGATTTTAAGAAAGGTAGGTTGGGCAATACTGAAATTCCACCTCATAACCCTGAAAATTGGCAAGGTTTACCTACAATAGGAACAGTTAATATTGGACAGCCTATGGGAGATAGATACACTAATTAACTGTTGGTGAAGTTATGGATTGGTTTAACTGTGGAAAGCAATGTGGAATTATGGTAAAAATATGATAACCTGAACATACTCTGATCCAAAGATCCCAGTGCTAGGTACATACCCAAAGGAAATCAAAGACAGAAAGGTCCCACATATCAATATTTTTTTCATCAAGGTATTTTAGTACCAATACGGTAGTATTAAAGACCTAGTAATGATGTCTAATGAGTGGGGGGAAGGGCTAAACAAATTGTGGCACATGAATTTAATGGACTATTACTCATAAGAAACTATGACTATCAGGACGACAGAGAAGCAAAGGAAGACTTACATGAACTGAATCAGAGGGATGAAAGCAGAACAAGATACACAATGACTAAAGCATTGTAAATGGAAAGAATGACAACAAAAATTCAACTGAACACTGTTTAATTAACCTAATTTTGCATGACATGAAATTAATCATCTATCATGAATACTTTGCATTGCATGCCTTTATTTTAGTCCCATTTTGGGGAATGCAAATGGGGATTTATCAGTGACTAGCCTGGTAATTACAGGATTTAAGTAGGAAAGAGGTTTGCACTTCAGTTAAGAAGAGTCATGACTTTATCTTGACTTGTGGTTTTTGAGATATTATGACCTCATTAATATATTTTTTGTCTATTTTCTAAGAAGTCATAAAATAACAAAATGAAGAATCTACATTGGAGGATCATTTTGTTCACAGAATAAAGGTACAAGAGCTGTTTGTTGAGGTGAAGTCAATTTACTTTGAACATGGGTGCATTAAGTCAAAAGAAGTATGAACCGAAGTGAACGTCACACTCTCTGAGCTGCCTAGTGGGAGGAGGTGTGGTCTTGGAGTATTCAGCTCCTCCACTTTTTTGTCAAGAGGTGCAGTAGGGAAAAGTCAGTTTTTAGCCAGTCTTGCTCTACAAAGAAACCTGCTGGTTGCAATGTTAAGACTGGCCTCTGGCCAGGAACTGGTTGATGAAGAGCTGGTTCCAGTCAGGAGAAGATAAAGATATCACTAGAGCGGAGCAGCAAACATCAAGGAAAAACACTTAGAATGCCTCCGTGTTCTTCCTAGAGTGCATAGCCACCCCAATAAATGTGGAATTGCCAGCATTCTGGCCCTGTATTAGAGAACACAGTCAGGTAGTTGGGTAAGCAGTAGATTAAACAAACATACATGTATACAACCCTCTACCTTACTCCTCCAATGAAGGTGGCCTCCAACTTGCATTAGAAGTCTGAGGAAGGGTCCAGAGAGGGTGACTGACTTCTATTATGCTCATGGTAGCCCAGAGGGATCAGATTTCTAGTAGTGTAACTCATAAATTATGTGAGTATATTTCCTATGAACAATCAGTAAGTAGATTTAATTAGTTTTTTTGCAAAGGCATTTACTAAGTTGGTATAGTAAGAATAATGGGTGCCAAATATGACTCCCCCTCCCCAAAATAAAACCTGGGATGCTCTTTCCAATGAATACATCACGAAGAGAGTAGGTTAAAACTTGAAGTACAATGATGGTGAAAAGCATGTGTATGCTTGTAAGTTTCATACATACTGGCAAAAAGTAACTTGCAATTATGCTTTATGATCAGAAAGTCCTTTCTTAAGTTCATAGCCAGTGTTCTTTTCTAGTGGAAGGAGTCATACTCCTTTAAATTGCCTCTAACTTTGGGTAATTAGCTGTGTCTGTCTTCAATGTCCTCTGCTTTCCAGGTAAAAGCACTGTCTCCTAATATTTCTGTTAATTTGATCCCAGATGAATGTATGGCTTACAACCGGTCTGTTTTCTTCAATGACATGATCAAAGGGGATTCTTTCTCAAGATCCTGGATCCATTTCTGGAATCCTCAGCTCATAGACTTGGAGTCCTCTACAGCTGGACTTCCTCTAGCTATTTACAAGCCCCTAGAAGCTCGTTTGGTTAGCCAGTCAGCTATTCCCTTCTTGATCTGTGACCTCATAAACATGTCAGAGAGTAGAAACCATCTTGTTTTGTGCAATGTAATTCTGTGATTATATTATCTACACTTGGGGGTGCGGAATCATATCTCCTTTCCTATACACAAGAAGTATGTGAATAGTCAAATTAAGAATGATACAATTCAAACTATGTATGTGATGGTCAGTGCAAAACAAGAATGATGCAAGTGTAGTAAGGGAAATCATCTAGAAGGAACAAAATTATGGGCAATGATTGGTGAAGAACAGGACGTTTAAGGTATAAGCAAAGATAACGAATAAATAGACCATCTAAATTTATGATCCCATGTATAGGTGCTCAATGAACATTCATTGAATAAATAATAATAGTTTCCATGTACACAATGCCTTGTACTTTATATACATTATCCTGATGTCAAAATAAAGAATATTCATTTTTTCATCACTGCATTCTAACAACCTTTAATTCACTCACTTGTTACTGTTATTCTCCCACCCAAAATGCTTTTTATTTACCTGTGTAGAATCTATACTATTTCCTTCCTTCCTGCCTACAAGTAGAATGGATTGTTCCTTGCGGGCAGGAACAACTCTTTTCTTTGAATACCCAAAGCCTAGTCTAATAGTATGTTCTTAATCAATGCCCGTTTAATGAAACTGAACTGAATTTGTTGGTATTCCAAAATGGAACTCTCCTATTTTCGTCTGATAAGTCCTGATGGAATATTACTATTATTAATATACAAGTCTTGCAACATTCAGCAATTATTAAACACTTACTATGTTTAAGTCAGTATGCAACTATGTTAAAGAATCTTGCAATGATAACTTCCATTTACCATTCTTCACAGCTAGAATGGAATGCATTATTTTTGACCTGTACCCAAAAGTTATGACACATCCCAGGATGTGGGACTGAATAAGATCTTGGGCAGTGACCCAGTATAAGGAATTCTGTGCTCAGAGGATTAAGGAGGAAGGCTCTTTGAAAAGTTTTTTATGGTTAGGCATGATAGTACATATCTGTAAATCATTGGGGAGGTGGAGACTTATGTATCTCTACAATTCAGAGCTGAAGTAGGCCTAAAACTGATTAAGTGTACGCACTAAATCTGGCAGTAGTGTTGTTGTTGTGTTTGTTGACAAAGAAGATCATGCCATCAGAGAAATGATGACATGACTTGAACTTGACTTTGTTTTGAGTGAGGGAGGGCTTAGTGAACCTCAGGAAAGGAAGGCTCCTCAGCCTGTCTAAAGAGGGGAAAAACTGGCCCATGTTGGAAATGGAACACATCACAGCATCTGTGTGGGTCTGTGAGACATTTGGGCTTGTGAGGAGTCCCTGTACTTAGTCTGGGCAAGACAGGGAGACCCAGGCTTTGTCCTCCCTACTCAAAAGCAAAGGAAAAGAAAGTCTTCCGTAATTTGTCTTTAACAAGAATGGGTCTAGTCAAATGAGATAATACATGAAAAGAGCTCTGCAAATCTTAAAGCACTATATAAATTAAAGTGCTATATTATTGTTGTTTTAAACTTAGGACATGTATAATTTGCAAACAGTTGACTGTGGGGAGCCAGGATTTTCCTTTTTAATCATCTGTGGTTTGGTCTATAACTTGCTTCATCTTTCTCAAAGCACCTGCATTTTTGACAGGAGCAATAATATTCTTACATTAAAATGGATTAATTACCTTAATAGACCAAGATCTGTTATTTCTTGAACTGTTTCTTTTAGCTCTAGTAGGCTTGGAGTTGGGGCAGCTGGGGACACAGTGGATAGAGTACTGGGCTTAGAATCAGGAAAACATGTCTTAATGAGTTTAAATCTAGCCTCAAACATTTACTAGCTGTATGATCCTGGGATAAGTCACTTAACCTTATTTACCTCAGTTTCCTTATCTGTAAAATGAGCTGGAGAAGGAAATGGCAAATCACAAGTAACTCTGCCAAGAAAACCCCAAAATGGTGGTCACAAAGTGTTGGACATGATTGAAATGACTTAACAACAAAAACGCTTGGGGTCAGGAAGGCTTAGTTGAAATGGGAATGTCATTTGATTCCATTAAATTTGTATACTCCAATACTTTGTGTCCTCAGCAAGCCATCTTCCTTTAGGAACACAGTATGAATGATACAAATATCCGTGAAGTCTTCCACATTTGCCTCTCTCTCTTCTGGGTAATTCAAGGGCACTGTCACATGGCTTTTGTCATTCTGGATTTTTCAATGCCAGGTTTTAAGTAGGACACCTATATTATATACAACACATGCTCAACATAAGTCTTTAAGGAATGCAGAATGCAGAACTGGAATAATATAAAAACCAACTAATAAACACATTTACTTTTGTTTATTTTTTATGAGTCTCACATGAGTTCTATGTGCCAGCTCCTATGCATAGAATCAAAGTAAAGCCAGAGAAGTTATTTTTTTTCCCAACCCAAACTACTAACTTGCGACAAAGCATCTATGGTTTTTATTTATGCCAGAGCTAGTTTCAAGGACCATGAAGTTTTTTTTGAACTATGCCTCCTTTTAATTTTATTTGAGAAATCATATTTGAACACAAACAGAACTCTTAGTACTCTGCTGTATTTAGAGCAGAAAAACATGGTTTTGGCATGTTTAAGGATCATAGGTTTAGAGCTAGAAGAAACCTGAGAATCCATTGATTCTAGCTCAACCTCCCCATCTGAGACTCAGATAGATTGTCACTTGTTCATGGTCACACAGTAAGTCTTAGAGATAGGATTTACATTCAGTTTTTTCTGACAACAAGGAACCATTCAGTCTATTCTCTTTTATGTCCTGTGATGGGTCATAACTTTTGGATACAGGTAAAAAATAATGCATCTCAGTCTAGCTGTGAAGAATGGTAACTAGAAGTGGCCATTTGGAATTCCCTTAGCATAGTTAGTTGCACATTGACTTGCACATGGTAAGTATTTAACAATTGTTGAATGTTATATAGAAGGAGTTACATATGAATTATAATGGTTGATATTTATAATTAAAGTTTACAAAGCAGTTTATATAAATTATCTGGTTCCAATCTTTAGGGAGGTACCATAGGTATTAATGTGCCAGTTTTACATAAGAAAATTGAGGCTCACAATGATTTTGAATCTGAACCCGAGTCCTCTTGACTCCTGGTGTGGTACTTGATCGATCACAACAAAAGTTGCATAAAGGAAATGAAACTATTCAGTCCCCCTTCCAGACTCCATCTATCATATATTTTTCTGCATTTCCTTACTTATTTCTCATTTAAAAATAATTCCTCAAATTTTCATTTTCTACATGCATGTATAAGAAAATATTAAACTTTTTATCTCCCCAAAATCTTTAACTAAAATTTAATCTCAGCTGTCAAATTTGGAATTATTTATAAGAGGAACTTTCAGAGCTTAGACCATGGGGAAAGCAAATAGATTTCATTCTCTCAGACCTCTTTGGGAACACTGAAAACTTGTAGGTTCCCAGACTGGCCCTAAGATTTTAGAATAACACAATACTCCCAATAAAAAGCCAGGACAAGCCTAGATCTTCCATCAGAAGTGTAATGAATCCCAACCCTAACATCAAGTCTGAAGTAAGAAGTAGTCTGGAAGAAAGAGCAAATGAACAAATTAAAAAAAAAATCAAAATGAACTATTGTGTTGGAAGAGATGCTCAAGAAACAAATACCAAAGGGGAGGAATCCAAAAACATTTAGGAGCAATGCCTCAGAGAAAAACAAAGTTTCAATGCAAATTTTACTAGAATTCCTAGAAGAGATGAAGTTTAAAAAAAAAAGATTAAAAAATTTTTAAAAATGGAATGAGAGTGTTTGAGGGGAAAAAATGAGAGCTATGAAAAAAAGAATTGGAAAGGAAATTAATAGCTTGGCATAAAGGATACCAAACCTTCCCCAAGCAAATTTCCCCAAAATTTGAATGAACCGAATAGAAGCTAATGACTCCATGAAGCAATGATAAATATTAAAACAAAGTCAAAAGACTGAAAAAACAGAAGAAAATTAATATATCTCATAGCAAAAGCAACAAACTGGGAAAACACTGAGAAGAAAAAGATTAAGACCCATTGAACTATCTGAATACTGTGACCAAAAAAGAACCTACTAGATATAATATTTCAAGAATTAGAAAACTGCCTAGATTTTAGAACCAGAAGACAAAAGTAAAAATAGAAAGAATCCATTTGTCAACTCCTGAAAGAAATCCCAAAATGAAAACTCCTAGGCATCATAGCTAAAATTCAGAATTTTGAGGTCAAAGAAAATATACTGCAAGCAACCAGAAGGAAAGAATTCAAACACTGAAGAACCTCAGACAGGATCACACAGAATGAACAACCACCACTATAAAGGAGTAGAAAACTTGGAGTATGATATTCCAGAAAGAAAAAGGATATGGGCTGATAACCAAAAATAATTTACTGAGCAGATCTGAGTATAATCCTACTAGGGGAAAATAGAAGACTTTCAAACATTCCCAATGAAAAGAGCTGGGTGGAGCAGGAAATGTGAAGTTCACACAAAGAGTGAAAAGAAACATAAAAATGTAAACATGAATGAATGATACAGAACTAAACAAGGATAAATGGTTTACATTCAAATATGGGGAGATGATACATGTATCTCTTCTGATGACCACCATCATCATATTTTGTAGAGGGCATCCAATTAGACAAGGTCTGAGAACCATTCTGTTCTTGATGACATTAAGAACAGAAAGAGAAAAGAGGAATACACTGGGGAGGCGACGTGAAAGAAAGGTCAGGAAAAATTATCTCACATTACTAGGGTGCACAAATTTGTATGGATGTCTATACAAATAAAGAGAAGAGAATGGAGAGGTGTGATTGACACTTGAACTTCACTCTCATCTGAGCTCATCAAAAGAAAGAATCCACTCATGTGCAGAAATATATTTTGCTCACCAGAGAAACAGGAGGAAAAGAGAACAGAAATTATAGGAAAAGCAGATTAAGGGAAGGTTGTCTTAAGTAAAACAGAATTGAAGGATATACAAAAATATTTATAGCTCTTTTAAGGTAGCAAAAAATGGGAATCTGAGGGAGTGTCTATTAATTAGGGAATGGATGAACAAATTAGGGTACATAATTGTGATGGCATACAATCATACTGAACTGTTTTGAAACAATGACCAACCAGTTTTCCAGAGGACTAATGATAAAAAATGCTACTCACTTCCTGATAGGTGATGGATGCAGAATGAGATGACTTTTTTTAAAGGCTATGGTCAATATGGAACTTTATTTTGATCAACTATACATGTTCGTAAAGTGTTTTGTTTTTCTTAAGTATGGTGGTAAGAAGGTAGACTAGATCTTGACTGATAAGAGAAACAACATATGTGGGCACATGTTTCATATATATATATATATGTATATATGTGCATGTATAAGTGAGGTATGTGTGTGTGCATAAAAGCTTGGGAACTCTGAGCAACACAATGACCAATTACAATTCCTAGGTATTCATGATGAAACCCACTGTCCACTTCCTGACAAATGATGAACTGAGAGGGCAGAATGAGACATATTTTTTAATTACATGGTCAATGTGAAAATTTGTCTTTCTTGACTATACATGTAACAAAGTTTTTGTTTTTGTTTTCTCAAGGACGGGTTGGGAAGAGGGAAGAAGAAAAGGCTAATCTTTGAAATTAAATTTAACTTAAAAAAGGAATGATTTATAAAGAATAAAAGATGAAGCCTTAGATGCACATTTAAAATTATGTAGCTTATGAGGTTAAAAGTCTTAGAATTAAAGGAATTCTCTCAAATACTTAAAAATAGAGACTTTTTTCTTTAAGAAAAATATTAATAATTTTGTTACCAATAAGAGTGACAGAGTTATAGAGAATAGTGTGCCCTTGCGGTATTTGGGGGAAATGGTTGTACATTTGTTCTTGTGATAGCGTCAAAGTAAATACTGCACTGTTAAAGTGGATTGATATTCTTTGATTAGATGGAACCAAGGTGGTTGACCATATAAGGAACACAGCCAGAATTCCTGGCTTTGACTGATGGCATTAATAGACACCCCAACCTCTCAGAGGTATCCCCAACACCCTTAGAAGGAGCTGCAGCTGACTTTGCCTTGGGAAATGGAGACCAGAGAGTACTTGCTACATATGGAATCTTGCTATATGTAAGCTACTCATTTTTCTTTGTGTCCCCAGCATTTAGTATGGTCTTTGGCACATAGTAAGTAATTAATAAATGTTTATTAGTTGACTAATTGATGTTTTATAGCTATATAGAGAAGTTAAAACAACTCCTCAGTTTTTTTGTAGCAAGGAATCTGCTTTCATCTTGGAAGAAATTTGAAACTCAACCAAACTGACATAGCTAAAACAAAATTAAATTAAATTGCATTAAAATGATTAAAAAGTAAATTAAAACAGTCAATTGGAAAATAAACAAAACAACTTTACTTCTTTTTATCAAGTGGAAGCTTACAAAATCTTTTTTTTTTTTGGCAAGCATTTTATCACTTTCAATGAAAGTTAACAAAACCATTTGGTCCTAAAATTCTGCAACTGAGGTTATGCCTGGAAAAACAAACTAGAAAAGCTATCTGTTCAAATTTTCATAGCAGTATTATTCATAATAACAAAAAATCTGGAAGCAACATAAATGCCCCAAAATGGGAAATGGGAGCATAAATTGTGTGAAGTTAATGTAATGGATCTCCAATATGCAATTAAGATAGACAAATATGAAGATTATAAATAAATATGAAAAGACTTTTGTGAAATATCAAAAAGTAAAGAAATACAGAAAAAAACCTAGACTTAAAATGACACATGTTGACTCTGGTGAATGGAGAGGTATGGGTATAGGAATCAGGTCTGTTAATTAATTGGCATAGGAAATTCCTGGTTAAAGAAACTACCAATGTAAAGCAGCTCCTTATCAATGACTAATGTTTGAAAGTTACCTAGAGAGTAATGAGAGGTTAAGTGATTTGCCCAGTCACCCCAACTCTATAAAAAGAAAAGTTAAAGGAAATGAATGGACAAAGAAATCTGATGGAGACTTAAAGCAGGGACTAAAAAGTTATAGCATTTTATAGGCTGAATTTTATTTATTTAAAGGTAAATGGTTTCAAAGCAAGTTTAATGGACCATAATGAAGTTTAATATTTTAAAAAAATAAATCATTAAATGAAAGAAAAA
Organism: Potorous gilbertii; assembly: GCA_028658325.1. Lineage (NCBI taxonomy): Eukaryota > Metazoa > Chordata > Mammalia > Diprotodontia > Potoroidae > Potorous > Potorous gilbertii. Next base: position 346,313,136 of record CM053770.1, read on the forward strand.
TGAAATAGATTACATTTAAAATATATTTATATTCTGCTCATTTTCTGTTACTCAGGTGACTAGCTGTTTTTATTTCTATGTAAATATTGAAGTAATATTGGATGAGGAATGAGAGACCTTCTGCAGGTCACTTTTTAAAGCCTCACTTTTCTTATCTGAAATATGGGTACAATATAATCCTGATGATACTAATATAACAATAGCTAGCATTTAGATGTTGCTTTAAGTTTTACAAAGCACTGTACAAATATAATCTCATTTTATCCCCATGACAATACAAATATAAAAAAGAAGGAACAGGGCAGTTGAAAAGAAGAGCCATAGGGACTATGAAAAGTGCTCTCTGGATAGGGTCAAGAAGAAACTCAAGCCAGTGGTAATGGATGGATACAGAAACTACTGTGCAAGTGATGAGAAGGGCCTGAGCCAAACTGGTGAGGTAGGAGCCATGACAATCTGATAGAATCATAGAGTGCTGGAGAGCTACAGAACCAAGAGTTCAGAGACAGGATGTAAGTTGGGTGATTAGATGTTCAGATGAGGGAATGCTCTGTGACTGGAGGACGCAGGTGTGCAGGGACACGCTTGAGGGTACAAATCAAAATTAAACTAAACTGCTTTCAAAAGTGATTAAGAATCTGCAGTGAGGTCACCACCTCTATTTATGCTAGAGGTTTCTCCCTCCTCCCCTTCACCCCCAGGAACTTACATTAGAAGAGGGGGAGGGATGAAATTCCCAGGAAGGTAGAATACATCCATTTTCACTAGAGCACATAGGGTATAAGTATTTAGCATTTCTTTAAAATAAAACCTGCTCTATGTTCCATGTCTTAGTCTGACAGTTATAGAATTGTATACTTCTATTGGAGGGCTAGAAGTAAGCTAAATTTAGATGTTCCTAGGGAGACTTCTGTGTGTGGAAATAATGAGCCACAGATTTATTATTGATAAACTTTCAGGATTGAACTCAGGCATTGTGAGCCCAAAGCTTATAATATGGGTCATAGGTTACATCTATATTAGACTTAGATTTGTAGAATGTTTGAATGAGAAGGGAATTTAGAAATCAGTTAGTCTAATCCCTCATTTTATAGATAAGGAAGCTGAAATCCAAAGAATTTAAATAAATTGCCTGTCACATAATTATTTAGTGGCAGAACTTAGACTGGATGTCTCCTGACTCCTACCTTGAGGAAGATTTCAACTGCTTCTCCGTCCATGTTTTTCTTGGCTCACATGGTGTGAAGATTCTTTCTTTGTGGTACCAGCCTCCATACTCTCACAATCTCAGCTAATTTTATCAACCTTTCCTCCAATATTTCTTTTAATACTGGGTTCCTTACCCAGCTGACACCTGATGGAAGGGGTCTACTAGCTTTCCACCTGCAATTCTATTGATTCTCAGGCTTGCCACCTTCCTTGTCAAATTACTTTTAATAAAAATCACCTAGTCATCCTGACTTCAGGGATAGCATTCTACTTTGCCACCTAGTTACTCTAATTATGTGAGGGGAGTAAAAAAAAATTGAATGTTGAGAAAAGTAGTGAAAGGAGAATTCTTTCTCATTACTCAGAAATAGCTTCTTGATGGAGGGGCAGGGTGTACAAATTGGAAGCTAGGATTTAGTTGTCTTTAGGCCTGGATCAAAGGGAGATTCAGGGAGGGTAGGACTGGAGATGTGAAGGAGCAGACCAGGAAGGTGACCAGCACTCAGCTGGGGACAGTAGAGACATGATTAGGCTCATGATTTCTAATTTTGTTATCTGAGATTTACTCTCTGTTTTTCAGCTCTCTGAGGTCTATGATGTTTTAGAAATTGAATCTCTCTACCCTTTAGCAAGTTAGCAGAGAAATTATTATAGGCTTTAAAATAGGGAACAGGAATCTGTAAGTAACATTTTATGTAAGTTTTTCCTTCTGTTGAATTAAAACTAACCTTTTAAGTTCTACGCACTGATCCTCATTTTTCTGCCAGCACTAATACCCTTCCTATGTGATAATCCTTCAAATATGTGAAGATCTGGGTTCAAATTCTACCTCTCGTGCTTATTGTGCTTGCCCTGGGATAAGGTGGGCCTCAGTATCCTTATCTGCAAAATGAGGGGAGGGGGATTGGACCAGAAAGCCTCTGAGGTTCTTTCTAGATCTAATGCTATGATCCTATGACCCCAAGATAGTACTGTCTTCTCCCACAAGTCTTGTATCCACTAGGCTAAACATTTGTAGATGCTTCAATGCACATGTGGCAGAGTTTTCAGCCCCCTCCTAGTCATTTTCATGGATGGACTCCAATTTTTCCATCCCTCTTGTAAAATGGAGTGCCTAGAATTGTTCTGACTAGGGTGGAGGATGGTAGAACTATCCCCTCTCTACAAGTTTTGAGACACTATACTTCTAATACTGCAGTCTAAGATAATGTGTATTAATAGTCTTAGATTTTATCTTGTTTTGTCTTCCTTATGACATATTGGCTCATATTGACCTTCAGGCTACTAATGCCATTACTAGACATTTTAAAATATAAGCTGGTTTCTAAATGGCTTCTGACCCTTTCTCTCCAACTACACAGCCTCTCCCTCATCACCTTTTCCCTAGACTATTGCAGTGGCTCTTAGTTGATTTCCTGCCCTCAAGTCTCTCCCTACTCCAATTTATCCTCCACTTAAATGCCAAAACAATATTCCTTAAGTGCAGATCTGACTATGCTACTTCCCTACTCAATAAATTTCAATGGTTCCCAACTGATTCTAGAATAGAAAATAAACCCTTGTTTAGTTTTTAAAGCTTTTCACAAATTGGGTACTCTTTTAGCTTTAGCCTTACTACACATGACTCTTTTGCACCCCCTCTCCCCCAATCAAATTTACACACATTGCATGGGTAGCTAGGTACTGCAGTGACTAGAGTGCTGGGCCTAGAGTCAGGAAGACTCATTTTCCTGAGTTCAAATCTGGCTTCAGGCACTTCCTAGCTATGCACTCTGGGAAAATCACTCAGTTTTCTCATCTGCAAAATGAGTTGGACAAGGAAATGGCAAACCATGCCAGTATCTTTGCCAAGAAAATCCCAAATGGGGTCACAAAGAGTTGGACACAACTAAAAAATTATTGAACAACAACTCCATGGTGAAGCCAAACTGGTTTCACTCTATTCCACATATGACACTGCATCTCCCATGTCCAAGCCTTCATACCTGATATGTACTTCTTCCTCATTTCTAACTCTTAGAATTCCTCTTTTCCTTCAAAGCATAGCTAAAACACCACTATCTTCTATACAAAGCTTTTCCTTACGTACTTCTAGTGTCCTCTCTTCCTCCCTAACTGCTGAGCATTTATGTTTATTCTATATGTACTTATATCTGTACATGTCTCTCTCAATGGAATGTAATCCCCTTGAGAGTAGGGATTGCTAATTTTTTTGACTTTGTCTTTGCATCCCCACTACTGAGCACAGTACCTAGGATACAGAGGATTACTTAATAAAATGTTTGTTGTTGTTTAAGTCTAACTATGCCTTCCATATTCTATATTTATAAAGTCAGTTATCTGGAATCCAAGTACAAAAGTATAGTGTCCCAATTGTCTTAGTGTAACTTTAAGTTCC
>CM053770.1:346316842-346347729 GCA_028658325.1 Potorous gilbertii
GAAAATTTTAAAAGAGGGAAAGCCCTGGAATTAAGAAGGGTTCTGCAGGGCTTCCTAAAGGATGTGGGACTTAAAGGAAGCTGGGGAGGAGGGAGAATGCTCCAGGCATCTGGAATAGCCAGAGAAAATGCCCAGAGCCAAGAGATGGAGTTTCTTTTTTGTAGAACTGGCCAGGCAGCCAGTGTCAAGGGAACAAAGAGTACATTGTTAAGCATAAGAAGACTGGGGAAGTAGAAAGGGGCTGGATTATGAAGGGCTTTGAATGCCAAACAGATAATTTTGTATTTGTTCCTGGAGGATCTCCTGGATTCTCTTGGAGAATTATTCAGCTATTCTCCTGGAGAATAACTGAAGTTTATTGGGGGTTGGGGGTGGGTCAAGGTGTGTGTGTGTGTGTGTGAGTGTGTGTGTGTGTGTGTGTGTGTGTGTGTGTGTGTGTGTGTGTGTGTGTGTGTGTGTAAGGGAGAGAGATAGAGAGAGAGAGAGAGATATGGTCAGATTTGCATTTTAGGAAAATCACTTCAGTGACTGAATAGAGAGAGCACATTGGAGTAGGAATATGAAGCATTTATATCTTTCTCAGACTCCTTTTCTGTATCATTCTCATATCATGCCCTCTAACCATTGGTGCCCCTCAGGGTTCTATCCTGTACACAGTGGATAGAGTACTTGACTTGGAGTCAGAAAGTTGTTTCATTAATTAGTCATGTCCAACTCTTGGGGTTTTCTTGGCAAAGACACTGGAGTGGTTGGCCATTTCATTCTCCAACCCATTTTATAGATAAGGAAACAGAGGCAGACAGGGTTGTAACTTGCTCAGAGTCATGTAGCTAGTAAGTGTCTAAGACTGGATTTGAACTTGGGTCCTCCTGACTCCAGGGTTAGTATTCTCTTGATTGTCCTTAACCTTGTTTGCCTCAGTTTCCTCCTCTGTAAAATGAGCTGGAAAAGAAAATGGCAAACGACTACAGTATCTTTGCCAAGAAAACATACAAAAGGGGTCATGAAGGGTAGAGCATGACTGGAAAAAAGACTATAAACAATGACTAATATACACATATGTGTTACTCCATCAGCCCTTAGTAAGAAGCTCCTATGGGTAGACATCATGCTAAGCACTGCAGATACAAATAAGGGAAAGCAAAATAAACAAAATCCCAAAATATTACTGGATATTAAGGAGCTCACAATCCAATGGGGGAAGCAACATGCAAACTGCTATGCTCAAACAAGATAGAGACAAGGTAAATTGGAGAAATAGAGGAAAAATAGAGGAAAAGCAATAGCATTGAGGGAAGTTGAGAAAAGTTTCTTGTAGAAGATGAGATATTTGTCTAGGAGCTAAAGGAAGATGGGGAAAAGTCTAGGCATGGGGGACAGCTAGTGAAAATTCCCATAGCCAAGAGATGGAGTTTCTAGTGAGAGGAATAATATGGAACCTGGAGTCACTGGATCACCAAGTACTTAGGGATGAATAAGGTGTAAGAAGACTGGAAAGGTAGGAAGGGGCAAGATTATGAAGGGCTCTAAACACCAAACAGAATATTGTTTATTTGATCCTGGAAGTGACAGGGAACTACTGGAGTTTATTTAATGGTGGTGGTGGGGGGGGGGGGGTTGACATGGTCAGATTACAATTTAGGAAGATTACTTTGTTAGCAGAGCCACAAATGGACTGATATGGGGGAGATACTTGGGGTAGGGAGATGAACCAGAAAGCTACTTCAATAGTAAAGCACGATGAGGGGTCTCTACCAGGGTAGCAAGAGTGTCAGAGGTGAGAAGAGGAAGTATGGAGAAATGCTGGGCAGGAAGAATCACTAGGATGTTGCGATAGATCAGCTGTAGGATGGGATGAGAGTGAAGATTTGAGGATGATACCCAGATTGCAAGCTTGGGAAATGGCCCTCGACAGTAATGCTTTTGACAATAATGGGAAAGTTAGGAGAAAGGGAAGACTTGGGGACAAAGATAATGAGTTCAATGTTGTATTTGTTAACTTTAAGTTTTCTGGAAGATATCTACTTCAAGATGACTAATAGACAATTAGAGATGTGCTAAGAGAGTTTGGGGGCTGTATAAGTAGATCTGAGAATTATCAACAGAGCTATAATTGAATTCATGGAAGCAGGGAAGATCGCAAAAAGAAACAACCTAGAGGGAGAAGAGAGGAAGACCTAGAACAAAGGCGTAGTTAGTGGATATGATCTGACTGGAGATCTAGCAAGGAGACTGAGGAGGATTTTGACAGGTAGAAAAGAGAACCAGGAGAGAGAGGTATTTTGAAAACCTAGAAAAAGGGGAAGAGGTTTACCAACAGTATCAAAGGCTGCAGAGAAGTAAAGAAAGTATTGAGGATTAAGAAAAAGCTATTAGATTGGATAATTAAGAGATTCATGGTAAATTTGGAGGGAGCAGGTTTTGTTGAATTATGAGACCATACCTATATCTCTATTCAATCTCTATCTCTGTCTCCATCTATATATCTACACCTACATCGATATCTACATCAACATGCAATAGAATGATGTAACCATAATAATAGCTAATATTTACATAGCATTTTGAAGTTTTCAAAAGTTTTAAAGGTACTTTTATATATATTTCCTTATTTGAGTCTCACAACAATCCCATGAAATATCCCTGAACCTTGTTAACTAACATAAAATCTGAGCAGAGGCTCAATATAAATTCTGAGTGTGATTTAATGAAAAATGCACTAGATTAGGTACTGAGACCTTGGATCTAGTGCAAGTTCTGCCCTTAACTTGATGTGTAACTTTGGGTAAATTACTTTAGCTCTCTGGGTCTCAGTTTCCTCATCAGTAATGGCGGCCTTTGTGCCTGTCATATAACTTGGCAGGTGGTTGCCACTTCTCACTCTCTGTTTGTCATGTGACCTGTAACAACAAACCATCTTTAGTCTGTCTGTAGTTACCTTTACTTGGAAAGTGAACAATTGAAAACCTATCTGCAGCCTGAAGAGGTTTAGCCTATTTTAGTTTTGGCCCCTACCTACGGCCAGGTTGTGCAGGTCTGGTTTAAGGTCACATATGAATTAAATGGTAAAGCTAAAATCTGAACCAAAACCATCCATCTTTATATCCAGTGACCTTTCTATAATACCATGAATCTTTACTTGATATAGAAACTCAGACCTAGGAAGATAAAATCACTTGCCCAGAGTTACATCATGGCTAAGTGGCAAGGTCAGAATGTTAGCTGTTTTCAGATGTTTGAAGGGCTAGACCATGGACAAAGGAGCAGAGGTGTTGAGAGTGATGAGCAGAAGCTTTGTAGAGGAGAAGTTTACTAACAATTAGAGAGCCTAAATTATAGTCCTTCACTGCAGTGCATTGGGCAGAGCATGGAAGACCCCTGGTAAGGTATGTCGTAGGAGAGATATTTGGCTAGGTATGGTTTGGACTAGAGAGAAGACTTTTGGGATCCTTTCCAACTCCAAGATTTGATGGTAACACAATACAATTAGGCATCAGAGGAGTACTTTAATAGATAAACAGGATGGGAATTTTCAGGGGGGTAGAACGGAAAGGAACCTAACAACTGGATGTCTACAATGGGATTTGGAAATGTGCATGGGGAACAGTTAGACTTTGAGGACAGTCACCTGGAGATGTACAGTTTGGACCATTATCTATTTAAGAGGCCAGCAGAAAAAATGGATGGTGATAGGACATGGAAGAGTTTGGACTTATGGGGATGATACTTCTCAGGGAGGAAACATGAGGGCACTACTCCTCTCCCCCAACATGCATGCCTTGGGCAAATCCTTTCTAAGCCCCATGCTAGCTAGACAAGACTGTGCCCCACATTTCCTTTCTTTGTTTCTTTCCTATGGGGACAGTACTTTCTTCATCGTTCTCACCTTAGGAACTTTGCACCTTCAACCTCTCTCCCTTTCTTCCCTCTCTCTAAACTTTCTCCCAGAAGGATTTGAGACATTTATTCACTTAAAGATTCAAATGACCATGAGATATCTCTTTTGGAACATTTGCATTTCAACAGGCTACAAAAAGTCGTAGGAACAAATCTCTAAGGATGGAGTTTCAAACATCAGTTTTTTCCCTTTGGGGGATAGGGGTGGGGAGAGGCAGCAGAATCTTTAAAATCACACCACTTCTGAGGCTGTTTATTCTACCCACTTATAAATCAAGCCTGTGGGGACCCCTTTATTTGTCACCTAATTTCTTAATTAGGAGGGGAAAAAGAAAAAAGTTAAGAGAATATTTGGATTTGTTGGATTTTAAAATTCTAGAGCACTTTTGACTCTGGAGGAGAAAGGCTCTATAAACATACAAAACATATCTGTAAGAGCAACTTTCCCCACTTGCAAGCTAGTTATGACACTATTTAATAACACGCATTGTAAAAAGCTGCAGTTGAAAAAAAAACAGTATAAAAGTAATCCACAAACCTAGTCCAAACAAAACAAAGAGTTGTTTGCATTTCATTGTATTTTAAAAGCTGATGCTCCAGGACAAGTGAAAATATTATTTTCTTCCAACATCTGCCCGAGTCCCATCTTAACTGTTTAAATCTATTCCTCTGTCAGATAAATGTTACAACTAATAGGTTCTTTCAGGTTAGTGGGGAGGCCTTAGGCAGAAGAGTCTATTTTGATTGGGAGAATCTCAAAGTATGGGGTTTAATCATAATGAATGATGCATTTACTCTCTGGAAGTCATCAAAAGCAGAAAATATGTGCTAGGAAGAGTTACATGTTCTTCCCATGGCCCAGTTGCTTTCCAATTATAAAAGTTAAAAAAAAAAAACAAAAAATTCACATAAAAAACCTTAAGTATAGCATTTCTTCCTTTTTTTTAATAACTTGCATTTACGAAAAAAAAAGAGGATTAACTAACTCTTTAAAGACAAAATGAATAAAAATGTGATTGCTTTCTCCCTCCAGTTTTATCCTGTAGCACAATTTTTATAGTTGAGTTGTAAACCCTTGGAAAAGAATTTTTATGGGAGTGCTGCCACCACTGTCTGTGTAAGCACATGGTTATAAGGCAGCTTTAATGAGGAAGACCAAACAGCCAAGCAAGCGTGTTTATACCCTTTCTGTTTCATGATTCAGATTTGCTTCCAAAGTGTCTCTTTTTAATATTAGCTAGCACTCTGGCTACCATCTCAAATTCCTTTACCAAAAAAGAGAACTAGCTCCCTTATTGCTCCTATTTCAGCCTAGCTTCAGGTATTGCTATTTTAATTCTTCTAAAATGCAACTTTGCTTTGACCAATTAGCTTGATTTATCAAATTTTGGTTATTTCTTAGTATACAGCACCCAGAAATGGAGACAGGATGTGAGAGAAAGTAGGTCTGCAAAAAAAAAAATTTCTCTTTGCTCTTGCACAGGAATTATTTCCCAATTTTTCCACTAATGACCAGAGCACTACCATTTCTTCTGTCCAGGGTTGCAAGTTTTGAGTTATCTCCTATTCTTCTAAGGGAATGTTCCCTCGATTTAAACTTTCTCTTTGATTTCTCTGGCCATTACTCTAGTTAGGCCCTTCAAACTTCATGTCTTATATTACTCTAAGAGCAAACAAGCACAGTCTATCTTGCACATAACTGCTGGAACTTTGATATTTTGACAATTGCATAATCTCATCAGAGTGGAGATTTCTTTGGAAGCGGCAGATCACAAGTCATCCACACCTTTGCTGTGTTATTATCTATTGTTCTCCTATAAACTCTTCACAGAGGATCTGGCCTCTGAATTGGAGGTCTTCCTCTGGCTTCTTTTTTTTTTTTTTTGTGACTAGCAATGTAACTCTCTAGCTATCTATCTGCTACGGCTTGCTCCCCTCCAGTCTAGTCTAGATGTCTTTTATGCTAATTATTATACACAAATACTTATTGGTAACATTCTATTTACAACTTCCATGTGTCTTTTGCCCTTTGGGTCACCTGCAGTTTGCCTAGTTACATGATCTGCTGTGTTGTAAAATAGTTGTGTTAAAAAGGTATGTTTTTGCTGCCTCGGTCAGATTGGGATGGTTGAAAGTACTGCACAATTTTTCACATGCAATATAGGCCAATCTCTTCCTATTTAATTCTGGACCCAGATCATAATCTGTATATAGTTAGGCCCTTGTAAGGGCATATCTAAGATGTGTATATTGATGAAAAAACTCAACAGACTGCCCATCTAACTTCATAATCTGGGCAATATATATTCTTCATTCACTTGGTTTTTCCTGTATGGATGAGTAGGTTGATTTCTTTTGAATGGCAATGGATCTCAAGGATGAGGTGTTGGATTATGTTAGAACTTAGTGTAATCAATACAATCATCCAGGAGAACATGCCAGCTGGAAGAAAGGATTGGGTTTGCGTATACTTACACATGACCATACCATAGCTGTTTGATCTCCTAGGTATTTCTAGATATCTCTCTGTCTCCTTTCTCTTGTCCAATTTAAGAAAAAGGTCTTAAAGATGTCATAGTTTGGTCCCAAGGCAGTGGTTAATGCATTCAGGATTATATCTACTATCCTTTTCCTCTCCCTCAATTATCACAGCCTCACTACATATAGACTCAATTCTATCTGTGCCTTAGCACACACATGTACTTATGATCTGTCAGCCTACACATATGTATATATAAATGTGTATGCATATATGTGTGAATAATCTCTATATTTATATAGCTACGTACATTTTTGCTACATAAACATGTATGCATATATATACATGTGTATATTTTCTCTCCTCAACCAATCTGAGAGTTTTAAAATTATAAGGTAAGATTTATAAGCTTTATCCTTATTTTTAATCTTTTACCTTTTTTTTGTATCCCCAGTGCTTAGAACAGTGCCTATGTACAAAGCAGGAATTCAGCAAAGATATTCAATGAATAGATCTCATCAATACAAGGCTACATTACTTTATAAAGAAAGCATCTGTGAAGCACTTTGACAATCTTAAAGAGCAGTAGTTAGAAGAAAACAGTCAACCCTATGCAAATTTCCCTACCATTATTTTTTTCTCCCATTCATTAGGATCCCTGTTCTGCTTCACACTGAAATAATATAGGGACCAAATCCCTCAGGTATTACAATGCAGGGGGCAATTGTATCACAAAGCTCAATGTTGAGTTACATGTCTTATCTGCTGTGGGAGTAGCTTAAAATTGACAATTCTTTCTATAATCAATTTTCTGACAATATTGTCATAACAGAATCTGTCATAAATTATTTTCATACAATAACTGGACTTGGATGACATAAATGCTGGTCATCTGCTGAGCCATCTTACTTTTAATCTCCCTTTTTTGTTTTATTTTTTGAATCTAGTCTGATTTCCTCAATTGTTACTGTCTCTCCAATCACTGTGTATTGATTTTGTATCTATCTTATATTTACTTTTCTCTAAACATGTTGTTTAGAGAAAGAGCAGGTAGGTAGTGCAGTGGGTAGAGCACTGGGTCAGGAACTGGTGTTCAAATCTGGCCTCTGACACTTACTAGCTGCGTGACCCTGGGCAAGTCATTTGACCCTGTTCACTTGTTTCCTTATCTGTAAAGTTGTATTCCTCCTTCATTTCTGAAGACCATAACATCAGAGAAATGATGACATGATTTACACTTGACTTTGTTTTGAATGAGGGAGGGCTGTGCAAGGTCACCAGCCTTACTTTCTCCTCCTGAGCCATCTAGATCCAGGGACCAGATATTCATCAGGATGACTGGAGATGGCCCAGGATGCAATGGGAGACCTTAGACTATTTCAGCTAAGGTTTATTCAGAGACTCACCTAGAGTGAGATAATGTGCATTCAGTGAATAGGCCTCTTTAAGAAGTAGTCAGGGAATGATCCCTTTAATTATTTATTTTTAAGCCTTAGTTTTCTTATCTGAAACATGGGGACAATAGAATCCATATGATTATAATAGAACAACAGCTAGCATTTAGTTGTTGCTTAAAGTTTTACAAAGCACTTTACAAATATAATTATTATAAATAATTATTTAATTATTTATCTGTAAAATAAGTAAGAGAAAGAAATGGCAAACCGCTCCAGTACATTGGCCAAGAAAATCTCCAATGGAGTCATGAAGATTTGAAGATGACCAAACAACCACAAACATGTTGTACACCCCCACAAGAATGGAAGTTCCTTGAGGGCAGGGATTGCTTTACTTTTCTTTGTATCTCCAGCCCTTAGTACTGTGCTTGGTATATAGTAGACTTGTAATTAGTCAGTCAATAAGCAATATAAGCAATATATTAGTCAGTCAATAAGTTTATTAAAACACCTACTGTATTTATTAAGCACATGGTGCTAGACATTGTACAAAGCATTTGGGGATACAAAAAATGGTAAATGATAGTGCTTGCTTTCAAGGAACTTGCAATCTAATGGGGGAAATAACAAACAAATATGTTTAAATGTATATTTACATGTATAAACATTTGTATATAAGATAAAAGGGAAACGATTTGTATCCTAAGTTCCAAAGCCTATTGATATGGGACCCACTTTGGTAGAGAACAATGCTCCGCACCTGGAAAGGGGGGTGGGGTAGGTGAGAGAGTAAAAGAGAGGAGAGCCCTTAGGTTCCAAGTCTTCCTTGAGTTGCTTAGTCTCTTTGAACTTTGGGCACTTCTGGCTTTGAGCTTCAAGGCAGAAGTTGGAGGAGGCTAGCCCCAAAGACACTGGGAAAAAGCTGACATGAAAGGAGCTGCCAATCTCCATCATGTCCCCAGCCCCAGTTTGCTACACTATAGACTTCTGTAAACTTCCTCTTGGGTGAGGTTCTAGGGCACTTTCATTGGTAGCAGTGAGTTACTTTGCTCCGAATGAGAGAGCTCCTTCATTCTTTATTGTGTGGTACATACCCTCCAATGTATGCTTTTCTCCTCTTTCTGTTTTGCTGCTGATTTGGATAAATAAGTTTTCTTTGATAATTGCTACCTGTGCTCATTGTGGAGCTAGCCTTTGGAGGTAGAAAGGTCAAGCCTCAGATACAGAACTTGAAGTCTTCCATTCCTACCCCCGCATATTGAAAGAGAAAGATCAGAAATTAGTTTGAGCCTGAAAACCTTGTCCCTTACATTAAAAACATTTAAGGGGACTGATGGATATAATTCTATCCTGGTATCCCCTCTCAAGGGTGGCTTGGTATCACAGTGGATAGAGAGCCAGGCATGGAATGAAGAAGACTCATCTTCCTGAGTTCAAATCTAGCCTGACACTTATTAGCTGTATGACCCTGAGTGAGTTACTTAATGCTGTTTGCCTCAGTTTCCTCATCTGTGAAATGAACTAGAAATGGCAAACCACTTCAGTATCTTTGCCAAGAAAACTCCAAATGGAGTCACTAAGAGTCTAATACAACTGAACAATATCACCTCTTCTCTGCCTTTATCTTTCTCCTCTTGGCAGGAAATAGTAGTCTCCCTCAGAAAGAGAAAAGGCAGTGTGTGTGTGTATGTATTTTGCATCCCTTTGAGCCATATAATGACACCCTTATCCTACGTTTTGGGGAACAGTCCCTGACACACATTGGCCTCACCACAAATTAAAAGACTAGAATTAAGAGAGGTTGGAAAAAGCTTCCTGTAGAAGATGGGATTTTAGTTGCTTATTGATTGATCTCCATGTTTAAGATGAAAGCTGGTTTGTGGTTTTGTCACTGGGGAAATAGTATACTTGTTATAGTGCATACTTAAAGTACTATGTTACTGTTATGGCAATAACTGATTTCACACTTACTAAACTGTTGATCCGCTATTGATGCATATTCCACCATTTCTGCATTTTATTAAACTGCAAGGGGAGATTTTGCATTGTCCCACACTGCGACCAGCATTGGGATGCCCTTCAGGATCCCCCAGTGATCTAAAGTGGTAATCCTTCCTTGTTCGGACTTGCACATCAAAAATACAACCTTGGAGAAAAAGAGAAAATAAGATTTAATTGTTTAAGAGAGAAAAAAAGAGTTGTCATTTAAGACGTCTGGCCTAGTATTATAGGATTTTAGATTTAGATTGGAAGGAACCTCAGAGAAGACCTTGTCCAATCTCTTCATTTCAAGGAGGAGTAAACCAAAGTCCAGTGAGATTCGTTTGTCCAGTTATCAGGCATTTTCTGGGAGAGATTCAGAGCGCCTGCATGATTTTTACATCTGAAGTTAATAGAAATAATGTTATTACTATTAATATACCAAATATCTTAGCAACAGCTCTGTTATAGCTCAAAGGGAAAATATAATCATTTCATTAATTTCCTTTTTCATTTAGCTGGATGTCAAGTTTAAGAACTGAACTCTGATATCCTGCTACATGTCATGAACTTATCATAGGACTGATTAAAAAAAATCTTTGACATAATTGTGGGATATGAGGTTTTGCCCAATTCCTGTTGCAAAACCTTTTGAATTTCTGAAGCAATAGGTTATTGTTTTTGGTTGCAATTGCTTCACTTTTTGTTTGTACTGATGAAAATTTGGCTTTAAAAAATGTGGAAATTAGCTCAAAGGAGCGATATAAGGATCTGAAACCTTAAACGTACAATTGTGTTTGATGGTACACTATGCAATTACTGCTTACTTTGCCGTAAGCACCATTTTAATAGAATTTACTTTTAGAAGACATTTCTTCACAGAAGCCATAGAAGGTGCAGAGATGACAACTAACAGATGTTTCTTTGTTTGAATATGTGAAATCATCAAATTTTCTGCCGTGGGCAATGTTTTTCACTATTGTATGGGGGTACAAACGTCTTATGTGTGGATTGACAATTCATTTTAAAATGGATATACCATTTGCAAAGCTTTGATAAAGTTCTTTGTGAAATTAAAATTCAAGTTTATAATTAATACAAAAATGAGAAATAACATAAGAAGCTAGAATGATATACTAAAAATTAAGAGACGTAGAACTTTATTCCTAGATCAGTTTCGTAGTAAAGTTGTAAATCTACAGAAATAGACTATAATCCTACTTCTATCATTAACTGATTATGAACTTCAGCTGAATCTCCTAAAATAAATGGACCTAAGCCTCTTCATCTATAAAATAAAGGGATTAGTTGAGATGATCTCTCAGGTTCCTTTCTATGTCTGACCCCATATTTAGGATTTTAATGATAGACTTTCACAATTTTCATAGCAAAATAACCACAGTTACAAATTCACCACTTGATTAATAATGTGACAGATAACAATCTATTTGTGTATTTGTATGCATTTATATGTATTAAGGTAAATTTTATTAATACTTTTAATTTTGACATTGACATCAATTTTGTATTTTTCTCCGTTATATACAAGTGTGTGCGAAGAATTGTTAAAAATTGGCTGAGCGGAAAAAATGTACCCATGACAACTTTTAAGTTTATCTGCATTATTAATGTTTCCTTCATCACTTTTTAAAAAATCTACATAATCAATAGGTAGGAAGAGAAGTAGGAGAGAGTGGTACCCTGAAAAGCTAGAGAGGAGAGTATCAAGGAAGAGGGTCACCAACAATGTCAAAGGCTTCAGAGAGGTCTAGGAGAATGAAGACTGGTAAAGGGTCATTGAATTTGGCAACCAAGAGAGCACTGGTAACATTGGAATGATGTCAGAAGCCAGATTGTGAGAAGGTAAGAAGAGAATGAGAGGAGAGAAAGTGGAGGCACTTATTGTAGACAATTTTTTAAGGAGGTTAGCTACAAAGGGAAGAAAAAGATATAGGATGATAGTTTGGGGGATGGAAGGATGAAGTGAAGGTTTTTCAGGATGGGGGAAACAAGGGCATGTTTGTAGGGACTAGGGAATGAGCCAGTACAGGGAGAGATTGAAAAGAACTCAAAGAGTGAGGATGGCATAGGGTGTGTTCATCCTTCGTTGCCAAAGAAGACCATGCCATCAGAGAAATGATGACATGACTTGCACTTGACTTTGTTTTGAGTGAGTGAGGGTTGTGCAGGTCACTTCTCCTCCAGGGCTATCTGAATCCAGTGATCAGATATTCCTCACGATGACTGGACATAACCCAGGATGAGGCAATTAGAGTTAAGTGACATATAGTATAATCTGTTGAAGGAAATGGGATTGCTTGTGCAAGTAGAAGCGTTGGCCTTGGTAAGGAGTCATTACTTCATCATGTGAGAGGGATGAGAGAGAACAGCAGAAGGTACATATGTGAAATGAGGAAGAGGAGAGAAGATGGAGTGCACATTGAATGGATTCAAATTTTTTTCCTGTAAATTTAAGTCAAGTTTCTCATTTAAAAGTTTGTGAGGCATGGGGAACCATAGGAGGCTTGAGGAGGGATGAAAAAGTTTGGAAGAACTGCTATGGAGACTAGAATAGTGAGTTGATAAGGGGGGTATGGCAGGATTGACACTGTATAACATATTTGTAGGGGACCCAATCAGACTGGTTGTATGATTTTCCTCATCTTGATTGTGTAGGAATGTGGTAGGAGAGCAGTTTCTGATGCAGCTTCCCTTACCCTGACACAACTCTCTCTCCACACACGCAATCCCTGTACGGCTTCTTTCAGCCCCAGCTTCCTTAGCAGTTATTTTGGTGAAGCTTCTTCTCCTCATGAAATCTGATTGGTTCCAACTTCTCTGATAATAGTTTCCTGATTTAGGACCAATAAAAAGCCCAAGTCATATGGACTCTTGGCTTCGTAAGACTTGGTGGGTGCTTGAGACTGTGCAGCCGACTAGATGCATTTCCAGAGAGAGACAAAGGGCGTTCTGGCCAGAGAAGCTGAGAACTGCTGTATTCTTGCTGTTTATCTTTGCTGTGTGTGAGCAAAGTAAATCTCCTTTGTTAAATGTTCATTGCCTTACAAGTGCTTCATTTCATCCCCACATCAATCCTGACCTAAGAGGATCTTGGCTTTAGAGCCATGCCTACAACTAGGAGCTGTTAACAGCATTTTACTGAGTCATTCTCTAACCTGAAAATGATGGAATAGCAGGCCAGAAACAAAGTGCCAGTAATCAGGCAGCCTTTAATTAATAAGTTTCATTATGAGGAAGAGATTTGCGAATCGGGAATTCTCCTGATTAGAATTCCACTTTGCTGAAGTGAAGACAAAGAATATATATACGTAATCACAAATGGGAAAGGAGGAGGATAGGTGGATTACAAACACTGTTTTCCTGGACTTGAGTGGTTTCCCATGACAAACCCACCAATGGAAGATATTATAACAATTTTGAAGTGCTGTAGGAGCAACACTGCTCGAGTTCTTGGGGGTTGTTACTTGGTGGGTCATGGCACTAGAGTTCTGTGACCAGAACAGTTCTACAATCTTTTATTTTGCTTCACTTCAGGGACATAAGCACAAAGATGCTAGTGATCAAGAGACTTGTTAAAGTTTGATTAATCATTTTAAGCTACATTTTGAGCTCCAACTCACAAGCTAGAAAAGACAATTCTTGAGAATTCTAAATCATTAGTATAGTCATTACACATATCATATATGGATTAATATAAAAATCATAATTCCACAGAGTAAAGGATGTAAATGGCTCAAGGGTTAGCAAGGCACATCAGGGAAATGATAAGTGGACTAGGGATTCAAGAGAGAAGATTGGTTCACCAAGGGTTCATGATGGGAAAAAGAGGAGAGAGTGACCGGTGAAAGATTTGAAGGGTCAAGGGATTGGAGATGACATACAGTAAGGTTTGGTAAGGGAAGGCAAAAGGAAAAGTGAAGAACCAATAGGTTATAGTCAAACAAGGAGATTTCAGAACTCTTGAACATAGAGGTGGTACTTTTGTGGGTGATAGTAAGATCAGTGGTATGACTCTATTTGTGTATTGCTGAGGTGGAATTGGGTAGTAGGTCATGGAAAATGAATAAATTAAGGAAATGAATGGTTAGGCTGTTTGAAGAGAGTCAATATGTATGCTGATGTCTTTTAGTATGAGAACAAGAGTTGGAGAAGAGAAAAATATTGTGAGCCATGTACAGAATTCAATGAGGAAGGAAGGATTGTGACCTGGGGATGTGTAAACAACAGCTACTAGGATTTTGATTGGGTGGTAGATATGAATAGCAATTAACCTCAAAGGAAGATGGGTTTTGGAGAGATAGAGGCAGAGAGAGGAACCAGAAATTGCCCTGGGGAGCAAGGAGTAATCCAGCTCCTCTGCTTCAGTCAGTGAATCAAGGGGAATAAATAAAAGTCCAGCTGGTACTAGAAAGGGTGGTCAGGGAGGCTGTGTCATCAGCTGGGGCAGGTTTCAGCAATAGCTAATAGATGGAAGGAGTGGGAGGGAAAAGATTTTGGATGAAGGCAAATTTATTGTCAATGGAATTCTAGAGAGCACAGTGTGGAAAGTGTGGGTAATGGTTAGAGTTTTGGGATGGGAAGATTTAGAAGGATGGGAATAAGAAATCAGCTAGTGAGGGGGTGGGGAATGGGGTTTGGATGATGATCTTTGTGAGCTCAGAATCCCTGGGACAAGTAGGGTGTAAGCAGGTATGAGAATGTTCATCGCTGAGTGAAAGGCATCACTCCTCTTCCCAAAGGTTGGAGATCGGACTGGAGACAAGTGTAGTATGAGATGGGAGCTACTTGATTAGTTGAGAGACCCTATTTCAGTACTCCTCTTCTCTCGAAAGGCCAGGGATTACTGAGGAAAGGGCATAGCAGCGGATGGAAGTCCTGTTCCCCACTGAATTTCCTCTTCCTCTTCCCTTAAGGTATAAGTATGGCAAAAATAGAAGGCTTGAAGTCAAAAGGAAGGTTTCTCCTCTTTGTGAGAGGATCTCCCCTCATATTGGTTGAGAGATTGGGCGTGGCAGCCAGAGGTAGAAGTAGCCTTATGCTTGCACAGGGTATCAGTCCTTGTTTTTGGGCAGATGGAAGTCACTAGGCCTGGCACTTTGCTGCTTTCCCTCTGGAAATACACTGTGCAGCAAGGTATGTAGTCAGAAGAGTTTGTCAGGTGTCCCATTCTATTTTGGGAGTACTCACACTGATGAAAATAACTCTTGACTTGAAGTCAGGAACACCTGAATTCATATCTCACTTCCCAGTCTGGGTAACCCTGTGCAAGTTTCTTAATCTTTATGAGTCTCAGCTCCTTCATCTTTAAAATGGGAATCTTGATAGCTACAGTGCCTGCCTCACAAGGAGCAAATGATATAGCAAATATAGAGAGCCTTGCAAATTGCGGATCGCTATAGAAATAACCATTTACACAGGCAGTTATTTTTCATATTGAATCAAAATTTGCCTCCTTGTAAATCCCATCTATTGGTCTTAGTCCTTCCCTTGGGAGCAACAGAGAGAGTAAATTTAATCTCATATATGATATAAGTCTTTGGATATTTAAAGACAAATACTGAATCATCCCGAAGTCTTTCTCTCTCTTTCTCAAGAGTTCCCATAACTGATTCCCAGGCAATGTAATTTCCTTTTTATTATTTTCCTTTTCCTGCTTTTCTGAACATGTTTCACCTTGTTAATGTCCTGCAATGTGGTGCCCAGAAATGAATACGGCAGAGTACAGTGGGATCACTACCTCCTTTCTTTACCATCTTACGCTAATTCTAATGCTCATATTGCAGGCTGTTTGGGGACTACATTTCCTTCCTAAGTTCTTCTCAAATAGGATTATATAGAACAACTAGTACCAGATTTTCTTATTATTTTCAGCACACTCTGTAATGACTGGTGGCCAGAAAATACTTTGCAAAGGAGTACAAGCCATTCTGACCTGGAATGCTACCTTTTAGAAAATGTCAATTAAAGATAAAATGCCTTGACTAAGAAGGGACGGAGATAAACAGGGTAAATCTTAGCCATGGTAATGGACCTTGCGTATGTCATGTCTTTTATCTGCTAGGAAGGGAATGTTCCTTAAAGTTTTCTCTACTTATCTACAAGAAAGAAAATGGTATTAAAATGTTGCTTATATGGATGATTTTGTACTTGGGACCTAAAATCACAATGAAAATAATTCTTCTTTGGTTCTCAATATAATATTCTTCCTTTTGAACCTCTACATCTGTCTCCACCTGCTTTTTTATAAGTGCATGAATACTAGGACATGTAAAGACATGGATGATTTCATGCTCAGACACACAGAGTTCTAATCCTGTTCACTGGCATTTGGTTGCCTCTGTGGTACGGCCCAGATCTGGCTAAAAGTAGTGGAGACAACCTTTTATATCTGATTTATCAGACATCAGAAGTACTAAAGAAATATTTGTTATACTCAAGAAGTGTTGACAGAAAGAAACAATAAAAGAAGTGGAAAATAAATTTCCCTATCTACACATCACAGATGATTATATTCTCTATTTCCTATAATTTACAGGATCATTGATCTAGAGTTTGAAGAGACTTCAGAGGCAATCTACTGCTACCTTCTCATTTTATGGATGAGGAAACTAAGGTCCAGAGAGGTTAAGTTGACTTGCTCAAAGTCATATGGGCAGTAAGCATCAGGAATTGAACTCAGGTCTTCTGAAAGAGAGGCTGTTCTTTCCAGTGCATGATACTTGAAATGCAGCATGGCATGTTGGTTGGAGTGCTGGCCTTGGAGTCAGAAAAACCCAAGTCTGTTGTGTGACACTTACTAGTTGTGAGACCATGGGTTCAAGTACTTTAACTTCTACATTCTCCCAAACCACTCTTTAGGACAATGGATCATAGAAATGTTTCAATGAAAGTTCCTTTCAACAATGATATCGCACTCTGGACCAAAATCTTCTATAACACTAGTATTATTACAGAAGGTGAAAGTGGACCAAATATTAGTTATCTTTTTAATTCCCCAAAATGGTGCTTGCATGTAAACAGACAGATACTAAATGGTGCTTAGTTGAATGACAAATGACTGATACCTTTATCCTAGATTAGTTTTATATATATATATATATATATATATATATATATATATATATATATATATATATACATAGCAGCATTTATTAATGCTAAGCATTGTCATATGCCTTTTAGACAAGACCAAAGTTTGATGAGGGTGATTTATGGCCAATTTGAACTTAATTAGGATGAGAAGCAATAATTCATTCTCATAAGTAAGATCGCTTCTGCCTCTCTTGATATTATGTAGTAAAATTATTTAACTTAGAGAAAGGGTTATGATTTTAAATATGTTCAGCTATGGAAATGATTATTATTAGGCTAATGCAAATTATTAACTAACTCTAGGACAGGAAAAAATGAACTCAATTAAGTATAAGAGAAATTTGTATTTGATATGGAATGCTCCTAGTCTTGAGGTTATGGATATATCTGAGCATGAGTCAGACCTTTTTTGGGTATTATTTATGTGTCTGTTTAGCGGTAAATGTGACTGACCCTCCTATTAAGACTGTAGTGCTATGGTCCATGACTCTTTAAAATTCTTTATTCTGACTCCCAGTGGTTTAGAGCACATCGTTGATAAGGCCAAGGTTACAAATTTAACTCCTAGGTGTTTCAATTACATTCTGTTCTGCTTTAGGCATTATAGACTAGAAGAAACCTTAAGGTTCTGCCTCATTTTACACATTGGGACCTGAAAAGACACCCTTTCCCCAGTCAACTTTCTCACAAATGTGCTGATAATATGTGCCATTGATCAGAAGGAAGGCTTAGCTAGATAACTCTGCAAGATGCATGGCAGTATCACTATTACAGAAAAAAATAACTCCATATACTTTATTGATAGATTTGTGTATCAGATTCACTGATGTGTACAACAGTAAACTGTGAATAACCGTATGACCTACCCTGAATAAAGTTTTCCCTAACTGGATTCAGTAAATGAATATATCTTTCACTTTACCCATCATACACATACTTGTTTGTATATTTGTTTGATGCTATGTCCTTAATGAGGACACCTGGGTGGTGTAGCAGATTGAGGGCAGGGCCTGAAGTCAGGAAGACTCATCTTTTTGAGTTTAAATGTGGCCTAGATATTTACTAGCTGTGTGACCCTGGGCAAGTCACTTAACCCTGTTTCCCTTAGATTCCTCATCTGTAAAATGAGCCAGAAAAGGAAATGGCAAACCACTTCAGTATCTTTGTCAAGAAAACCCCAAATGGGGTCATAAAGAGTCAGATACAACTGAAAATGTCTGAGCAACGCCAATGTCCTTAAATATTCATCTATTCCTGATGTTTCACATTATCATCTGAACAACTCACATATAGCTGAAGGCAGTTAGGTGTCAAAGTGGCTTGAGAGCTGGACTGGGTATCAGCTTAACTTGAGTTCAAATCTGGCTTCAGGTACTTACTAGCCTTATGACCCATGGCAAGTCATTTAACCTCTCTTAGCCTCAGTTTTCTCATATGTAAAATGAAGATAATAAGGGCCCCTATTTCACAGGGTTGTTATAATACATATAAAGTGTTTTGTAAACCTTAAAGTGCTGTATCGAATGTTATTAAAGTTTGCAAGGTGCTTTCTCATAACAATCCTGTTAGGTTGGGACTATAATTTTATAATTTCCTCCTCACTCCAGTAGAAACAGGAAAGGATGAGGGAACAAGCTGTTAGTCTCATGTCTTGGGGCAAGTTCTGTTCATAAAGTTTTCAAAGGTAGGTGTGTTCACCAAACTTCAGCTGCCAAGGGAGGAGATGAGAAAAGTTTAAGGTCTAGGGTAGAAATGATGTAGGATGTAGACAAGTAGACATGTAAGTAAAGAAGGATTAGAGGGAAGAAATTTTCTCCAGGCCTGGGCATGCTTTTGAATCTATTCCACCACCCCGCAAGAGATGCCAGGCAGCCAAGTAGAGGAGCTAGCCATGCCAAGGAAACAGTTAAATAACAGGATTAGGTAGTAAGAGTGATGAACAAGGAAAAGAAGTCAGAAGAATGATTTGGGCCCCCAGTACTCTCAACTGACTGCCCATCTATCCTCCGGGATTTCGATGTGATGTGTTCTGGCTCTAGCATTGGCATCCATGGTGAGCCTCTAATTGTAACAGCTGATAGAGAAGTCTGAGTCTGAACTATGTCCATAGAAATCCTGGGTTAGGGTGTATGCCCATATACTAGTTAAAGACTGCATGGGTTTAAGTGGGGCCACGGGCTCACAGTCTACATGTAATTATTTTAATGTATTTGATTTTATTCCTTTTGTTTCTGTTGGTACAAGTAAAGAACTATACATAGTGAAATTATACTTATGTGATCACCTCTCTCATGTCAAGTTTGCATATTTGGGTGTCCACTGAAATTCAGAAGGGAAGGGAAAAGGGTGGAGTGTCTCAGTGAGTGGGGGATGAACCAATATATTAATTGGAAAAATCCACACCAACCACACCCCTAGACTAATAAAATAATATATGCATTAGGGTCATAATTCTGGAAGGTGTGTGAAGGACCAACCGGAGGGGTCACTGGGCACTGAGGTATCAAATATTCATTAGGTATTTACCACTTATAGTGCATTTTACTAGGTGTTTTGAAGGTAATAGAGAGTAAAAGTTATTGCAAAAATCCAGGCTGGTGGTATTAAGGGTCCTGCTAGGGATGTAGCAGGGGGAAGAGAGAGAGAGGGAGAGAAAATGAAAATCAAATTGCTGGATCTGGAGTGGGCCAGTTCTTTGTCCCTAAGCCATTGGGAACTTTATGGGGATTTGAGAAAACTGGCATTTCTGTCCATCACCCAGCAAGCAGGAGAGTTAGGGGACAAAGATA
This sequence comes from Potorous gilbertii, assembly GCA_028658325.1. Lineage (NCBI taxonomy): Eukaryota > Metazoa > Chordata > Mammalia > Diprotodontia > Potoroidae > Potorous > Potorous gilbertii. Next base: position 346,336,498 of record CM053770.1, read on the forward strand.
ACCCTGAGGATTGTAAAGAATTCGGCATCTTCTCTAAGTGCTTTCTGCCAATGAAAGGTAGCCAGCCTGTGGTCTACTAAAGGGTCTTGTGTGTGGCTAGTGACCCCTGGTGGCTAAAATTATTTCCATGGGGAACTTCAGTCTCAGAAGAATTAAATGTTTGCCCAGGGTCATAGCTAGTAAGGGGCAGAGTTCAGCCTACAATCTGAGTCTTTTCTGACTCTGATTTCAGCATGTTTTCCTGTATGCCACATTTCCTATGGAGGACATAGACATCATATTTTACTTGGCTTTTCACTGTATCTAGCATGTTATCATTCCACATGGAAAAAATGAGGAACTTGCTCCTAGGAGAACTGTGGTGATGGGTAAGGGAAGTAAGTGCCCTGAAAAGACTTCAGATCATGCAGAGCCGTTCTGAACTTGTGGCCAGCCTGCTAACTTTGCGCTGAACGGTTGGTTCTTTGATTAACTTCAGAGGCACTCAGAAGCCCTTAGTGGACCTCTCACAGAACTCTCCGATCTAAGTCCTTTTAGCTGCTTTGTTCATTATAGGACTTTTATCTGATGAGAGACCAAGTTGTAAAGGGAGAGGCCTTTGGGAACACGTCCCCTCTGAAGTCATGTGGTCCTGAGAAAGTCTCTGCATTTATTCTTTTTCATTCTTGGTGAAGGGTGTAGAGTCTCTGATCTCATGAGTTTAAACATCTGGAGGATGCCTCAGCTTCCCAATATTCTAGAGTTCGGGTTTCTAACTGGGGTAGCATTAATTCCCTAAGGATCAAACAATGACCTTCTGAATCTGCGCCAGGGGAAGGTATGCCAAAGATTCAGCCAGAGGCCATGATGCATCAGACACAAATTTGTGGGACCAAGTTCCCTATAGGAACTGGTGGTGAGTATGATTGTGATGTATTGGGAAAATGTTTGTAGGTTTGTTCTTCCCATATGTTTGAAGTAAATATCTCTGTGAAAAAAGATAATTGATGTTAAGTGGCCAAGTAGAATTGGCGTACTATTCACTGGCACCTAACAGATAAAAGGGAATATAGCAGATGGGGCTTCAGCCGGGGCAAAAGAATGTAGCAGAACTGGCTCTTGGAGAGTGGGCCAGAGCATACTTTGCTATACTTAAAATCATAAATTATAGATGATTAGAGATTGAATGGACTTGAGAGACTAGTTCAAATCTCTCATTTTACAAATGAGGAAACTGAGACTCAGAAAATTGTTTCTTAGGAAAAACCTTCCTGAGAATCTGGTTAGCTTATTTTAAATACAAGGTGTCCTGATATCTGTAGAAAAAAAGAGTCATCAAATGAAGTCTATCAATTTATTTTAAAACATTTACAAATATCTTTGGTGGTCTTTTAAAAATATTGTTACCACTTCCCTTTTCTTTTTAAATGTTTTATTTTTGCTTTTTTTCCCTAATGTCAATGTCATTTCTCAGTGATTCTCCTACTCTATGATAGGAGCGTTCTTTCTAGCAAATGAGTACTGTCAAGTAAAAAAAAAAATCACATTGACTATGTCTGAAAATGAATGCCTCATTCTGCATCTGTGGTTCTCCACTTCTCCGCTGAGGGTCAAGATGTAGGTTTACTATCAGTCCTCTGAAGTCACAACTGGTTATTGCACTGGTTCCTGTTCTTTTAGTGTTTCCTTTATATTATTGTGGTAATGATGCAAACTGCCTTTTTGATTCTACTTACTTTGCGTCAGTTCATTTAGGTCTTTCCAAGTTTCTCTGAATTCCTCATGTTCTTCATATCTCTTGGTGCAATAATATTCTAATGCACCCACATACCAAAAGTTGTTCATCCATCTCTCCATTAATAAGTACCCACTTTCCTTCTAGTTCTCTGTTACTACAAAAACTGCTGCTAAAAATATTTCCGTACATATGGTTTCTTTTCTTTTGTCTTTGTATATGCTATTTAGTGACTTTAAAAATAGAATTCTAAATGGTTTTCCTTAATGACTGGTCCAGTCTAAAGATCCATTAATAGCATATTAGAGTATTTATCTTACCACATTTACCAATATTTATTGTGTCCCATGAACATTTAATATTGTAGTCTTTTGCCATAAAGATGGCAAATATGGTAGATTTGAGGTGAAACTACAGAGTTCAAAATTTCATTTCTCTTATTAATTTGGAGCATTCTTTCATATAACTGTTTCATTTTTACTTTTGTATCCCTAGCACAGCTCCTGATACAAAGTAGGTGCTCGATAAATGCATGTTATGGCTGGTATAAATTTCTTCTTTCAAAGATCACCTCTTCATATTCTCTACCCATTTATCTATTGGAGAAGGGTTGTCTCTTCCCAATGCTTCTCTTATTCTTACAAAGAACCCCCTTGTAATGAATAAATATAGTTACACAAAAAGAAATCAGCACATTAATGTTGTCTTTATACCTCATTTTGGACCTATAATCAATCCACCCTTCTTTTCTAAGAAGTCTTCAGTCCTTTTAAGTTACTACTGGTCACTTTAAAGGTCAAATTTCTCAGCCTTTTAAGGTTGTTCTAATAGAATTCATTTACATATTATAATAGATTGGATGATTTGTTTTAATTTCAGTGAAGTATAATACCTGCTGCAATTATGTGTAGTTAGAACATAGAGGGTTGGGAGGTGGTATTCAATATGCAAATCCCTCCAATTCCTAGGGTTCTACAGTCACATACTCTAGGCAAGTGGGTAATCCATGCCAAATAGGCATAAAGGATAGTGTTAATTCCTCAGCAGTTTATGGAGGTGTTGTTTGTCACAGTAACAAATGGCTGTAATCCCTGTGACCAGCTGCCCCCTGACCAATGCTCCATAGGTAGCTCACTTTTAAAAACTGAATTATTCTGTAGCATGATTATTTTATAGCTATCTAGTGAGTCATTTTAATGGGGAAGGAGTGAGTCCCCTTTTCTTTTAATGTATGGAAACAGGCCACAGCAATATGGTTACAGGTCCAAACACACACTGATTCACCTTAATCCATTTGGCATTTGGTTGCCTCTGCTGGCTGTATCTTTATGGTAAGGTTCAGGCTGATCATAGTCTGCTTTCCTCATCTCATACCAAACAGGTTCTAACTGGGTTTTTTGCATGTTAAGCAGGTTCTGAAAACTGTTCTATGACTCTCTCTATAAAAAAATCTAATACCCAGATGGATATAAACACTGATGGCGCTAGACTCTAGTTTCTGGATGATCCAGATGGCAAATCCTTGCTCACTAAATGAGCTGCTGGAAGTGTTATATAAACACGTATTTAACAATAAAACAAAATAGTAGGAATGATGAAATGAAAAACCTTCCAAATCTTACCTTGGAAACCATTTTGGAATTTTGATCCATTTGGTAAGAGCTCTGGAGTGTATTCCTTATAGCCTCCTACATAAAACTGGCTGAAGACATTGAGTCCAACTAATCTCCCTGGGGAGGTGATAGATTTATTCTTCTGATCATCCACCTTTAAAAGGAAAAACATCATTACTTATTAAAAGAGAAAGGATTTTCTAAGGGGGACCATCAAGACACTGTTTTCTTTCTAATGAACTTGGCTTAAAAAATTTTGTGAATGATTGAATTTCCTTTTTTACTTTGAAATCTCTGATTATCAAATAACTTCTAACTAAACTTATACTTGATGAAAATCAGGAGTCCACAGACTATCAATAGATTTCAAGGTCCAAGAACTTGGATGGGGAAAAAAATCCTTTCTTATTTTCACTAACATTCACTAACTAATGTAATCCTGTGTATTTTATTCTTTTAAAACATTACTTTGAGAAGGGGTCCACAGGTTTCACCAGACTGCTAAAGGGGTTCATAACACAAAAAGGTTAAGAGTTTCTGATATAGATGTAACATGTCACCTATAATTCTCCTTCCTAACTCAAATCACAGTTCTCCAGTGATGGCAAACTTCTCCCTTACCTTAATCCAACCGGTTTGGAAGGATCTCCCAAGATGGACTACATGTACTCCAAGAGTCAGATTAAGTGGGTCACTGTGGAGACTTGCTGTGCCAGAGCCCAGGTTATAAGTGTATACCAAGCGCCCATTGCGCAAGCCAACAGCGAGAAAGTCATCTCCATTCAGTCCTGAAATAATATGAAGCAGAGGGACAGCTCCCTGAAGAAAGAACCATTCAGAATTCTTGCCAGCTTGGTTACTGTATAGCTCTGGGCTGTTTGCCAACACAATATGCTATTGCATGTAAACAACCACTCATCAGCACCCTGGTGTGTATGTACCCGAATATTTATCTCACCATGGAGTTTTGTAAACACATCACTGGAAACTCTCAAAACTTAGAGTCAGTCTGCTTCTTTGAATGTATATAAATGCTCAACAACTTTCAACATAAAAGATAGTATGGCACCACGGAAAGAGTTCTGGTATTGGAGTTAGGGGAATTGGACTTTTCACTTGTCTGACTCAATTGTTCTAAATCTATAATCTTATGAAAAAAAGTAGTCTCAGAATCTGGGGCTAGATCTCAACTATAAAGATTAGAGGATGTAGATGAATGAATGAATAATTCATTTATTAAATATTTACTATGTACAAAGCACCATGCCAGTCTCTGGGGATATAATTAAAAGAGAATGCCTGTTTTCAAGAAGTTCACACTCCAGTAGGGGAAGACAACACATATGCACATATGAAAGGTTTTTAGATGCAAGTTAGATGGGAAAAATCTCCTGATTGTTGGACTACAGGAGCAAAGCAAATAGTCATACCTTTTCTGAAATTGTATTTCCATTTATAAAATGATATAAACTTCTAATATCAAGCCATTGACAATGCCAGAGAGTTAATAGCAAGAAATTTGTTTTCTAGGTTTTTTGTAATCCCAAGAATATTACTACTTATTGGTACTAGTAATTGTTGGTGTTGTCATTTTTAAGTCATGTCCAACTCTCTGTGAGTTTAGTGAGTGTTCAGACAGGAGACTGATGTCCTGATACATGTAGCCTGTTCTTGAGCTCCGTCAACTTGCATTTTCCCTGATTCTTCTCCCCTCAACTAATGAACGCCCTGCCAGTGAGGAGTTACTACTGATTGCTTTATGGGAGCACAAGTCTGGCTTCCAATTGAGGGGAATGGCACATTTCTTTTTAAAATGGTTATTCCTAGTAGCTTCACGACATGAAGCTACTGGACCGAGATGGCTAAGGAAAAGAAAGTGAGGTTGGTGACCTTGCACAGCCCTCCCTCACTCAAATCAAAGTCAACTGCAAGTCATGTCATCATCTTGATGTCATGGTCCTCTGAGAATGAAGGACAAACACAATAACAACATTGCTCTGTATTCTCTGCCTGCGTTGTTCTTCTTCCCTTCATTATGTTTTATCATTCTTATTTATTTTTTAAGAACCAACACAAATGCTACTACCTCCATGCAGTCTTTCCTGATTCTTTCATTCTATACAGATCTTTACCCTACCATGTTTCACAAATTGTTTTGTAATTCTTTTATACTCATGTCATTCTCTCCCAACCCAACAGACTAAAAATTAAACTTAAACATATGTCAGGTACAGTTTTTCTCCAGGAGACCCAATTGTTTTTTGAAGACATAGAGAGGGTAGAAACTATCTTTTTGGAGTGGTGTAGTGCTGCACTTGGGGCCAGAGCACCTGAGTTTGATTCCTGCCTTGGTAACTTACTACCTTTGTTACTTTGGGAAAAATCAGTTAACCATTTTTTTCACTTCAATTTTCAGTTTCCTCATGTATAAAATGAAAGGACTGAAATAGATGACCTCAAAAGTTGTGTATCAGTCTGTCTCTGTCTTCTCTTTTAATTTTTACTCTGCCCTAATTCTCTGTCTTTCATTTAAATTTGTTCTGGATAGAGGTAGTCTGTTTAATAGATCTTTTTTGAACTCAACTGAATAACACTTCTAGAGACCCCTAACCTGTGCTAAAGAGAGGGCCAGGAGCATCTTGTCTGTGTCACAACAGCTTTCTGTCATTTCTATTAGCTGGATTAAGGAAAAAAAATTCTCAATGCATTTATTCATGAAGAAAAAGTCATATCACTTCACATCATACAATCTGACATAGACACATTTTGAATGCTCCACTCCAGGGTTCTATTAACTCTATTCTAACATAGCTATTTGGAGGGTATGTACCAGCAATTTGAATTTAAAAAAAATTAATTGATTCAGTAATTCAAAAGAGTTACCAAAGCAACTACTTGGTGTTTTATGTTGACTACAGATGTAGATGGAGTTTTATAGCAGCCAGGATAAGGAAAGTTCCTTAGGAGAGGAATTATGTTGAGTAGCATAGAAAAGCAATATTTTTTTTCCTTTTTGGTTTGGAGGCAATCACAATTAAGTGACTTGCTCAGGGTCACACAGCTAGTAAATGTCTGAGGTCAGATTTGAACTCAGGTTTTTATGACTCCAGAGCCAGTGCTCAACCTAGATACCTCTGGAGAGCAATGTGCATAGTGAGTAGAGCTGACTGGTTGGGAAATTCTGCTGCAGACCCATACTCTCCATGCTGCTCTGATTAAGTTGCTTAAACTCTCAGTGCTTGCAGAAGTTCTTTAAGACTTTAAGTCACAGAACAGTTTTCCATCTTCTGTGGTAGAAAGAATTTCTTTCTCCTGAGTTCTTTGTACCAATGAAATCACAATTCTGAACAAAGATATTAAAAAATAGGGTATAGCCAGGACTATACTGAAACCAAGCATTTAAAACTTGGAAATCAGTAAATACTATAAACCAGAGCTAGATTTATAGTTTTGTTGATTGTTTTGACTTAAGAAAGTAATGGAAAAAACAATAATGTAGATTGAATGTAAAATCATGTCAAGGTTACAGAGAGCTGGTAAGATAAAGATAAATAAAGATAAAGCTGATAAAGATAAAATACTCTTGGTATTCCTGCCATTCACATGGTGCTTTATCTTATCTGAGCCTCATCACTATCCTGAAAGTAAGTAGTTTAGGTAGAATTACTTCCATTTTACAGATGAGGAACTGGATACTTGCAGAGGTCAACTGGATTACCCACAGTTACATAATTAGTAAGTGTCAGGATATGGCTTGGAACTCCGAGCAAAAGCGCATTTATTTACTGCCTGCTATTTGTCAATTACTGCACAAAGTTCATGGGATAAAAACTCAAAGGCTTAAACAATCCATGTCCTCAAAGAGTTTATGTACCATCTGTCTCCTAGTTCAATGACCTTTCCATTGTGCCACACTGCCTTATCTGCATGGGGTATATTGAACCAACAAAATGTCGCAATGATTTTTTAACGAAGCTAAGTTTAGTAAGTTGATTCTAGACAGGGAAGAACATATCTGGTGGATATTTCCTAAGAGCTAGCTCTAAGCAGAAGGGATTTAGAGATATTTAGGCTGCATGGTTAATAGAGGGAGAGGGAAAGATTTGATTAGACAGGTTTTAGATGAGCAGCAGCTGAGTTAGGTCAGAACAAATATATGAATGAAAATCTCTTTGAATATGAGGAAAAGAAACCTTATTTGGATTCTAAAGGACATTTCTTCTGAAATTTGACATGGTGGGGTGAATACAGGATCATCAGGAGTCAGGGAGACCAGCTTGCATACTGAGTAGTTATAGGTACCTGGGCAAGTCACTTAACCTTTCTGGCTCTCAGTTTCCTCACTTGAAAATGAGTTTTCATTTGACCTTGAAGTTCTAAATCTATTCTAGCTAAAAAGCAATGATCCTATGATTCCAAATAGAGCTCTAAAATGGAATACTCCAGGGCAGTGTGACAGTGGTCGGTGAAAAGTTAACTTTGCCTAGATAGAGAAAACTTAACAAAAAAGCATCAGAGTAAATGAGCAAGGAGGCACAGTCAGGACTAGCAGTAGGGTGACATAAGAATCAATCAACAAGCACTAATTAAGTGCTTACTATGTGCCAGGCACATAGATATAAAGAGAAAAGTAAAATGGTTCCTGCCTTCAAGTTAATTTAATTTTTTAAATTAAAAACACCTTTTAAAAAATAATCCTTGTGAACAAACATCAACAAGCATTTCCATATACAAAGAAGAACAGAGAACTATATATGAAACCATGAATCTCTATGTGGTTTGTTTTTTTTAAAGAATATATTAAATTCAATATGGTAGTTCTAACTCTCCTTTGCTATTGTATCCCCTTATAAATTTCTTTCTGTTCTTTTCTTCTACAGATGGTCTTTTCCTGTCTTGTTCATTCTGAGAGCTGATCCAGGGAAATGGAGGGACAGTATGGCATAATGGACAGGGAGCTGGCCTTCAAGAGCTGGGTTTAAGTTGTAGTTTTGACACATTGGATACCTGACTTAACCTCTCAGTTCCCTAGCCAGCTCTCTGTCTCTAAGGCTAAATTCTGCAGAGAAAGTGTAAATCTGAATTGGAAAAGAAGTGACCTAATTTCAGAGAAGACAACGAAGTGAGGCAAACAATTAAACTGCTTTGAGAAAATAAAACATAACACATAATATAAAAACATAAAAATAAATTTGTCTTATCCACCAAGCTGTTTTATCTAAGAGAGCAAATTAAAAGTAAGGAAAAAGAAATACATTACTGAAGAAATGAAGAAGAGGGAAAAACAGTATTTTTGATGAATAGAGAACTTCAAAAGCACATGAACATTGGGAGTGATGGTGAGGAGAGAGCATCTCATGAACTCCACTCTTATCTAAATAAGAAGGAGCATTCAACATATAAATAAGGTAATATAGAAAATATATTGATCAATAAAGAAATAGACAAGAAGCAGGGAAAAGGGAAAAGTGGTTTTTTAAGAGGGAGAGATGAGTTCGAGAAGCAATAGTCATAAGCAAAAAAAAACAAAAACAAAAACAAACAGACCCAACAAACCCCTCTTCATCTGTAGGGGACAGATTAGAAAGGGAGGAATAAAAGAGGAAAAAGAAAGGGTAAGATCCAGCAACCTAAATCTGGAGAAAGAGGGCAGGATCATGCCATTCCAATTATGGTTAACTGGTATTAATAGGTAATAATTTTTTCAACACTTTATTTTTCACGGCTCATAATGGGTTAAAGTAAAGAGCTAGGGTAGAATTTGTTAGACTCAGGTGAGTCCACTAAAGCAAAGGTGGCAATTATGATCTCAGACACAGTAACAGTATAAATAGACAGTAAAAAGAGACATACAGAGAAACTACATTATACTTAAAGGCACTATAAATAATATCAATATTATATACATAAGTATATATTAAACAAGAGAATATCTAAATATTTTGAAGATAATCTAATTGTATTAGAAGGATAGAAACAAATAATTATTGGGGGACTTACTATGCCCCTTTCAGATTTAGACATATCTAATTAAATGATAAGCAAAATAGAAGTTCAGATCCAAGTAGCATTTTAGAAAAATTAGATATGACAGATCTCTGGAAATTTTGAAATGGAGTCCAAAAGAACATATCTATTTCTGAGATGCACAGAACACTTTTACAAAGACTGACCATGAACCATGTGTAAAATACTCACGAACAAATGCAAAAATAAAAGGTAGCAATAAGCATATTAGCAGAGAGGCAATGACAAAATATGAAAAAAAAGAGCATTAATAAAAGCCTCTTAAATTTGGATAGCAAGAGTAGATCTGAAGAGGTCAAAAGTAGAGCAATTTATTATTACCTAGTTAAGTTTATGTATGTTTAAAAAAATCCAACAAAATACTGCATGTGATAGAAATCATAAGTTTCTTCTATGGTCCTCTTCTCCTTTCATATTGGTGACTGTTGGTGGTTGTTAAATACAAAATTAAATTAAATTTAAAAAATAAATTTGAATATCCTTGGAATATAGATGGGTAGTATCACTTTGTCCACAAGATGTTGAAGTTTACATTGCTTGTACTAGATTATGGTATCATTATAGATTATTGATATGGAAGGCACCTCAGAGGTATTGAATAAAGATGAGAAAAGTGTGCTTCAAAAAAGGGATTTCCTGTGGGGCAGGAGCCAAGATGGTGGAGAAGAAAGACACACATACGCTAGCTCTGAACCTACATCCTATAAAATATCTGTAAAGAACTCCTAACAAATTCTGGAGCAGTGGAAGCCACAGAACAACAGAGTGGAGGAGATTTCTGTTCCAGAGAGACCTGAAAAACCAACACCAAAGGTCCATCACGCACTGGACCCGGAGCAGAGTCCAGCCCTGCCCTGGCCACATGGCCCTGAGAGGACCAGATCCCAGCAGGCTTCAGGGATGGAATCTCCAGCAGCTGCGAAGTTCCCTCCACCCAAAGGCGCACAGGTCAGTGAGAGAGACTGTTTGGCTGGCCAAGAGGGGAGCGGGGTGTTTCCATAACTCAGGCCCCCTCAGGAGGCAGCAGAGGAGGCAGCAGCAGACAGGGGCTCTCAAAGCAGGCAGGAGCTCAGATCCATTGTTGAAGGTCTCTGCATAAACCCCCTGAGGGAACTAAGCCCTGTGTGGCAGCCCTGCCCCCACCTGAGCACCTGAACTTAATTTCACACTGAATAGCAGCCCCGATCCTGCCCAAAGCCCTGAGGCAGGGGAGCAGCATTTGAATCTCAGACCCAAGCACTAGCTGGGCAGATCTGGAGGCAAGGAGGGGGTGAAGAGGGTGTGAAGAAGGGGGACTCAAAAGTCAAGTAACTGGCTGGGAAAATGCCCAGAAAAGGGAAAAAAAATGACCATAGAAGGTTACTTTCTTGGTGAACAGATATTTCCTCCTTTCCTTTCAGATGAGGAAAAACAATGCTTATCATCAGGTAAAGACATAGAAGTCAAGGCCTCTGTATCCCAAACATCCACAATAAATATTCAAAGGGTTCAGGCCATGGAAGAGCTCAAAAAGGTTTTTGGAAATCAAGTTAGGCAGGTGGAGGGAAAAACTGGGAAGAGAAATGAGAGAGATGCAAGAAAAGCATGAAAAATGGGTCAATACCTTAATAAAGGAGACCCCAAAAAATGCTGAAGAAAATAACACCTTGAAAAATAGGCTAACTCAATTGGCAAAAGAGGTTCAAAAAGCCAATGAGGAGAAGAATGCTTTCAAAAGCAAAATTAGCCAAATGGAAAAGGAGGTTCAAAAGCTCACTGAAGAAAACAGTTCTTTCAAAATTAGAATGGAACAGATGGAGGCTAATGACTTTCTGAGAAACCAAGAAATCATAAAACAAAACCAAAAGAATGAAGAAATGGAACATAATGTGAAATATC